>CM042379.1:100000-127500 GCA_023634145.1 Thymallus thymallus | reverse complement strand
TGTACTTCCAAAAAGCTTCACAAAGCATTGGTGGTATAGTGGTGAGCATAGCTGCCTTCCAAGCAGTTGACCCGGGTTCGATTCCCGGCCAATGCAAAGCATCAAACCTTTACCAGTTTTAGGTGTTGGATTTAATCTCCAAAGAAGTGTGTTGCAGTCAATATCCTTGTTAGTGGAAGTCTCTTTGCTCTAGCATTGCTCTACTCATTTTTGGACACGACGTTGAACCCACTAGTGCAGAGAACAATGGAATAGCAGTCAATAGCCTTAAACATTCAGCTCTACGGCAGCCCTTCCTTTCAGTGGCCAGAGAAACGCCTATATGAACGTGTTAAAGGCTCTACAAAAGGGCTCGTCCGGGATTTGAACCCGGGACCTCTCGCACCCTAAGCGAGAATCATACCCCTAGACCAACGAGCCATTTTCTGTAATAAAAAAGTGCTGTTATCCCCAACAATGATGGCGAGGATATGCCATGACTGTCCATGGTGCCAGGAAGAGAGGGAATCACATGTGAGTGTTGGTGGTATACTTGTGAGTATTGCTGTCTTCCAAGCAGCTGTGCAGGATTCAGTTCAATTCCTCTCTAATTTATCTGCTGTTTCTTCAGCCATAACAGCAAAAAAACTATTTTAAAAGAGGAAATTTAAAAAGAAGAATTCCCCAAAAATCCTCATTTACCACTGATGTCAGACCTCCGCATCTGCGGTGAAAGGTGGCAAAGCTAGTGCGGTGTTTGTCAAACATCCCGATAATCGGTCTTCTCACAGAAACATATGTAGCTCGCGAACGGTTTGATCTACAAAAACTGTTGACCACTCTACGGATAGGGCAGACTCTCATGGACATGCTGGTTGTCTCCGTTTTGCTCTACGACCACCACAAGTTTCAGGGGACTCGTATGAATTCGGTACCGTTTATGTGCCAACTTCTGTTTCTCGTGTACTTCCAAAAAGCTTCACAAAGCATTGGTGGTATAGTGGTGAGCATAGCTGCCTTCCAAGCAGTTGACCCGGGTTCGATTCCCGGCCAATGCAAAGCATCAAACCTTTACCAGTTTTAGGTGTTGGATTTAATCTCCAAAGAAGTGTGTTGCAGTCAATATCCTTGTTAGTGGAAGTCTCTTTGCTCTAGCATTGCTCTACTCATTTTTGGACACGACGTTGAACCCACTAGTGCAGAGAACAATGGAATAGCAGTCAATAGCCTTAAACATTCAGCTCTACGGCAGCCCTTCCTTTCAGTGGCCAGAGAAACGCCTATATGAACGTGTTAAAGGCTCTACAAAAGGGCTCGTCCGGGATTTGAACCCGGGACCTCTCGCACCCTAAGCGAGAATCATACCCCTAGACCAACGAGCCATTTTCTGTAATAAAAAAGTGCTGTTATCCCCAACAATGATGGCGAGGATATGCCATGACTGTCCATGGTGCCAGGAAGAGAGGGAATCACATGTGAGTGTTGGTGGTATACTTGTGAGTATTGCTGTCTTCCAAGCAGCTGTGCAGGATTCAGTTCAATTCCTCTCTAATTTATCTGCTGTTTCTTCAGCCATAACAGCAAAAAAACTATTTTAAAAGAGGAAATTTAAAAAGAAGAATTCCCCAAAAATCCTCATTTACCACTGATGTCAGACCTCCGCATCTGCGGTGAAAGGTGGCAAAGCTAGTGCGGTGTTTGTCAAACATCCCGATAATCGGTCTTCTCACAGAAACATATGTAGCTCGCGAACGGTTTGATCTACAAAAACTGTTGACCACTCTACGGATAGGGCAGACTCTCATGGACATGCTGGTTGTCTCCGTTTTGCTCTACGACCACCACAAGTTTCAGGGGACTCGTATGAATTCGGTACCGTTTATGTGCCAACTTCTGTTTCTCGTGTACTTCCAAAAAGCTTCACAAAGCATTGGTGGTATAGTGGTGAGCATAGCTGCCTTCCAAGCAGTTGACCCGGGTTCGATTCCCGGCCAATGCAAAGCATCAAACCTTTACCAGTTTTAGGTGTTGGATTTAATCTCCAAAGAAGTGTGTTGCAGTCAATATCCTTGTTAGTGGAAGTCTCTTTGCTCTAGCATTGCTCTACTCATTTTTGGACACGACGTTGAACCCACTAGTGCAGAGAACAATGGAATAGCAGTCAATAGCCTTAAACATTCAGCTCTACGGCAGCCCTTCCTTTCAGTGGCCAGAGAAACGCCTATATGAACGTGTTAAAGGCTCTACAAAAGGGCTCGTCCGGGATTTGAACCCGGGACCTCTCGCACCCTAAGCGAGAATCATACCCCTAGACCAACGAGCCATTTTCTGTAATAAAAAAGTGCTGTTATCCCCAACAATGATGGCGAGGATATGCCATGACTGTCCATGGTGCCAGGAAGAGAGGGAATCACATGTGAGTGTTGGTGGTATACTTGTGAGTATTGCTGTCTTCCAAGCAGCTGTGCAGGATTCAGTTCAATTCCTCTCTAATTTATCTGCTGTTTCTTCAGCCATAACAGCAAAAAAACTATTTTAAAAGAGGAAATTTAAAAAGAAGAATTCCCCAAAAATCCTCATTTACCACTGATGTCAGACCTCCGCATCTGCGGTGAAAGGTGGCAAAGCTAGTGCGGTGTTTGTCAAACATCCCGATAATCGGTCTTCTCACAGAAACATATGTAGCTCGCGAACGGTTTGATCTACAAAAACTGTTGACCACTCTACGGATAGGGCAGACTCTCATGGACATGCTGGTTGTCTCCGTTTTGCTCTACGACCACCACAAGTTTCAGGGGACTCGTATGAATTCGGTACCGTTTATGTGCCAACTTCTGTTTCTCGTGTACTTCCAAAAAGCTTCACAAAGCATTGGTGGTATAGTGGTGAGCATAGCTGCCTTCCAAGCAGTTGACCCGGGTTCGATTCCCGGCCAATGCAAAGCATCAAACCTTTACCAGTTTTAGGTGTTGGATTTAATCTCCAAAGAAGTGTGTTGCAGTCAATATCCTTGTTAGTGGAAGTCTCTTTGCTCTAGCATTGCTCTACTCATTTTTGGACACGACGTTGAACCCACTAGTGCAGAGAACAATGGAATAGCAGTCAATAGCCTTAAACATTCAGCTCTACGGCAGCCCTTCCTTTCAGTGGCCAGAGAAACGCCTATATGAACGTGTTAAAGGCTCTACAAAAGGGCTCGTCCGGGATTTGAACCCGGGACCTCTCGCACCCTAAGCGAGAATCATACCCCTAGACCAACGAGCCATTTTCTGTAATAAAAAAGTGCTGTTATCCCCAACAATGATGGCGAGGATATGCCATGACTGTCCATGGTGCCAGGAAGAGAGGGAATCACATGTGAGTGTTGGTGGTATACTTGTGAGTATTGCTGTCTTCCAAGCAGCTGTGCAGGATTCAGTTCAATTCCTCTCTAATTTATCTGCTGTTTCTTCAGCCATAACAGCAAAAAAACTATTTTAAAAGAGGAAATTTAAAAAGAAGAATTCCCCAAAAATCCTCATTTACCACTGATGTCAGACCTCCGCATCTGCGGTGAAAGGTGGCAAAGCTAGTGCGGTGTTTGTCAAACATCCCGATAATCGGTCTTCTCACAGAAACATATGTAGCTCGCGAACGGTTTGATCTACAAAAACTGTTGACCACTCTACGGATAGGGCAGACTCTCATGGACATGCTGGTTGTCTCCGTTTTGCTCTACGACCACCACAAGTTTCAGGGGACTCGTATGAATTCGGTACCGTTTATGTGCCAACTTCTGTTTCTCGTGTACTTCCAAAAAGCTTCACAAAGCATTGGTGGTATAGTGGTGAGCATAGCTGCCTTCCAAGCAGTTGACCCGGGTTCGATTCCCGGCCAATGCAAAGCATCAAACCTTTACCAGTTTTAGGTGTTGGATTTAATCTCCAAAGAAGTGTGTTGCAGTCAATATCCTTGTTAGTGGAAGTCTCATTGCTCTATTCATTTTTGGACACGACGTTGAACCCACTAGTGCAGAGAACAATGGAATAGCAGTCGATCGCCTTAAACATTCAGCCACCGCGTCCTGCGCTATACGGCAGCCCTTCCTATCAGTGGTCCGAGAAACGCCTATATGAACGTGTTAAAGGCTCTACAAAAGGGCTCGTCCGGGATTTGAACCCGGGACCTCTCGCACCCAAAGCGAGAATCATACCCCTAGACCAACGAGCCATTTTCTTACACCAAAAAGTGCTATCCTGCACTCTACGGCAGCCTTTCCTATCAGTGGACCAAGAAAGGCCCTTATGAACATGTTAAAGGCTCTACAAAAGGGCTCGTCCGGGATTTGAACCCGGGACCTCTCGCACCCAAAGCGAGAATCATACCCCTAGACCAACGAGCCATTTTCTGTAAAAAACAAGTGCTGTTATCCACAACCATGATGGTGAGGATATGCCATGACTGTCCATGGTGCCAGGAAGAGAGGAAATCACATGTGAGTGTTGGTGGTATACTTGTGAGTATTGCTGTCTTCCAAGCAGCTGAGCCGGATTCAGCTCAATTCCTCTCTAATTTATCTGCTGTTTCTTCAGCCATAACAGCAAAAAAACTATTTTAAAAGAGGAAATTTAAAAAGAAGAATTCCCCAAAAATCCTCATTTACCACTGATGTCAGACCTCCGCATCTGCGGTGAAAGGTGGCAAAGCTAGTGCGGTGTTTGTCAAACATCCCGATAATCGGTCTTCTCACAGAAACATATGTAGCTCGCGAACGGTTTGATCTACAAAAACTGTTGACCACTCTACGGATAGGGCAGACTCTCATGGACATGCTGGTTGTCTCCGTTTTGCTCTACGACCACCACAAGTTTCAGGGGACTCGTATGAATTCGGTACCGTTTATGTGCCAACTTCTGTTTCTCGTGTACTTCCAAAAAGCTTCACAAAGCATTGGTGGTATAGTGGTGAGCATAGCTGCCTTCCAAGCAGTTGACCCGGGTTCGATTCCCGGCCAATGCAAAGCATCAAACCTTTACCAGTTTTAGGTGTTGGATTTAATCTCCAAAGAAGTGTGTTGCAGTCAATATCCTTGTTAGTGGAAGTCTCTTTGCTCTAGCATTGCTCTACTCATTTTTGGACACGACGTTGAACCCACTAGTGCAGAGAACAATGGAATAGCAGTCAATAGCCTTAAACATTCAGCTCTACGGCAGCCCTTCCTTTCAGTGGCCAGAGAAACGCCTATATGAACGTGTTAAAGGCTCTACAAAAGGGCTCGTCCGGGATTTGAACCCGGGACCTCTCGCACCCTAAGCGAGAATCATACCCCTAGACCAACGAGCCATTTTCTGTAATAAAAAAGTGCTGTTATCCCCAACAATGATGGCGAGGATATGCCATGACTGTCCATGGTGCCAGGAAGAGAGGGAATCACATGTGAGTGTTGGTGGTATACTTGTGAGTATTGCTGTCTTCCAAGCAGCTGTGCAGGATTCAGTTCAATTCCTCTCTAATTTATCTGCTGTTTCTTCAGCCATAACAGCAAAAAAACTATTTTAAAAGAGGAAATTTAAAAAGAAGAATTCCCCAAAAATCCTCATTTACCACTGATGTCAGACCTCCGCATCTGCGGTGAAAGGTGGCAAAGCTAGTGCGGTGTTTGTCAAACATCCCGATAATCGGTCTTCTCACAGAAACATATGTAGCTCGCGAACGGTTTGATCTACAAAAACTGTTGACCACTCTACGGATAGGGCAGACTCTCATGGACATGCTGGTTGTCTCCGTTTTGCTCTACGACCACCACAAGTTTCAGGGGACTCGTATGAATTCGGTACCGTTTATGTGCCAACTTCTGTTTCTCGTGTACTTCCAAAAAGCTTCACAAAGCATTGGTGGTATAGTGGTGAGCATAGCTGCCTTCCAAGCAGTTGACCCGGGTTCGATTCCCGGCCAATGCAAAGCATCAAACCTTTACCAGTTTTAGGTGTTGGATTTAATCTCCAAAGAAGTGTGTTGCAGTCAATATCCTTGTTAGTGGAAGTCTCTTTGCTCTAGCATTGCTCTACTCATTTTTGGACACGACGTTGAACCCACTAGTGCAGAGAACAATGGAATAGCAGTCAATAGCCTTAAACATTCAGCTCTACGGCAGCCCTTCCTTTCAGTGGCCAGAGAAACGCCTATATGAACGTGTTAAAGGCTCTACAAAAGGGCTCGTCCGGGATTTGAACCCGGGACCTCTCGCACCCTAAGCGAGAATCATACCCCTAGACCAACGAGCCATTTTCTGTAATAAAAAAGTGCTGTTATCCCCAACAATGATGGCGAGGATATGCCATGACTGTCCATGGTGCCAGGAAGAGAGGGAATCACATGTGAGTGTTGGTGGTATACTTGTGAGTATTGCTGTCTTCCAAGCAGCTGTGCAGGATTCAGTTCAATTCCTCTCTAATTTATCTGCTGTTTCTTCAGCCATAACAGCAAAAAAACTATTTTAAAAGAGGAAATTTAAAAAGAAGAATTCCCCAAAAATCCTCATTTACCACTGATGTCAGACCTCCGCATCTGCGGTGAAAGGTGGCAAAGCTAGTGCGGTGTTTGTCAAACATCCCGATAATCGGTCTTCTCACAGAAACATATGTAGCTCGCGAACGGTTTGATCTACAAAAACTGTTGACCACTCTACGGATAGGGCAGACTCTCATGGACATGCTGGTTGTCTCCGTTTTGCTCTACGACCACCACAAGTTTCAGGGGACTCGTATGAATTCGGTACCGTTTATGTGCCAACTTCTGTTTCTCGTGTACTTCCAAAAAGCTTCACAAAGCATTGGTGGTATAGTGGTGAGCATAGCTGCCTTCCAAGCAGTTGACCCGGGTTCGATTCCCGGCCAATGCAAAGCATCAAACCTTTACCAGTTTTAGGTGTTGGATTTAATCTCCAAAGAAGTGTGTTGCAGTCAATATCCTTGTTAGTGGAAGTCTCATTGCTCTATTCATTTTTGGACACGACGTTGAACCCACTAGTGCAGAGAACAATGGAATAGCAGTCGATCGCCTTAAACATTCAGCCACCGCGTCCTGCGCTATACGGCAGCCCTTCCTATCAGTGGTCCGAGAAACGCCTATATGAACGTGTTAAAGGCTCTACAAAAGGGCTCGTCCGGGATTTGAACCCGGGACCTCTCGCACCCAAAGCGAGAATCATACCCCTAGACCAACGAGCCATTTTCTTACACCAAAAAGTGCTATCCTGCACTCTACGGCAGCCTTTCCTATCAGTGGACCAAGAAAGGCCCTTATGAACATGTTAAAGGCTCTACAAAAGGGCTCGTCCGGGATTTGAACCCGGGACCTCTCGCACCCAAAGCGAGAATCATACCCCTAGACCAACGAGCCATTTTCTGTAAAAAACAAGTGCTGTTATCCACAACCATGATGGTGAGGATATGCCATGACTGTCCATGGTGCCAGGAAGAGAGGAAATCACATGTGAGTGTTGGTGGTATACTTGTGAGTATTGCTGTCTTCCAAGCAGCTGAGCCGGATTCAGCTCAATTCCTCTCTAATTTATCTGCTGTTTCTTCAGCCATAACAGCAAAAAAACTATTTTAAAAGAGGAAATTTAAAAAGAAGAATTCCCCAAAAATCCTCATTTACCACTGATGTCAGACCTCCGCATCTGCGGTGAAAGGTGGCAAAGCTAGTGCGGTGTTTGTCAAACATCCCGATAATCGGTCTTCTCACAGAAACATATGTAGCTCGCGAACGGTTTGATCTACAAAAACTGTTGACCACTCTACGGATAGGGCAGACTCTCATGGACATGCTGGTTGTCTCCGTTTTGCTCTACGACCACCACAAGTTTCAGGGGACTCGTATGAATTCGGTACCGTTTATGTGCCAACTTCTGTTTCTCGTGTACTTCCAAAAAGCTTCACAAAGCATTGGTGGTATAGTGGTGAGCATAGCTGCCTTCCAAGCAGTTGACCCGGGTTCGATTCCCGGCCAATGCAAAGCATCAAACCTTTACCAGTTTTAGGTGTTGGATTTAATCTCCAAAGAAGTGTGTTGCAGTCAATATCCTTGTTAGTGGAAGTCTCTTTGCTCTAGCATTGCTCTACTCATTTTTGGACACGACGTTGAACCCACTAGTGCAGAGAACAATGGAATAGCAGTCAATAGCCTTAAACATTCAGCTCTACGGCAGCCCTTCCTTTCAGTGGCCAGAGAAACGCCTATATGAACGTGTTAAAGGCTCTACAAAAGGGCTCGTCCGGGATTTGAACCCGGGACCTCTCGCACCCTAAGCGAGAATCATACCCCTAGACCAACGAGCCATTTTCTGTAATAAAAAAGTGCTGTTATCCCCAACAATGATGGCGAGGATATGCCATGACTGTCCATGGTGCCAGGAAGAGAGGGAATCACATGTGAGTGTTGGTGGTATACTTGTGAGTATTGCTGTCTTCCAAGCAGCTGTGCAGGATTCAGTTCAATTCCTCTCTAATTTATCTGCTGTTTCTTCAGCCATAACAGCAAAAAAACTATTTTAAAAGAGGAAATTTAAAAAGAAGAATTCCCCAAAAATCCTCATTTACCACTGATGTCAGACCTCCGCATCTGCGGTGAAAGGTGGCAAAGCTAGTGCGGTGTTTGTCAAACATCCCGATAATCGGTCTTCTCACAGAAACATATGTAGCTCGGGAACGGTTTGATCTACAAAAACTGTTGACCACTCTACGGATAGGGCAGACTCTCATGGACATGCTGGTTGTCTCCGTTTTGCTCTACGACCACCACAAGTTTCAGGGGACTCGTATGAATTCGGTACCGTTTATGTGCCAACTTCTGTTTCTCGTGTACTTCCAAAAAGCTTCACAAAGCATTGGTGGTATAGTGGTGAGCATAGCTGCCTTCCAAGCAGTTGACCCGGGTTCGATTCCCGGCCAATGCAAAGCATCAAACCTTTACCAGTTTTAGGTGTTGGATTTAATCTCCAAAGAAGTGTGTTGCAGTCAATATCCTTGTTAGTGGAAGTCTCATTGCTCTATTCATTTTTGGACACGACGTTGAACCCACTAGTGCAGAGAACAATGGAATAGCAGTCGATCGCCTTAAACATTCAGCCACCGCGTCCTGCGCTATACGGCAGCCCTTCCTATCAGTGGTCCGAGAAACGCCTATATGAACGTGTTAAAGGCTCTACAAAAGGGCTCGTCCGGGATTTGAACCCGGGACCTCTCGCACCCAAAGCGAGAATCATACCCCTAGACCAACGAGCCATTTTCTTACACCAAAAAGTGCTATCCTGCACTCTACGGCAGCCTTTCCTATCAGTGGACCAAGAAAGGCCCTTATGAACATGTTAAAGGCTCTACAAAAGGGCTCGTCCGGGATTTGAACCCGGGACCTCTCGCACCCAAAGCGAGAATCATACCCCTAGACCAACGAGCCATTTTCTGTAAAAAACAAGTGCTGTTATCCACAACCATGATGGTGAGGATATGCCATGACTGTCCATGGTGCCAGGAAGAGAGGAAATCACATGTGAGTGTTGGTGGTATACTTGTGAGTATTGCTGTCTTCCAAGCAGCTGAGCCGGATTCAGCTCAATTCCTCTCTAATTTATCTGCTGTTTCTTCAGCCATAACAGCAAAAAAACTATTTTAAAAGAGGAAATTTAAAAAGAAGAATTCCCCAAAAATCCTCATTTACCACTGATGTCAGACCTCCGCATCTGCGGTGAAAGGTGGCAAAGCTAGTGCGGTGTTTGTCAAACATCCCGATAATCGGTCTTCTCACAGAAACATATGTAGCTCGCGAACGGTTTGATCTACAAAAACTGTTGACCACTCTACGGATAGGGCAGACTCTCATGGACATGCTGGTTGTCTCCGTTTTGCTCTACGACCACCACAAGTTTCAGGGGACTCGTATGAATTCGGTACCGTTTATGTGCCAACTTCTGTTTCTCGTGTACTTCCAAAAAGCTTCACAAAGCATTGGTGGTATAGTGGTGAGCATAGCTGCCTTCCAAGCAGTTGACCCGGGTTCGATTCCCGGCCAATGCAAAGCATCAAACCTTTACCAGTTTTAGGTGTTGGATTTAATCTCCAAAGAAGTGTGTTGCAGTCAATATCCTTGTTAGTGGAAGTCTCATTGCTCTATTCATTTTTGGACACGACGTTGAACCCACTAGTGCAGAGAACAATGGAATAGCAGTCGATCGCCTTAAACATTCAGCCACCGCGTCCTGCGCTATACGGCAGCCCTTCCTATCAGTGGTCCGAGAAACGCCTATATGAACGTGTTAAAGGCTCTACAAAAGGGCTCGTCCGGGATTTGAACCCGGGACCTCTCGCACCCAAAGCGAGAATCATACCCCTAGACCAACGAGCCATTTTCTTACACCAAAAAGTGCTATCCTGCACTCTACGGCAGCCTTTCCTATCAGTGGACCAAGAAAGGCCCTTATGAACATGTTAAAGGCTCTACAAAAGGGCTCGTCCGGGATTTGAACCCGGGACCTCTCGCACCCAAAGCGAGAATCATACCCCTAGACCAACGAGCCATTTTCTGTAAAAAACAAGTGCTGTTATCCACAACCATGATGGTGAGGATATGCCATGACTGTCCATGGTGCCAGGAAGAGAGGAAATCACATGTGAGTGTTGGTGGTATACTTGTGAGTATTGCTGTCTTCCAAGCAGCTGAGCCGGATTCAGCTCAATTCCTCTCTAATTTATCTGCTGTTTCTTCAGCCATAACAGCAAAAAAACTATTTTAAAAGAGGAAATTTAAAAAGAAGAATTCCCCAAAAATCCTCATTTACCACTGATGTCAGACCTCCGCATCTGCGGTGAAAGGTGGCAAAGCTAGTGCGGTGTTTGTCAAACATCCCGATAATCGGTCTTCTCACAGAAACATATGTAGCTCGCGAACGGTTTGATCTACAAAAACTGTTGACCACTCTACGGATAGGGCAGACTCTCATGGACATGCTGGTTGTCTCCGTTTTGCTCTACGACCACCACAAGTTTCAGGGGACTCGTATGAATTCGGTACCGTTTATGTGCCAACTTCTGTTTCTCGTGTACTTCCAAAAAGCTTCACAAAGCATTGGTGGTATAGTGGTGAGCATAGCTGCCTTCCAAGCAGTTGACCCGGTTTCGATTCCCGGCCAATGCAAAGCATCAAACCTTTACCAGTTTTAGGTGTTGGATTTAATCTCCAAAGAAGTGTGTTGCAGTCAATATCCTTGTTAGTGGAAGTCTCTTTGCTCTAGCATTGCTCTACTCATTTTTGGACACGACGTTGAACCCACTAGTGCAGAGAACAATGGAATAGCAGTCAATAGCCTTAAACATTCAGCTCTACGGCAGCCCTTCCTTTCAGTGGCCAGAGAAACGCCTATATGAACGTGTTAAAGGCTCTACAAAAGGGCTCGTCCGGGATTTGAACCCGGGACCTCTCGCACCCTAAGCGAGAATCATACCCCTAGACCAACGAGCCATTTTCTGTAATAAAAAAGTGCTGTTATCCCCAACAATGATGGCGAGGATATGCCATG
Organism: Thymallus thymallus; assembly: GCA_023634145.1. Taxonomy (NCBI): domain Eukaryota; kingdom Metazoa; phylum Chordata; class Actinopteri; order Salmoniformes; family Salmonidae; genus Thymallus; species Thymallus thymallus. The sequence continues at coordinate 115,967 of CM042379.1, read as the reverse complement.
ACTGTCCATGGTGCCAGGAAGAGAGGGAATCACATGTGAGTGTTGGTGGTATACTTGTGAGTATTGCTGTCTTCCAAGCAGCTGTGCAGGATTCAGTTCAATTCCTCTCTAATTTATCTGCTGTTTCTTCAGCCATAACAGCAAAAAAACTATTTTAAAAGAGGAAATTTAAAAAGAAGAATTCCCCAAAAATCCTCATTTACCACTGATGTCAGACCTCCGCATCTGCGGTGAAAGGTGGCAAAGCTAGTGCGGTGTTTGTCAAACATCCCGATAATCGGTCTTCTCACAGAAACATATGTAGCTCGCGAACGGTTTGATCTACAAAAACTGTTGACCACTCTACGGATAGGGCAGACTCTCATGGACATGCTGGTTGTCTCCGTTTTGCTCTACAACCACAAGCTTCAGGGGACTCGTATGAATTCGGAACTGTTTATGTGCCAACTTCTGTTTCTCGTGTACTTCCAAAAAGCTTCACAAAGCATTGGTGGTATAGTGGTGAGCATAGCTGCCTTCCAAGCAGTTCACCCGGGTTCGATTCCCGGCCAATGCAAAGCATCAAACCTTTACCAGTTTTAGGTGTTGGATTTAATCTCCAAAGACTTGTGTTGCAGTCAATATCCTTGTTAGTGGAAGTCTCATTGCTCTATTCATTTTTGGACACGACGTTGAACCCACTAGTGCAGAGAACAATGGAATAGCAGTCGATCGCCTTAAACATTCAGCCACCGCGTCCTGCGCTATACGGCAGCCCTTCCTATCAGTGGTCCGAGAAACGCCTATATGAACGTGTTAAAGGCTCTACAAAAGGGCTCGTCCGGGATTTGAACCCGGGACCTCTCGCACCCAAAGCGAGAATCATACCCCTAGACCAACGAGCCATTTTCTTACACCAAAAAGTGCTATCCTGCACTCTACGGCAGCCTTTCCTATCAGTGGACCAAGAAAGGCCCTTATGAACATGTTAAAGGCTCTACAAAAGTGCTCGTCCGGGATTTGAACCCGGGACCTCTCGCACCCAAAGCGAGAATCATACCCCTAGACCAACGAGCCATTTTCTGTAAAAAACAAGTGCTGTTATCCACAACCATGATGGTGAGGATATGCCATGACTGTCCATGGTGCCAGGAAGAGAGGAAATCACATGTGAGTGTTGGTGGTATACTTGTGAGTATTGCTGTCTTCCAAGCAGCTGAGCCGGAATCAGCTCAATTCCTCTCTAATTTATCTACTGTTTCTTCAGCCATAACAGCAAAAAAACAATTTTAAAAGAGGAAAGAGGAAATCCTCATTTACCACTGATGTCAGACGTCCGCATCTGCGGTGAAAGGTGGCGAAGCTAGAGCGGTGTTTGTCTAACATCCCGATAATCGGTCTTCTCACAGAAACATATGTAGCTCGGGAACGGTTTGATCTACAAAAACTGTTGACCACTCTATGGAAAGGGCAGACTCTCACGGACATGCTGGTTGTCTCCGTTTTGATCTACGACCACCACAAGCTTCAGGGGACTCGTATGAATTCGGAACTGTTTATGTGCCAACTTCTGTTTCTCGTGTACTTCCAAAAAGCTTCACAAAGCATTGGTGGTATAGTGGTGAGCATAGCTGCCTTCCAAGCAGTTCACCCGGGTTCGATTCCCGGCCAATGCAAAGCATCAAACCTTTACCAGTTTTAGGTGTTGGATTTAATCTCCAAAGACTTGTGTTGCAGTCAATATCCTTGTTAGTGGAAGTCTCATTGCTCTATTCATTTTTGGACACGACGTTGAACCCACTAGTGCATTCAGCCACCGCGTCCTGCGCTATACGGCAGCCCTTCCTATCAGTGGTCCGAGAAACGCCTATATGAACGTGTTAAAGGCTCTACAAAAGGGCTCGTCCGGGATTTGAACCCGGGACCTCTCGCACCCAAAGCGAGAATCATACCCCTAGACCAACGAGCCATTTTCTGTAAAAAACAAGTGCTGTTATCCACAACCATGATGGTGAGGATATGCCATGACTGTCCATGGTGCCAGGAAGAGAGGAAATCACATGTGAGTGTTGGTGGTATACTTGTGAGTATTGCTGTCTTCCAAGCAGCTGAGCCGGATTCAGCTCAATTCCTCTCTAATTTATCTGCTGTTTCTTCAGCCATAACAGCAAAAAAACAATTTTAAAAGAGGAAAGAGGAAATCCTCATTTACCACTGATGTCAGACGTCCGCATCTGCGGTGAAAGGTGGCGAAGCTAGAGCGGTGTTTGTCTAACATCCCGATAATCGGTCTTCTCACAGAAACATATGTAGCTCGGGAACGGTTTGATCTACAAAAACTGTTGACCACTCTATGGAAAGGGCAGACTCTCACGGACATGCTGGTTGTCTCCGTTTTGATCTACGACCACCACAAGCTTCAGGGGACTCGTATGAATTCGGAACTGTTTATGTGCCAACTTCTGTTTCTCGTGTACTTCCAAAAAGCTTCACAAAGCATTGGTGGTATAGTGGTGAGCATAGCTGCCTTCCAAGCAGTTCACCCGGGTTCGATTCCCGGCCAATGCAAAGCATCAAACCTTTACCAGTTTTAGGTGTTGGATTTAATCTCCAAAGACTTGTGTTGCAGTCAATATCCTTGTTAGTGGAAGTCTCATTGCTCTATTCATTTTTGGACACGACGTTGAACCCACTAGTGCAGAGAACAATGGAATAGCAGTCGATCGCCTTAAACATTCAGCCACCGCGTCCTGCGCTATACGGCAGCCCTTCCTATCAGTGGTCCGAGAAACGCCTATATGAACGTGTTAAAGGCTCTACAAAAGGGCTCGTCCGGGATTTGAACCCGGGACCTCTCGCACCCAAAGCGAGAATCATACCCCTAGACCAACGAGCCATTTTCTGTAAAGAACAAGTGCTGTTATCCACAACCATGATGGTGAGGATATGCCATGACTGTCCATGGTGCCAGGAAGAGAGGAAATCACATGTGAGTGTTGGTGGTATACTTGTGAGTATTGCTGTCTTCCAAGCAGCTGAGCCGGATTCAGCTCAATTCCTCTCTAATTTATCTGCTGTTTCTTCAGCCATAACAGCAAAAAAACAATTTTAAAAGAGGAAAGAGGAAATCCTCATTTACCACTGATGTCAGACGTCCGCATCTGCGGTGAAAGGTGGCGAAGCTAGAGCGGTGTTTGTCTAACATCCCGATAATCGGTCTTCTCACAGAAACATATGTAGCTCGGGAACGGTTTGATCTACAAAAACTGTTGACCACTCTATGGAAAGGGCAGACTCTCACGGACATGCTGGTTGTCTCCGTTTTGATCTACGACCACCACAAGCTTCAGGGGACTCGTATGAATTCGGAACTGTTTATGTGCCAACTTCTGTTTCTCGTGTACTTCCAAAAAGCTTCACAAAGCATTGGTGGTATAGTGGTGAGCATAGCTGCCTTCCAAGCAGTTGACCCGGGTTCGATTCCCGGCCAATGCAAAGCATCAAACCTTTACCAGTTTTAGGTGTTGGATTTAATCTCCAAAGACTTGTGTTGCAGTCAATATCCTTGTTAGTGGAAGTCTCATTGCTCTATTCATTTTTGGACACGACGTTGAACCCACTAGTGCAGAGAACAATGGAATAGCAGTCGATCGCCTTAAACATTCAGCCACCGCATCCTGCGCTATACGGCAGCCCTTCCTATCAGTGGTCCGAGAAACGCCTATATGAACGTGTTAAAGGCTCTACAAAAGGGCTCGTCCGGGATTTGAACCCGGGACCTCTCGCACCCAAAGCGAGAATCATACCCCTAGACCAACGAGCCATTTTCTGTAAAAAACAAGTGCTGTTATCCACAACCATGATGGTGAGGATATGCCATGACTGTCCATGGTGCCAGGAAGAGAGGAAATCACATGTGAGTGTTGGTGGTATACTTGTGAGTATTGCTGTCTTCCAAGCAGCTGAGCCGGATTCAGCTCAATTCCTCTCTAATTTATCTGCTGTTTCTTCAGCCATAACAGCAAAAAAACAATTTTAAAAGAGGAAAGAGGAAATCCTCATTTACCACTGATGTCAGACGTCCGCATCTGCGGTGAAAGGTGGCGAAGCTAGAGCGGTGTTTGTCTAACATCCCGATAATCGGTCTTCTCACAGAAACATATGTAGCTCGGGAACGGTTTGATCTACAAAAACTGTTGACCACTCTATGGAAAGGGCAGACTCTCACGGACATGCTGGTTGTCTCCGTTTTGATCTACGACCACCACAAGCTTCAGGGGACTCGTATGAATTCGGAACTGTTTATGTGCCAACTTCTGTTTCTCGTGTACTTCCAAAAAGCTTCACAAAGCATTGGTGGTATAGTGGTGAGCATAGCTGCCTTCCAAGCAGTTCACCCGGGTTCGATTCCCGGCCAATGCAAAGCATCAAACCTTTACCAGTTTTAGGTGTTGGATTTAATCTCCAAAGACTTGTGTTGCAGTCAATATCCTTGTTAGTGGAAGTCTCATTGCTCTATTCATTTTTGGACACGACGTTGAACCCACTAGTGCAGAGAACAATGGAATAGCAGTCGATCGCCTTAAACATTCAGCCACCGCGTCCTGCGCTATACGGCAGCCCTTCCTATCAGTGGTCCGAGAAACGCCTATATGAACGTGTTAAAGGCTCTACAAAAGGGCTCGTCCGGGATTTGAACCCGGGACCTCTCGCACCCAAAGCGAGAATCATACCCCTAGACCAACGAGCCATTTTCTGTAAAGAACAAGTGCTGTTATCCACAACCATGATGGTGAGGATATGCCATGACTGTCCATGGTGCCAGGAAGAGAGGAAATCACATGTGAGTGTTGGTGGTATACTTGTGAGTATTGCTGTCTTCCAAGCAGCTGAGCCGGATTCAGCTCAATTCCTCTCTAATTTATCTGCTGTTTCTTCAGCCATAACAGCAAAAAAACAATTTTAAAAGAGGAAAGAGGAAATCCTCATTTACCACTGATGTCAGACGTCCGCATCTGCGGTGAAAGGTGGCGAAGCTAGAGCGGTGTTTGTCTAACATCCCGATAATCGGTCTTCTCACAGAAACATATGTAGCTCGGGAACGGTTTGATCTACAAAAACTGTTGACCACTCTATGGAAAGGGCAGACTCTCACGGACATGCTGGTTGTCTCCGTTTTGATCTACGACCACCACAAGCTTCAGGGGACTCGTATGAATTCGGAACTGTTTATGTGCCAACTTCTGTTTCTCGTGTACTTCCAAAAAGCTTCACAAAGCATTGGTGGTATAGTGGTGAGCATAGCTGCCTTCCAAGCAGTTGACCCGGGTTCGATTCCCGGCCAATGCAAAGCATCAAACCTTTACCAGTTTTAGGTGTTGGATTTAATCTCCAAAGACTTGTGTTGCAGTCAATATCCTTGTTAGTGGAAGTCTCATTGCTCTATTCATTTTTGGACACGACGTTGAACCCACTAGTGCAGAGAACAATGGAATAGCAGTCGATCGCCTTAAACATTCAGCCACCGCATCCTGCGCTATACGGCAGCCCTTCCTATCAGTGGTCCGAGAAACGCCTATATGAACGTGTTAAAGGCTCTACAAAAGGGCTCGTCCGGGATTTGAACCCGGGACCTCTCGCACCCAAAGCGAGAATCATACCCCTAGACCAACGAGCCATTTTCTGTAAAAAACAAGTGCTGTTATCCACAACCATGATGGTGAGGATATGCCATGACTGTCCATGGTGCCAGGAAGAGAGGAAATCACATGTGAGTGTTGGTGGTATACTTGTGAGTATTGCTGTCTTCCAAGCAGCTGAGCCGGATTCAGCTCAATTCCTCTCTAATTTATCTGCTGTTTCTTCAGCCATAACAGCAAAAAAACAATTTTAAAAGAGGAAAGAGGAAATCCTCATTTACCACTGATGTCAGACGTCCGCATCTGCGGTGAAAGGTGGCGAAGCTAGAGCGGTGTTTGTCTAACATCCCGATAATCGGTCTTCTCACAGAAACATATGTAGCTCGGGAACGGTTTGATCTACAAAAACTGTTGACCACTCTATGGAAAGGGCAGACTCTCACGGACATGCTGGTTGTCTCCGTTTTGATCTACGACCACCACAAGCTTCAGGGGACTCGTATGAATTCGGAACTGTTTATGTGCCAACTTCTGTTTCTCGTGTACTTCCAAAAAGCTTCACAAAGCATTGGTGGTATAGTGGTGAGCATAGCTGCCTTCCAAGCAGTTGACCCGGGTTCGATTCCCGGCCAATGCAAAGCATCAAACCTTTACCAGTTTTAGGTGTTGGATTTAATCTCCAAAGACTTGTGTTGCAGTCAATATCCTTGTTAGTGGAAGTCTCATTGCTCTATTCATTTTTGGACACGACGTTGAACCCACTAGTGCAGAGAACAATGGAATAGCAGTCGATCGCCTTAAACATTCAGCCACCGCGTCCTGCGCTATACGGCAGCCCTTCCTATCAGTGGTCCGAGAAACGCCTATATGAACGTGTTAAAGGCTCTACAAAAGGGCTTGTCCGGGATTTGAACCCGGGACCTCTCGCACCCAAAGCGAGAATCATACCCCTAGACCAACGAGCCATTTTCTGTAAAAAACAAGTGCTGTTATCCACAACCATGATGGTGAGGATATGCCATGACTGTCCATGGTGCCAGGAAGAGAGGAAATCACATGTGAGTGTTGGTGGTATACTTGTGAGTATTGCTGTCTTCCAAGCAGCTGAGCCGGATTCAGCTCAATTCCTCTCTAATTTATCTGCTGTTTCTTCAGCCATAACAGCAAAAAAACAATTTTAAAAGAGGAAAGAGGAAATCCTCATTTACCACTGATGTCAGACGTCCGCATCTGCGGTGAAAGGTGGCGAAGCTAGAGCGGTGTTTGTCTAACATCCCGATAATCGGTCTTCTCACAGAAACATATGTAGCTCGGGAACGGTTTGATCTACAAAAACTGTTGACCACTCTATGGAAAGGGCAGACTCTCACGGACATGCTGGTTGTCTCCGTTTTGATCTACGACCACCACAAGCTTCAGGGGACTCGTATGAATTCGGAACTGTTTATGTGCCAACTTCTGTTTCTCGTGTACTTCCAAAAAGCTTCACAAAGCATTGGTGGTATAGTGGTGAGCATAGCTGCCTTCCAAGCAGTTGACCCGGGTTCGATTCCCGGCCAATGCAAAGCATCAAACCTTTACCAGTTTTAGGTGTTGGATTTAATCTCCAAAGACTTGTGTTGCAGTCAATATCCTTGTTAGTGGAAGTCTCATTGCTCTATTCATTTTTGGACACGACGTTGAACCCACTAGTGCAGAGAACAATGGAATAGCAGTCGATCGCCTTAAACATTCAGCCACCGCGTCCTGCGCTATACGGCAGCCCTTCCTATCAGTGGTCCGAGAAACGCCTATATGAACGTGTTAAAGGCTCTACAAAAGGGCTCGTCCGGGATTTGAACCCGGGACCTCTCGCACCCAAAGCGAGAATCATACCCCTAGACCAACGAGCCATTTCCTGTAAAAAACAAGTGCTGTTATCCACAACCATGATGGTGAGGATATGCCATGACTGTCCATGGTGCCAGGAAGAGAGGAAATCACATGTGAGTGTTGGTGGTATACTTGTGAGTATTGCTGTCTTCCAAGCAGCTGAGCCGGATTCAGCTCAATTCCTCTCTAATTTATCTGCTGTTTCTTCAGCCATAACAGCAAAAAAACAATTTTAAAAGAGGAAAGAGGAAATCCTCATTTACCACTGATGTCAGACGTCCGCATCTGCGGTGAAAGGTGGCGAAGCTAGAGCGGTGTTTGTCTAACATCCCGATAATCGGTCTTCTCACAGAAACATATGTAGCTCGGGAACGGTTTGATCTACAAAAACCGTTGACCACTCTATGGAAAGGGCAGACTCTCACGGACATGCTGGTTGTCTCCGTTTTGATCTACGACCACCACAAGCTTCAGGGGACTCGTATGAATTCGGAACTGTTTATGTGCCAACTTCTGTTTCTCGTGTACTTCCAAAAAGCTTCACAAAGCATTGGTGGTATAGTGGTGAGCATAGCTGCCTTCCAAGCAGTTCACCCGGGTTCGATTCCCGGCCAATGCAAAGCATCAAACCTTTACCAGTTTTAGGTGTTGGATTTAATCTCCAAAGACTTGTGTTGCAGTCAATATCCTTGTTAGTGGAAGTCTCATTGCTCTATTCATTTTTGGACACGACGTTGAACCCACTAGTGCATTCAGCCACCGCGTCCTGCGCTATACGGCAGCCCTTCCTATCAGTGGTCCGAGAAACGCCTATATGAACGTGTTAAAGGCTCTACAAAAGGGCTCGTCCGGGATTTGAACCCTGGACCTCTCGCACCCAAAGCGAGAATCATACCCCTAGACCAACGAGCCATTTTCTGTAAAAAACAAGTGCTGTTATCCACAACCATGATGGTGAGGATATGCCATGACTGTCCATGGTGCCAGGAAGAGAGGAAATCACATGTGAGTGTTGGTGGTATACTTGTGAGTATTGCTGTCTTCCAAGCAGCTGAGCCGGATTCAGCTCAATTCCTCTCTAATTTATCTGCTGTTTCTTCAGCCATAACAGCAAAAAAACAATTTTAAAAGAGGAAAGAGGAAATCCTCATTTACCACTGATGTCAGACGTCCGCATCTGCGGTGAAAGGTGGCGAAGCTAGAGCGGTGTTTGTCTAACATCCCGATAATCGGTCTTCTCACAGAAACATATGTAGCTCGGGAACGGTTTGATCTACAAAAACTGTTGACCACTCTATGGAAAGGGCAGACTCTCACGGACATGCTGGTTGTCTCCGTTTTGATCTACGACCACCACAAGCTTCAGGGGACTCGTATGAATTCGGAACTGTTTATGTGCCAACTTCTGTTTCTCGTGTACTTCCAAAAAGCTTCACAAAGCATTGGTGGTATAGTGGTGAGCATAGCTGCCTTCCAAGCAGTTGACCCGGGTTCGATTCCCGGCCAATGCAAAGCATCAAACCTTTACCAGTTTTAGGTGTTGGATTTAATCTCCAAAGACTTGTGTTGCAGTCAATATCCTTGTTAGTGGAAGTCTCATTGCTCTATTCATTTTTGGACACGACGTTGAACCCACTAGTGCAGAGAACAATGGAATAGCAGTCGATCGCCTTAAACATTCAGCCACCGCGTCCTGCGCTATACGGCAGCCCTTCCTATCAGTGGTCCGAGAAACGCCTATATGAACGTGTTAAAGGCTCTACAAAAGGGCTTGTCCGGGATTTGAACCCGGGACCTCTCGCACCCAAAGCGAGAATCATACCCCTAGACCAACGAGCCATTTTCTGTAAAAAACAAGTGCTGTTATCCACAACCATGATGGTGAGGATATGCCATGACTGTCCATGGTGCCAGGAAGAGAGGAAATCACATGTGAGTGTTGGTGGTATACTTGTGAGTATTGCTGTCTTCCAAGCAGCTGAGCCGGATTCAGCTCAATTCCTCTCTAATTTATCTGCTGTTTCTTCAGCCATAACAGCAAAAAAACAATTTTAAAAGAGGAAAGAGGAAATCCTCATTTACCACTGATGTCAGACGTCCGCATCTGCGGTGAAAGGTGGCGAAGCTAGAGCGGTGTTTGTCTAACATCCCGATAATCGGTCTTCTCACAGAAACATATGTAGCTCGGGAACGGTTTGATCTACAAAAACTGTTGACCACTCTATGGAAAGGGCAGACTCTCACGGACATGCTGGTTGTCTCCGTTTTGATCTACGACCACCACAAGCTTCAGGGGACTCGTATGAATTCGGAACTGTTTATGTGCCAACTTCTGTTTCTCGTGTACTTCCAAAAAGCTTCACAAAGCATTGGTGGTATAGTGGTGAGCATAGCTGCCTTCCAAGCAGTTCACCCGGGTTCGATTCCCGGCCAATGCAAAGCATCAAACCTTTACCAGTTTTAGGTGTTGGATTTAATCTCCAAAGACTTGTGTTGCAGTCAATATCCTTGTTAGTGGAAGTCTCATTGCTCTATTCATTTTTGGACACGACGTTGAACCCACTAGTGCAGAGAACAATGGAATAGCAGTCGATCGCCTTAAACATTCAGCCACCGCGTCCTGCGCTATACGGCAGCCCTTCCTATCAGTGGTCCGAGAAACGCCTATATGAACGTGTTAAAGGCTCTACAAAAGGGCTCGTCCGGGATTTGAACCCGGGACCTCTCGCACCCAAAGCGAGAATCATACCCCTAGACCAACGAGCCATTTCCTGTAAAAAACAAGTGCTGTTATCCACAACCATGATGGTGAGGATATGCCATGACTGTCCATGGTGCCAGGAAGAGAGGAAATCACATGTGAGTGTTGGTGGTATACTTGTGAGTATTGCTGTCTTCCAAGCAGCTGAGCCGGATTCAGCTCAATTCCTCTCTAATTTATCTGCTGTTTCTTCAGCCATAACAGCAAAAAAACAATTTTAAAAGAGGAAAGAGGAAATCCTCATTTACCACTGATGTCAGACGTCCGCATCTGCGGTGAAAGGTGGCGAAGCTAGAGCGGTGTTTGTCTAACATCCCGATAATCGGTCTTCTCACAGAAACATATGTAGCTCGGGAACGGTTTGATCTACAAAAACCGTTGACCACTCTATGGAAAGGGCAGACTCTCACGGACATGCTGGTTGTCTCCGTTTTGATCTACGACCACCACAAGCTTCAGGGGACTCGTATGAATTCGGAACTGTTTATGTGCCAACTTCTGTTTCTCGTGTACTTCCAAAAAGCTTCACAAAGCATTGGTGGTATAGTGGTGAGTATAGCTGCCTTCCAAGCAGTTCACCCGGGTTCGATTCCCGGCCAATGCAAAGCATCAAACCTTTACCAGTTTTAGGTGTTGGATTTAATCTCCAAAGACTTGTGTTGCAGTCAATATCCTTGTTAGTGGAAGTCTCATTGCTCTATTCATTTTTGGACACGACGTTGAACCCACTAGTGCAGAGAACAATGGAATAGCAGTCGATCGCCTTAAACATTCAGCCACCGCGTCCTGCGCTATACGGCAGCCCTTCCTATCAGTGGTCCGAGAAACGCCTATATGAACGTGTTAAAGGCTCTACAAAAGGGCTCGTCCGGGATTTGAACCCGGGACCTCTCGCACCCAAAGCGAGAATCATACCCCTAGACCAACGAGCCATTTTCTGTAAAAAACAAGTGCTGTTATCCACAACCATGATGGTGAGGATATGCCATGACTGTCCATGGTGCCAGGAAGAGAGGAAATCACATGTGAGTGTTGGTGGTATACTTGTGAGTATTGCTGTCTTCCAAGCAGCTGAGCCGGATTCAGCTCAATTCCTCTCTAATTTATCTGCTGTTTCTTCAGCCATAACAGCAAAAAAACAATTTTAAAAGAGGAAAGAGGAAATCCTCATTTACCACTGATGTCAGACGTCCGCATCTGCGGTGAAAGGTGGCGAAGCTAGAGCGGTGTTTGTCTAACATCCCGATAATCGGTCTTCTCACAGAAACATATGTAGCTCGGGAACGGTTTGATCTACAAAAACTGTTGACCACTCTATGGAAAGGGCAGACTCTCACGGACATGCTGGTTGTCTCCGTTTTGATCTACGACCACCACAAGCTTCAGGGGACTCGTATGAATTCGGAACTGTTTATGTGCCAACTTCTGTTTCTCGTGTACTTCCAAAAAGCTTCACAAAGCATTGGTGGTATAGTGGTGAGCATAGCTGCCTTCCAAGCAGTTCACCCGGGTTCGATTCCCAGCCAATGCAAAGCATCAAACCTTTACCAGTTTTAGGTGTTGGATTTAATCTCCAAAGGCTTGTGTTGCAGTCAATATCCTTGTTAGTGGAAGTCTCATTGCTCTATTCATTTTTGGACACGACGTTGAACCCACTAGTGCAGAGAACAATGGAATAGCAGTCGATCGCCTTAAACATTCAGCCACCGCGTCCTGCGCTATACGGCAGCCCTTCCTATCAGTGGTCCGAGAAACGCCTATATGAACGTGTTAAAGGCTCTACAAAAGGGCTCGTCCGGGATTTGAACCCGGGACCTCTCGCACCCAAAGCGAGAATCATACCCCTAGACCAACGAGCCATTTTCTGTAAAGAACAAGTGCTGTTATCCACAACCATGATGGTGAGGATATGCCATGACTGTCCATGGTGCCAGGAAGAGAGGAAATCACATGTGAGTGTTGGTGGTATACTTGTGAGTATTGCTGTCTTCCAAGCAGCTGAGCCGGATTCAGCTCAATTCCTCTCTAATTTATCTGCTGTTTCTTCAGCCATAACAGCAAAAAAACAATTTTAAAAGAGGAAAGAGGAAATCCTCATTTACCACTGATGTCAGACGTCCGCATCTGCGGTGAAAGGTGGCGAAGCTAGAGCGGTGTTTGTCTAACATCCCGATAATCGGTCTTCTCACAGAAACATATGTAGCTCGGGAACGGTTTGATCTACAAAAACTGTTGACCACTCTATGGAAAGGGCAGACTCTCACGGACATGCTGGTTGTCTCCGTTTTGATCTACGACCACCACAAGCTTCAGGGGACTCGTATGAATTCGGAACTGTTTATGTGCCAACTTCTGTTTCTCGTGTACTTCCAAAAAGCTTCACAAAGCATTGGTGGTATAGTGGTGAGCATAGCTGCCTTCCAAGCAGTTCACCCGGGTTCGATTCCCGGCCAATGCAAAGCATCAAACCTTTACCAGTTTTAGGTGTTGGATTTAATCTCCAAAGACTTGTGTTGCAGTCAATATCCTTGTTAGTGGAAGTCTCATTGCTCTATTCATTTTTGGACACGACGTTGAACCCACTAGTGCAGAGAACAATGGAATAGCAGTCGATCGCCTTAAACATTCAGCCACCGCGTCCTGCGCTATACGGCAGCCCTTCCTATCAGTGGTCCGAGAAACGCCTATATGAACGTGTTAAAGGCTCTACAAAAGGGCTCGTCCGGGATTTGAACCCGGGACCTCTCGCACCCAAAGCGAGAATCATACCCCTAGACCAACGAGCCATTTTCTGTAAAAAACAAGTGCTGTTATCCACAACCATGATGGTGAGGATATGCCATGACTGTCCATGGTGCCAGGAAGAGAGGAAATCACATGTGAGTGTTGGTGGTATACTTGTGAGTATTGCTGTCTTCCAAGCAGCTGAGCCGGATTCAGCTCAATTCCTCTCTAATTTATCTGCTGTTTCTTCAGCCATAACAGCAAAAAAACAATTTTAAAAGAGGAAAGAGGAAATCCTCATTTACCACTGATGTCAGACGTCCGCATCTGCGGTGAAAGGTGGCGAAGCTAGAGCGGTGTTTGTCTAACATCCCGATAATCGGTCTTCTCACAGAAACATATGTAGCTCGGGAACGGTTTGATCTACAAAAACTGTTGACCACTCTATGGAAAGGGCAGACTCTCACGGACATGCTGGTTGTCTCCGTTTTGATCTACGACCACCACAAGCTTCAGGGGACTCGTATGAATTCGGAACTGTTTATGTGCCAACTTCTGTTTCTCGTGTACTTCCAAAAAGCTTCACAAAGCATTGGTGGTATAGTGGTGAGCATAGCTGCCTTCCAAGCAGTTGACCCGGGTTCGATTCCCGGCCAATGCAAAGCATCAAACCTTTACCAGTTTTAGGTGTTGGATTTAATCTCCAAAGACTTGTGTTGCAGTCAATATCCTTGTTAGTGGAAGTCTCATTGCTCTATTCATTTTTGGACACGACGTTGAACCCACTAGTGCAGAGAACAATGGAATAGCAGTCGATCGCCTTAAACATTCAGCCACCGCGTCCTGCGCTATACGGCAGCCCTTCCTATCAGTGGTCCGAGAAACGCCTATATGAACGTGTTAAAGGCTCTACAAAAGGGCTCGTCCGGGATTTGAACCCGGGACCTCTCGCACCCAAAGCGAGAATCATACCCCTAGACCAACGAGCCATTTTCTGTAAAAAACAAGTGCTGTTATCCACAACCATGATGGTGAGGATATGCCATGACTGTCCATGGTGCCAGGAAGAGAGGAAATCACATGTGAGTGTTGGTGGTATACTTGTGAGTATTGCTGTCTTCCAAGCAGCTGAGCCGGATTCAGCTCAATTCCTCTCTAATTTATCTGCTGTTTCTTCAGCCATAACAGCAAAAAAACAATTTTAAAAGAGGAAAGAGGAAATCCTCATTTACCACTGATGTCAGACGTCCGCATCTGCGGTGAAAGGTGGCGAAGCTAGAGCGGTGTTTGTCTAACATCCCGATAATCGGTCTTCTCACAGAAACATATGTAGCTCGGGAACGGTTTGATCTACAAAAACTGTTGACCACTCTATGGAAAGGGCAGACTCTCACGGACATGCTGGTTGTCTCCGTTTTGATCTACGACCACCACAAGCTTCAGGGGACTCGTATGAATTCGGAACTGTTTATGTGCCAACTTCTGTTTCTCGTGTACTTCCAAAAAGCTTCACAAAGCATTGGTGGTATAGTGGTGAGCATAGCTGCCTTCCAAGCAGTTGACCCGGGTTCGATTCCCGGCCAATGCAAAGCATCAAACCTTTACCAGTTTTAGGTGTTGGATTTAATCTCCAAAGACTTGTGTTGCAGTCAATATCCTTGTTAGTGGAAGTCTCATTGCTCTATTCATTTTTGGACACGACGTTGAACCCACTAGTGCAGAGAACAATGGAATAGCAGTCGATCGCCTTAAACATTCAGCCACCGCGTCCTGCGCTCTACGGCAGCCCTTCCTATCAGTGGTCCGAGAAACGCCTATATGAACGTGTTAAAGGCTCTACAAAAGGGCTCGTCCGGGATTTGAACCCGGGACCTCTCGCACCCAAAGCGAGAATCATACCCCTAGACCAACGAGCCATTTTCTTACACCAAAAAGTGCTATCCTGCACTCTACGGCAGCCTTTCCTATCAGTGGACCAAGAAAGGCCCTTATGAACATGTTAAAGGCTCTACAAAAGGGCTCGTCCGGGATTTGAACCCGGGACCTCTCGCACCCAAAGCGAGAATCATACCCCTAGACCAACGAGCCATTTTCTGTAAAAAACAAGTGCTGTTATCCACAACCATGATGGTGAGGATATGCCATGACTGTCCATGGTGCCAGGAAGAGAGGAAATCACATGTGAGTGTTGGTGGTATACTTGTGAGTATTGCTGTCTTCCAAGCAGCTGAGCCGGATTCAGCTCAATTCCTCTCTAATTTATCTGCTGTTTCTTCAGCCATAACAGCAAAAAAACAATTTTAAAAGAGGAAAGAGGAAATCCTCATTTACCACTGATGTCAGACGTCCGCATCTGCGGTGAAAGGTGGCGAAGCTAGAGCGGTGTTTGTCTAACATCCCGATAATCGGTCTTCTCACAGAAACATATGTAGCTCGGGAACGGTTTGATCTACAAAAACTGTTGACCACTCTATGGAAAGGGCAGACTCTCACGGACATGCTGGTTGTCTCCGTTTTGATCTACGACCACCACAAGCTTCAGGGGACTCGTATGAATTCGGAACTGTTTATGTGCCAACTTCTGTTTCTCGTGTACTTCCAAAAAGCTTCACAAAGCATTGGTGGTATAGTGGTGAGCATAGCTGCCTTCCAAGCAGTTGACCCGGGTTCGATTCCCGGCCAATGCAAAGCATCAAACCTTTACCAGTTTTAGGTGTTGGATTTAATCTCCAAAGACTTGTGTTGCAGTCAATATCCTTGTTAGTGGAAGTCTCATTGCTCTATTCATTTTTGGACACGACGTTGAACCCACTAGTGCAGAGAACAATGGAATAGCAGTCGATCGCCTTAAACATTCAGCCACCGCGTCCTGCGCTCTACGGCAGCCCTTCCTATCAGTGGTCCGAGAAACGCCTATATGAACGTGTTAAAGGCTCTACAAAAGGGCTCGTCCGGGATTTGAACCCGGGACCTCTCGCACCCAAAGCGAGAA
>CM042379.1:15000-95000 GCA_023634145.1 Thymallus thymallus | reverse complement strand
ATCGCCTTAAACATTCAGCCACCGCGTCCTGCGCTATACGGCAGCCCTTCCTATCAGTGGTCCGAGAAACGCCTATATGAACGTGTTAAAGGCTCTACAAAAGGGCTCGTCCGGGATTTGAACCCGGGACCTCTCGCACCCAAAGCGAGAATCATACCCCTAGACCAACGAGCCATTTTCTGTAAAAAACAAGTGCTGTTATCCACAACCATGATGGTGAGGATATGCCATGACTGTCCATGGTGCCAGGAAGAGAGGAAATCACATGTGAGTGTTGGTGGTATACTTGTGAGTATTGCTGTCTTCCAAGCAGCTGAGCCGGATTCAGCTCAATTCCTCTCTAATTTATCTGCTGTTTCTTCAGCCATAACAGCAAAAAAACAATTTTAAAAGAGGAAAGAGGAAATCCTCATTTACCACTGATGTCAGACGTCCGCATCTGCGGTGAAAGGTGGCGAAGCTAGAGCGGTGTTTGTCTAACATCCCGATAATCGGTCTTCTCACAGAAACATATGTAGCTCGGGAACGGTTTGATCTACAAAAACTGTTGACCACTCTATGGAAAGGGCAGACTCTCACGGACATGCTGGTTGTCTCCGTTTTGATCTACGACCACCACAAGCTTCAGGGGACTCGTATGAATTCGGAACTGTTTATGTGCCAACTTCTGTTTCTCGTGTACTTCCAAAAAGCTTCACAAAGCATTGGTGGTATAGTGGTGAGCATAGCTGCCTTCCAAGCAGTTCACCCGGGTTCGATTCCCGGCCAATGCAAAGCATCAAACCTTTACCAGTTTTAGGTGTTGGATTTAATCTCCAAAGACTTGTGTTGCAGTCAATATCCTTGTTAGTGGAAGTCTCATTGCTCTATTCATTTTGGGACACGACGTTGAACCCACTAGTGCAGAGAACAATGGAATAGCAGTCGATCGCCTTAAACATTCAGCCACCGCGTCCTGCGCTATACGGCAGCCCTTCCTATCAGTGGTCCGAGAAACGCCTATATGAACGTGTTAAAGGCTCTACAAAAGGGCTCGTCCGGGATTTGAACCCGGGACCTCTCGCACCCAAAGCGAGAATCATACCCCTAGACCAACGAGCCATTTTCTGTAAAAAACAAGTGCTGTTATCCACAACCATGATGGTGAGGATATGCCATGACTGTCCATGGTGCCAGGAAGAGAGGAAATCACATGTGAGTGTTGGTGGTATACTTGTGAGTATTGCTGTCTTCCAAGCAGCTGAGCCGGATTCAGCTCAATTCCTCTCTAATTTATCTGCTGTTTCTTCAGCCATAACAGCAAAAAAACAATTTTAAAAGAGGAAAGAGGAAATCCTCATTTACCACTGATGTCAGACGTCCGCATCTGCGGTGAAAGGTGGCGAAGCTAGAGCGGTGTTTGTCTAACATCCCGATAATCGGTCTTCTCACAGAAACATATGTAGCTCGGGAACGGTTTGATCTACAAAAACTGTTGACCACTCTATGGAAAGGGCAGACTCTCACGGACATGCTGGTTGTCTCCGTTTTGATCTACGACCACCACAAGCTTCAGGGGACTCGTATGAATTCGGAACTGTTTATGTGCCAACTTCTGTTTCTCGTGTACTTCCAAAAAGCTTCACAAAGCATTGGTGGTATAGTGGTGAGCATAGCTGCCTTCCAAGCAGTTGACCCGGGTTCGATTCCCGGCCAATGCAAAGCATCAAACCTTTACCAGTTTTAGGTGTTGGATTTAATCTCCAAAGACTTGTGTTGCAGTCAATATCCTTGTTAGTGGAAGTCTCATTGCTCTATTCATTTTTGGACACGACGTTGAACCCACTAGTGCAGAGAACAATGGAATAGCAGTCGATCGCCTTAAACATTCAGCCACCGCGTCCTGCGCTCTACGGCAGCCCTTCCTATCAGTGGTCCGAGAAACGCCTATATGAACGTGTTAAAGGCTCTACAAAAGGGCTCGTCCGGGATTTGAACCCGGGACCTCTCGCACCCAAAGCGAGAATCATACCCCTAGACCAACGAGCCATTTTCTTACACCAAAAAGTGCTATCCTGCACTCTACGGCAGCCTTTCCTATCAGTGGACCAAGAAAGGCCCTAATGAACATGTTAAAGGCTCTACAAAAGGGCTCGTCCGGGATTTGAACCCGGGACCTCTCGCACCCAAAGCGAGAATCATACCCCTAGACCAACGAGCCATTTTCTGTAAAAAACAAGTGCTGTTATCCACAACCATGATGGTGAGGATATGCCATGACTGTCCATGGTGCCAGGAAGAGAGGAAATCACATGTGAGTGTTGGTGGTATACTTGTGAGTATTGCTGTCTTCCAAGCAGCTGAGCCGGATTCAGCTCAATTCCTCTCTAATTTATCTGCTGTTTCTTCAGCCATAACAGCAAAAAAACAATTTTAAAAGAGGAAAGAGGAAATCCTCATTTACCACTGATGTCAGACGTCCGCATCTGCGGTGAAAGGTGGCGAAGCTAGAGCGGTGTTTGTCTAACATCCCGATAATCGGTCTTCTCACAGAAACATATGTAGCTCGGGAACGGTTTGATCTACAAAAACTGTTGACCACTCTATGGAAAGGGCAGACTCTCACGGACATGCTGGTTGTCTCCGTTTTGATCTACGACCACCACAAGCTTCAGGGGACTCGTATGAATTCGGAACTGTTTATGTGCCAACTTCTGTTTCTCGTGTACTTCCAAAAAGCTTCACAGAGCATTGGTGGTATAGTGGTGAGCATAGCTGCCTTCCAAGCAGTTGACCCGGGTTCGATTCCCGGCCAATGCAAAGCATCAAACCTTTACCAGTTTTAGGTGTTGGATTTAATCTCCAAAGACTTGTGTTGCAGTCAATATCCTTGTTAGTGGAAGTCTCATTGCTCTATTCATTTTTGGACACGACGTTGAACCCACTAGTGCAGAGAACAATGGAATAGCAGTCGATCGCCTTAAACATTCAGCCACCGCGTCCTGCGCTCTACGGCAGCCCTTCCTATCAGTGGTCCGAGAAACGCCTATATGAACGTGTTAAAGGCTCTACAAAAGGGCTCGTCCGGGATTTGAACCCGGGACCTCTCGCACCCAAAGCGAGAATCATACCCCTAGACCAACGAGCCATTTTCTTACACCAAAAAGTGCTATCCTGCACTCTACGGCAGCCTTTCCTATCAGTGGACCAAGAAAGGCCCTTATGAACATGTTAAAGGCTCTACAAAAGGGCTCGTCCGGGATTTGAACCCGGGACCTCTCGCACCCAAAGCGAGAATCATACCCCTAGACCAACGAGCCATTTTCTGTAAAAAACAAGTGCTGTTATCCACAACCATGATGGTGAGGATATGCCATGACTGTCCATGGTGCCAGGAAGAGAGGAAATCACATGTGAGTGTTGGTGGTATACTTGTGAGTATTGCTGTCTTCCAAGCAGCTGAGCCGGATTCAGCTCAATTCCTCTCTAATTTATCTGCTGTTTCTTCAGCCATAACAGCAAAAAAACAATTTTAAAAGAGGAAAGAGGAAATCCTCATTTACCACTGATGTCAGACGTCCGCATCTGCGGTGAAAGGTGGCGAAGCTAGAGCGGTGTTTGTCTAACATCCCGATAATCGGTCTTCTCACAGAAACATATGTAGCTCGGGAACGGTTTGATCTACAAAAACTGTTGACCACTCTATGGAAAGGGCAGACTCTCACGGACATGCTGGTTGTCTCCGTTTTGATCTACGACCACCACAAGCTTCAGGGGACTCGTATGAATTCGGAACTGTTTATGTGCCAACTTCTGTTTCTCGTGTACTTCCAAAAAGCTTCACAGAGCATTGGTGGTATAGTGGTGAGCATAGCTGCCTTCCAAGCAGTTGACCCGGGTTCGATTCCCGGCCAATGCAAAGCATCAAACCTTTACCAGTTTTAGGTGTTGGATTTAATCTCCAAAGACTTGTGTTGCAGTCAATATCCTTGTTAGTGGAAGTCTCATTGCTCTATTCATTTTTGGACACGACGTTGAACCCACTAGTGCAGAGAACAATGGAATAGCAGTCGATCGCCTTAAACATTCAGCCACCGCGTCCTGCGCTCTACGGCAGCCCTTCCTATCAGTGGTCCGAGAAACGCCTATATGAACGTGTTAAAGGCTCTACAAAAGGGCTCGTCCGGGATTTGAACCCGGGACCTCTCGCACCCAAAGCGAGAATCATACCCCTAGACCAACGAGCCATTTTCTTACACCAAAAAGTGCTATCCTGCACTCTACGGCAGCCTTTCCTATCAGTGGACCAAGAAAGGCCCTTATGAACATGTTAAAGGCTCTACAAAAGGGCTCGTCCGGGATTTGAACCCGGGACCTCTCGCACCCAAAGCGAGAATCATACCCCTAGACCAACGAGCCATTTTCTGTAAAAAACAAGTGCTGTTATCCACAACCATGATGGTGAGGATATGCCATGACTGTCCATGGTGCCAGGAAGAGAGGAAATCACATGTGAGTGTTGGTGGTATACTTGTGAGTATTGCTGTCTTCCAAGCAGCTGAGCCGGATTCAGCTCAATTCCTCTCTAATTTATCTGCTGTTTCTTCAGCCATAACAGCAAAAAAACAATTTTAAAAGAGGAAAGAGGAAATCCTCATTTACCACTGATGTCAGACGTCCGCATCTGCGGTGAAAGGTGGCGAAGCTAGAGCGGTGTTTGTCTAACATCCCGATAATCGGTCTTCTCACAGAAACATATGTAGCTCGGGAACGGTTTGATCTACAAAAACTGTTGACCACTCTATGGAAAGGGCAGACTCTCACGGACATGCTGGTTGTCTCCGTTTTGATCTACGACCACCACAAGCTTCAGGGGACTCGTATGAATTCGGAACTGTTTATGTGCCAACTTCTGTTTCTCGTGTACTTCCAAAAAGCTTCACAGAGCATTGGTGGTATAGTGGTGAGCATAGCTGCCTTCCAAGCAGTTGACCCGGGTTCGATTCCCGGCCAATGCAAAGCATCAAACCTTTACCAGTTTTAGGTGTTGGATTTAATCTCCAAAGACTTGTGTTGCAGTCAATATCCTTGTTAGTGGAAGTCTCATTGCTCTATTCATTTTTGGACACGACGTTGAACCCACTAGTGCAGAGAACAATGGAATAGCAGTCGATCGCCTTAAACATTCAGCCACCGCGTCCTGCGCTCTACGGCAGCCCTTCCTATCAGTGGTCCGAGAAACGCCTATATGAACGTGTTAAAGGCTCTACAAAAGGGCTCGTCCGGGATTTGAACCCGGGACCTCTCGCACCCAAAGCGAGAATCATACCCCTAGACCAACGAGCCATTTTCTTACACCAAAAAGTGCTATCCTGCACTCTACGGCAGCCTTTCCTATCAGTGGACCAAGAAAGGCCCTTATGAACATGTTAAAGGCTCTACAAAAGGGCTCGTCCGGGATTTGAACCCGGGACCTCTCGCACCCAAAGCGAGAATCATACCCCTAGACCAACGAGCCATTTTCTGTAAAAAACAAGTGCTGTTATCCACAACCATGATGGTGAGGATATGCCATGACTGTCCATGGTGCCAGGAAGAGAGGAAATCACATGTGAGTGTTGGTGGTATACTTGTGAGTATTGCTGTCTTCCAAGCAGCTGAGCCGGATTCAGCTCAATTCCTCTCTAATTTATCTGCTGTTTCTTCAGCCATAACAGCAAAAAAACAATTTTAAAAGAGGAAAGAGGAAATCCTCATTTACCACTGATGTCAGACGTCCGCATCTGCGGTGAAAGGTGGCGAAGCTAGAGCGGTGTTTGTCTAACATCCCGATAATCGGTCTTCTCACAGAAACATATGTAGCTCGGGAACGGTTTGATCTACAAAAACTGTTGACCACTCTATGGAAAGGGCAGACTCTCACGGACATGCTGGTTGTCTCCGTTTTGATCTACGACCACCACAAGCTTCAGGGGACTCGTATGAATTCGGAACTGTTTATGTGCCAACTTCTGTTTCTCGTGTACTTCCAAAAAGCTTCACAGAGCATTGGTGGTATAGTGGTGAGCATAGCTGCCTTCCAAGCAGTTGACCCGGGTTCGATTCCCGGCCAATGCAAAGCATCAAACCTTTACCAGTTTTAGGTGTTGGATTTAATCTCCAAAGACTTGTGTTGCAGTCAATATCCTTGTTAGTGGAAGTCTCATTGCTCTATTCATTTTTGGACACGACGTTGAACCCACTAGTGCAGAGAACAATGGAATAGCAGTCGATCGCCTTAAACATTCAGCCACCGCGTCCTGCGCTCTACGGCAGCCCTTCCTATCAGTGGTCCGAGAAACGCCTATATGAACGTGTTAAAGGCTCTACAAAAGGGCTCGTCCGGGATTTGAACCCGGGACCTCTCGCACCCAAAGCGAGAATCATACCCCTAGACCAACGAGCCATTTTCTTACACCAAAAAGTGCTATCCTGCACTCTACGGCAGCCTTTCCTATCAGTGGACCAAGAAAGGCCCTTATGAACATGTTAAAGGCTCTACAAAAGGGCTCGTCCGGGATTTGAACCCGGGACCTCTCGCACCCAAAGCGAGAATCATACCCCTAGACCAACGAGCCATTTTCTGTAAAAAACAAGTGCTGTTATCCACAACCATGATGGTGAGGATATGCCATGACTGTCCATGGTGCCAGGAAGAGAGGAAATCACATGTGAGTGTTGGTGGTATACTTGTGAGTATTGCTGTCTTCCAAGCAGCTGAGCCGGATTCAGCTCAATTCCTCTCTAATTTATCTGCTGTTTCTTCAGCCATAACAGCAAAAAAACAATTTTAAAAGAGGAAAGAGGAAATCCTCATTTACCACTGATGTCAGACGTCCGCATCTGCGGTGAAAGGTGGCGAAGCTAGAGCGGTGTTTGTCTAACATCCCGATAATCGGTCTTCTCACAGAAACATATGTAGCTCGGGAACGGTTTGATCTACAAAAACTGTTGACCACTCTATGGAAAGGGCAGACTCTCACGGACATGCTGGTTGTCTCCGTTTTGATCTACGACCACCACAAGCTTCAGGGGACTCGTATGAATTCGGAACTGTTTATGTGCCAACTTCTGTTTCTCGTGTACTTCCAAAAAGCTTCACAGAGCATTGGTGGTATAGTGGTGAGCATAGCTGCCTTCCAAGCAGTTGACCCGGGTTCGATTCCCGGCCAATGCAAAGCATCAAACCTTTACCAGTTTTAGGTGTTGGATTTAATCTCCAAAGACTTGTGTTGCAGTCAATATCCTTGTTAGTGGAAGTCTCATTGCTCTATTCATTTTTGGACACGACGTTGAACCCACTAGTGCAGAGAACAATGGAATAGCAGTCGATCGCCTTAAACATTCAGCCACCGCGTCCTGCGCTCTACGGCAGCCCTTCCTATCAGTGGTCCGAGAAACGCCTATATGAACGTGTTAAAGGCTCTACAAAAGGGCTCGTCCGGGATTTGAACCCGGGACCTCTCGCACCCAAAGCGAGAATCATACCCCTAGACCAACGAGCCATTTTCTTACACCAAAAAGTGCTATCCTGCACTCTACGGCAGCCTTTCCTATCAGTGGACCAAGAAAGGCCCTTATGAACATGTTAAAGGCTCTACAAAAGGGCTCGTCCGGGATTTGAACCCGGGACCTCTCGCACCCAAAGCGAGAATCATACCCCTAGACCAACGAGCCATTTTCTGTAAAAAACAAGTGCTGTTATCCACAACCATGATGGTGAGGATATGCCATGACTGTCCATGGTGCCAGGAAGAGAGGAAATCACATGTGAGTGTTGGTGGTATACTTGTGAGTATTGCTGTCTTCCAAGCAGCTGAGCCGGATTCAGCTCAATTCCTCTCTAATTTATCTGCTGTTTCTTCAGCCATAACAGCAAAAAAACAATTTTAAAAGAGGAAAGAGGAAATCCTCATTTACCACTGATGTCAGACGTCCGCATCTGCGGTGAAAGGTGGCGAAGCTAGAGCGGTGTTTGTCTAACATCCCGATAATCGGTCTTCTCACAGAAACATATGTAGCTCGGGAACGGTTTGATCTACAAAAACTGTTGACCACTCTATGGAAAGGGCAGACTCTCACGGACATGCTGGTTGTCTCCGTTTTGATCTACGACCACCACAAGCTTCAGGGGACTCGTATGAATTCGGAACTGTTTATGTGCCAACTTCTGTTTCTCGTGTACTTCCAAAAAGCTTCACAGAGCATTGGTGGTATAGTGGTGAGCATAGCTGCCTTCCAAGCAGTTGACCCGGGTTCGATTCCCGGCCAATGCAAAGCATCAAACCTTTACCAGTTTTAGGTGTTGGATTTAATCTCCAAAGACTTGTGTTGCAGTCAATATCCTTGTTAGTGGAAGTCTCATTGCTCTATTCATTTTTGGACACGACGTTGAACCCACTAGTGCAGAGAACAATGGAATAGCAGTCGATCGCCTTAAACATTCAGCCACCGCGTCCTGCGCTCTACGGCAGCCCTTCCTATCAGTGGTCCGAGAAACGCCTATATGAACGTGTTAAAGGCTCTACAAAAGGGCTCGTCCGGGATTTGAACCCGGGACCTCTCGCACCCAAAGCGAGAATCATACCCCTAGACCAACGAGCCATTTTCTTACACCAAAAAGTGCTATCCTGCACTCTACGGCAGCCTTTCCTATCAGTGGACCAAGAAAGGCCCTTATGAACATGTTAAAGGCTCTACAAAAGGGCTCGTCCGGGATTTGAACCCGGGACCTCTCGCACCCAAAGCGAGAATCATACCCCTAGACCAACGAGCCATTTTCTGTAAAAAACAAGTGCTGTTATCCACAACCATGATGGTGAGGATATGCCATGACTGTCCATGGTGCCAGGAAGAGAGGAAATCACATGTGAGTGTTGGTGGTATACTTGTGAGTATTGCTGTCTTCCAAGCAGCTGAGCCGGATTCAGCTCAATTCCTCTCTAATTTATCTGCTGTTTCTTCAGCCATAACAGCAAAAAAACAATTTTAAAAGAGGAAAGAGGAAATCCTCATTTACCACTGATGTCAGACGTCCGCATCTGCGGTGAAAGGTGGCGAAGCTAGAGCGGTGTTTGTCTAACATCCCGATAATCGGTCTTCTCACAGAAACATATGTAGCTCGGGAACGGTTTGATCTACAAAAACTGTTGACCACTCTATGGAAAGGGCAGACTCTCACGGACATGCTGGTTGTCTCCGTTTTGATCTACGACCACCACAAGCTTCAGGGGACTCGTATGAATTCGGAACTGTTTATGTGCCAACTTCTGTTTCTCGTGTACTTCCAAAAAGCTTCACAAAGCATTGGTGGTATAGTGGTGAGCATAGCTGCCTTCCAAGCAGTTGACCCGGGTTCGATTCCCGGCCAATGCAAAGCATCAAACCTTTACCAGTTTTAGGTGTTGGATTTAATCTCCAAAGACTTGTGTTGCAGTCAATATCCTTGTTAGTGGAAGTCTCATTGCTCTATTCATTTTTGGACACGACGTTGAACCCACTAGTGCAGAGAACAATGGAATAGCAGTCGATCGCCTTAAACATTCAGCCACCGCGTCCTGCGCTCTACGGCAGCCCTTCCTATCAGTGGTCCGAGAAACGCCTATATGAACGTGTTAAAGGCTCTACAAAAGGGCTCGTCCGGGATTTGAACCCGGGACCTCTCGCACCCAAAGCGAGAACCATACCCCTAGACCAACGAGCCATTTTCTTACACCAAAAAGTGCTATCCTGCACTCTACGGCAGCCTTTCCTATCAGTGGACCAAGAAAGGCCCTTATGAACATGTTAAAGGCTCTACAAAAGGGCTCGTCCGGGATTTGAACCCGGGACCTCTCGCACCCAAAGCGAGAATCATACCCCTAGACCAACGAGCCATTTTCTGTAAAAAACAAGTGCTGTTATCCACAACCATGATGGTGAGGATATGCCATGACTGTCCATGGTGCCAGGAAGAGAGGAAATCACATGTGAGTGTTGGTGGTATACTTGTGAGTATTGCTGTCTTCCAAGCAGCTGAGCCGGATTCAGCTCAATTCCTCTCTAATTTATCTGCTGTTTCTTCAGCCATAACAGCAAAAAAACAATTTTAAAAGAGGAAAGAGGAAATCCTCATTTACCACTGATGTCAGACGTCCGCATCTGCGGTGAAAGGTGGCGAAGCTAGAGCGGTGTTTGTCTAACATCCCGATAATCGGTCTTCTCACAGAAACATATGTAGCTCGGGAACGGTTTGATCTACAAAAACTGTTGACCACTCTATGGAAAGGGCAGACTCTCACGGACATGCTGGTTGTCTCCGTTTTGATCTACGACCACCACAAGCTTCAGGGGACTCGTATGAATTCGGAACTGTTTATGTGCCAACTTCTGTTTCTCGTGTACTTCCAAAAAGCTTCACAGAGCATTGGTGGTATAGTGGTGAGCATAGCTGCCTTCCAAGCAGTTGACCCGGGTTCGATTCCCGGCCAATGCAAAGCATCAAACCTTTACCAGTTTTAGGTGTTGGATTTAATCTCCAAAGACTTGTGTTGCAGTCAATATCCTTGTTAGTGGAAGTCTCATTGCTCTATTCATTTTTGGACACGACGTTGAACCCACTAGTGCAGAGAACAATGGAATAGCAGTCGATCGCCTTAAACATTCAGCCACCGCGTCCTGCGCTCTACGGCAGCCCTTCCTATCAGTGGTCCGAGAAACGCCTATATGAACGTGTTAAAGGCTCTACAAAAGGGCTCGTCCGGGATTTGAACCCGGGACCTCTCGCACCCAAAGCGAGAACCATACCCCTAGACCAACGAGCCATTTTCTTACACCAAAAAGTGCTATCCTGCACTCTACGGCAGCCTTTCCTATCAGTGGACCAAGAAAGGCCCTTATGAACATGTTAAAGGCTCTACAAAAGGGCTCGTCCGGGATTTGAACCCGGGACCTCTCGCACCCAAAGCGAGAATCATACCCCTAGACCAACGAGCCATTTTCTGTAAAAAACAAGTGCTGTTATCCACAACCATGATGGTGAGGATATGCCATGACTGTCCATGGTGCCAGGAAGAGAGGAAATCACATGTGAGTGTTGGTGGTATACTTGTGAGTATTGCTGTCTTCCAAGCAGCTGAGCCGGATTCAGCTCAATTCCTCTCTAATTTATCTGCTGTTTCTTCAGCCATAACAGCAAAAAAACAATTTTAAAAGAGGAAAGAGGAAATCCTCATTTACCACTGATGTCAGACGTCCGCATCTGCGGTGAAAGGTGGCGAAGCTAGAGCGGTGTTTGTCTAACATCCCGATAATCGGTCTTCTCACAGAAACATATGTAGCTCGGGAACGGTTTGATCTACAAAAACTGTTGACCACTCTATGGAAAGGGCAGACTCTCACGGACATGCTGGTTGTCTCCGTTTTGATCTACGACCACCACAAGCTTCAGGGGACTCGTATGAATTCGGAACTGTTTATGTGCCAACTTCTGTTTCTCGTGTACTTCCAAAAAGCTTCACAGAGCATTGGTGGTATAGTGGTGAGCATAGCTGCCTTCCAAGCAGTTGACCCGGGTTCGATTCCCGGCCAATGCAAAGCATCAAACCTTTACCAGTTTTAGGTGTTGGATTTAATCTCCAAAGACTTGTGTTGCAGTCAATATCCTTGTTAGTGGAAGTCTCATTGCTCTATTCATTTTTGGACACGACGTTGAACCCACTAGTGCAGAGAACAATGGAATAGCAGTCGATCGCCTTAAACATTCAGCCACCGCGTCCTGCGCTCTACGGCAGCCCTTCCTATCAGTGGTCCGAGAAACGCCTATATGAACGTGTTAAAGGCTCTACAAAAGGGCTCGTCCGGGATTTGAACCCGGGACCTCTCGCACCCAAAGCGAGAATCATACCCCTAGACCAACGAGCCATTTTCTTACACCAAAAAGTGCTATCCTGCACTCTACGGCAGCCTTTCCTATCAGTGGACCAAGAAAGGCCCTTATGAACATGTTAAAGGCTCTACAAAAGGGCTCGTCCGGGATTTGAACCCGGGACCTCTCGCACCCAAAGCGAGAATCATACCCCTAGACCAACGAGCCATTTTCTGTAAAAAACAAGTGCTGTTATCCACAACCATGATGGTGAGGATATGCCATGACTGTCCATGGTGCCAGGAAGAGAGGAAATCACATGTGAGTGTTGGTGGTATACTTGTGAGTATTGCTGTCTTCCAAGCAGCTGAGCCGGATTCAGCTCAATTCCTCTCTAATTTATCTGCTGTTTCTTCAGCCATAACAGCAAAAAAACAATTTTAAAAGAGGAAAGAGGAAATCCTCATTTACCACTGATGTCAGACGTCCGCATCTGCGGTGAAAGGTGGCGAAGCTAGAGCGGTGTTTGTCTAACATCCCGATAATCGGTCTTCTCACAGAAACATATGTAGCTCGGGAACGGTTTGATCTACAAAAACTGTTGACCACTCTATGGAAAGGGCAGACTCTCACGGACATGCTGGTTGTCTCCGTTTTGATCTACGACCACCACAAGCTTCAGGGGACTCGTATGAATTCGGAACTGTTTATGTGCCAACTTCTGTTTCTCGTGTACTTCCAAAAAGCTTCACAAAGCATTGGTGGTATAGTGGTGAGCATAGCTGCCTTCCAAGCAGTTGACCCGGGTTCGATTCCCGGCCAATGCAAAGCATCAAACCTTTACCAGTTTTAGGTGTTGGATTTAATCTCCAAAGACTTGTGTTGCAGTCAATATCCTTGTTAGTGGAAGTCTCATTGCTCTATTCATTTTTGGACACGACGTTGAACCCACTAGTGCAGAGAACAATGGAATAGCAGTCGATCGCCTTAAACATTCAGCCACCGCGTCCTGCGCTCTACGGCAGCCCTTCCTATCAGTGGTCCGAGAAACGCCTATATGAACGTGTTAAAGGCTCTACAAAAGGGCTCGTCCGGGATTTGAACCCGGGACCTCTCGCACCCAAAGCGAGAATCATACCCCTAGACCAACGAGCCATTTTCTTACACCAAAAAGTGCTATCCTGCACTCTACGGCAGCCTTTCCTATCAGTGGACCAAGAAAGGCCCTTATGAACATGTTAAAGGCTCTACAAAAGGGCTCGTCCGGGATTTGAACCCGGGACCTCTCGCACCCAAAGCGAGAATCATACCCCTAGACCAACGAGCCATTTTCTGTAAAAAACAAGTGCTGTTATCCACAACCATGATGGTGAGGATATGCCATGACTGTCCATGGTGCCAGGAAGAGAGGAAATCACATGTGAGTGTTGGTGGTATACTTGTGAGTATTGCTGTCTTCCAAGCAGCTGAGCCGGATTCAGCTCAATTCCTCTCTAATTTATCTGCTGTTTCTTCAGCCATAACAGCAAAAAAACAATTTTAAAAGAGGAAAGAGGAAATCCTCATTTACCACTGATGTCAGACGTCCGCATCTGCGGTGAAAGGTGGCGAAGCTAGAGCGGTGTTTGTCTAACATCCCGATAATCGGTCTTCTCACAGAAACATATGTAGCTCGGGAACGGTTTGATCTACAAAAACTGTTGACCACTCTATGGAAAGGGCAGACTCTCACGGACATGCTGGTTGTCTCCGTTTTGATCTACGACCACCACAAGCTTCAGGGGACTCGTATGAATTCGGAACTGTTTATGTGCCAACTTCTGTTTCTCGTGTACTTCCAAAAAGCTTCACAGAGCATTGGTGGTATAGTGGTGAGCATAGCTGCCTTCCAAGCAGTTGACCCGGGTTCGATTCCCGGCCAATGCAAAGCATCAAACCTTTACCAGTTTTAGGTGTTGGATTTAATCTCCAAAGACTTGTGTTGCAGTCAATATCCTTGTTAGTGGAAGTCTCATTGCTCTATTCATTTTTGGACACGACGTTGAACCCACTAGTGCAGAGAACAATGGAATAGCAGTCGATCGCCTTAAACATTCAGCCACCGCGTCCTGCGCTCTACGGCAGCCCTTCCTATCAGTGGTCCGAGAAACGCCTATATGAACGTGTTAAAGGCTCTACAAAAGGGCTCGTCCGGGATTTGAACCCGGGACCTCTCGCACCCAAAGCGAGAATCATACCCCTAGACCAACGAGCCATTTTCTTACACCAAAAAGTGCTATCCTGCACTCTACGGCAGCCTTTCCTATCAGTGGACCAAGAAAGGCCCTTATGAACATGTTAAAGGCTCTACAAAAGGGCTCGTCCGGGATTTGAACCCGGGACCTCTCGCACCCAAAGCGAGAATCATACCCCTAGACCAACGAGCCATTTTCTGTAAAAAACAAGTGCTGTTATCCACAACCATGATGGTGAGGATATGCCATGACTGTCCATGGTGCCAGGAAGAGAGGAAATCACATGTGAGTGTTGGTGGTATACTTGTGAGTATTGCTGTCTTCCAAGCAGCTGAGCCGGATTCAGCTCAATTCCTCTCTAATTTATCTGCTGTTTCTTCAGCCATAACAGCAAAAAAACAATTTTAAAAGAGGAAAGAGGAAATCCTCATTTACCACTGATGTCAGACGTCCGCATCTGCGGTGAAAGGTGGCGAAGCTAGAGCGGTGTTTGTCTAACATCCCGATAATCGGTCTTCTCACAGAAACATATGTAGCTCGGGAACGGTTTGATCTACAAAAACTGTTGACCACTCTATGGAAAGGGCAGACTCTCACGGACATGCTGGTTGTCTCCGTTTTGATCTACGACCACCACAAGCTTCAGGGGACTCGTATGAATTCGGAACTGTTTATGTGCCAACTTCTGTTTCTCGTGTACTTCCAAAAAGCTTCACAAAGCATTGGTGGTATAGTGGTGAGCATAGCTGCCTTCCAAGCAGTTGACCCGGGTTCGATTCCCGGCCAATGCAAAGCATCAAACCTTTACCAGTTTTAGGTGTTGGATTTAATCTCCAAAGACTTGTGTTGCAGTCAATATCCTTGTTAGTGGAAGTCTCATTGCTCTATTCATTTTTGGACACGACGTTGAACCCACTAGTGCAGAGAACAATGGAATAGCAGTCGATCGCCTTAAACATTCAGCCACCGCGTCCTGCGCTCTACGGCAGCCCTTCCTATCAGTGGTCCGAGAAACGCCTATATGAACGTGTTAAAGGCTCTACAAAAGGGCTCGTCCGGGATTTGAACCCGGGACCTCTCGCACCCAAAGCGAGAACCATACCCCTAGACCAACGAGCCATTTTCTTACACCAAAAAGTGCTATCCTGCACTCTACGGCAGCCTTTCCTATCAGTGGACCAAGAAAGGCCCTTATGAACATGTTAAAGGCTCTACAAAAGGGCTCGTCCGGGATTTGAACCCGGGACCTCTCGCACCCAAAGCGAGAATCATACCCCTAGACCAACGAGCCATTTTCTGTAAAAAACAAGTGCTGTTATCCACAACCATGATGGTGAGGATATGCCATGACTGTCCATGGTGCCAGGAAGAGAGGAAATCACATGTGAGTGTTGGTGGTATACTTGTGAGTATTGCTGTCTTCCAAGCAGCTGAGCCGGATTCAGCTCAATTCCTCTCTAATTTATCTGCTGTTTCTTCAGCCATAACAGCAAAAAAACAATTTTAAAAGAGGAAAGAGGAAATCCTCATTTACCACTGATGTCAGACGTCCGCATCTGCGGTGAAAGGTGGCGAAGCTAGAGCGGTGTTTGTCTAACATCCCGATAATCGGTCTTCTCACAGAAACATATGTAGCTCGGGAACGGTTTGATCTACAAAAACTGTTGACCACTCTATGGAAAGGGCAGACTCTCACGGACATGCTGGTTGTCTCCGTTTTGATCTACGACCACCACAAGCTTCAGGGGACTCGTATGAATTCGGAACTGTTTATGTGCCAACTTCTGTTTCTCGTGTACTTCCAAAAAGCTTCACAGAGCATTGGTGGTATAGTGGTGAGCATAGCTGCCTTCCAAGCAGTTGACCCGGGTTCGATTCCCGGCCAATGCAAAGCATCAAACCTTTACCAGTTTTAGGTGTTGGATTTAATCTCCAAAGACTTGTGTTGCAGTCAATATCCTTGTTAGTGGAAGTCTCATTGCTCTATTCATTTTTGGACACGACGTTGAACCCACTAGTGCAGAGAACAATGGAATAGCAGTCGATCGCCTTAAACATTCAGCCACCGCGTCCTGCGCTCTACGGCAGCCCTTCCTATCAGTGGTCCGAGAAACGCCTATATGAACGTGTTAAAGGCTCTACAAAAGGGCTCGTCCGGGATTTGAACCCGGGACCTCTCGCACCCAAAGCGAGAACCATACCCCTAGACCAACGAGCCATTTTCTTACACCAAAAAGTGCTATCCTGCACTCTACGGCAGCCTTTCCTATCAGTGGACCAAGAAAGGCCCTTATGAACATGTTAAAGGCTCTACAAAAGGGCTCGTCCGGGATTTGAACCCGGGACCTCTCGCACCCAAAGCGAGAATCATACCCCTAGACCAACGAGCCATTTTCTGTAAAAAACAAGTGCTGTTATCCACAACCATGATGGTGAGGATATGCCATGACTGTCCATGGTGCCAGGAAGAGAGGAAATCACATGTGAGTGTTGGTGGTATACTTGTGAGTATTGCTGTCTTCCAAGCAGCTGAGCCGGATTCAGCTCAATTCCTCTCTAATTTATCTGCTGTTTCTTCAGCCATAACAGCAAAAAAACAATTTTAAAAGAGGAAAGAGGAAATCCTCATTTACCACTGATGTCAGACGTCCGCATCTGCGGTGAAAGGTGGCGAAGCTAGAGCGGTGTTTGTCTAACATCCCGATAATCGGTCTTCTCACAGAAACATATGTAGCTCGGGAACGGTTTGATCTACAAAAACTGTTGACCACTCTATGGAAAGGGCAGACTCTCACGGACATGCTGGTTGTCTCCGTTTTGATCTACGACCACCACAAGCTTCAGGGGACTCGTATGAATTCGGAACTGTTTATGTGCCAACTTCTGTTTCTCGTGTACTTCCAAAAAGCTTCACAGAGCATTGGTGGTATAGTGGTGAGCATAGCTGCCTTCCAAGCAGTTGACCCGGGTTCGATTCCCGGCCAATGCAAAGCATCAAACCTTTACCAGTTTTAGGTGTTGGATTTAATCTCCAAAGACTTGTGTTGCAGTCAATATCCTTGTTAGTGGAAGTCTCATTGCTCTATTCATTTTTGGACACGACGTTGAACCCACTAGTGCATTCAGCCACCGCGTCCTGCGCTATACGGCAGCCCTTCCTATCAGTGGTCCGAGAAACGCCTATATGAACGTGTTAAAGGCTCTACAAAAGGGCTCGTCCGGGATTTGAACCCGGGACCTCTCGCACCCAAAGCGAGAACCATACCCCTAGACCAACGAGCCATTTTCTTACACCAAAAAGTGCTATCCTGCACTCTACGGCAGCCTTTCCTATCAGTGGACCAAGAAAGGCCCTTATGAACATGTTAAAGGCTCTACAAAAGGGCTCGTCCGGGATTTGAACCCGGGACCTCTCGCACCCAAAGCGAGAATCATACCCCTAGACCAACGAGCCATTTTCTGTAAAAAACAAGTGCTGTTATCCACAACCATGATGGTGAGGATATGCCATGACTGTCCATGGTGCCAGGAAGAGAGGAAATCACATGTGAGTGTTGGTGGTATACTTGTGAGTATTGCTGTCTTCCAAGCAGCTGAGCCGGATTCAGCTCAATTCCTCTCTAATTTATCTGCTGTTTCTTCAGCCATAACAGCAAAAAAACAATTTTAAAAGAGGAAAGAGGAAATCCTCATTTACCACTGATGTCAGACGTCCGCATCTGCGGTGAAAGGTGGCGAAGCTAGAGCGGTGTTTGTCTAACATCCCGATAATCGGTCTTCTCACAGAAACATATGTAGCTCGGGAACGGTTTGATCTACAAAAACTGTTGACCACTCTATGGAAAGGGCAGACTCTCACGGACATGCTGGTTGTCTCCGTTTTGATCTACGACCACCACAAGCTTCAGGGGACTCGTATGAATTCGGAACTGTTTATGTGCCAACTTCTGTTTCTCGTGTACTTCCAAAAAGCTTCACAGAGCATTGGTGGTATAGTGGTGAGCATAGCTGCCTTCCAAGCAGTTGACCCGGGTTCGATTCCCGGCCAATGCAAAGCATCAAACCTTTACCAGTTTTAGGTGTTGGATTTAATCTCCAAAGACTTGTGTTGCAGTCAATATCCTTGTTAGTGGAAGTCTCATTGCTCTATTCATTTTTGGACACGACGTTGAACCCACTAGTGCAGAGAACAATGGAATAGCAGTCGATCGCCTTAAACATTCAGCCACCGCGTCCTGCGCTCTACGGCAGCCCTTCCTATCAGTGGTCCGAGAAACGCCTATATGAACGTGTTAAAGGCTCTACAAAAGGGCTCGTCCGGGATTTGAACCCGGGACCTCTCGCACCCAAAGCGAGAACCATACCCCTAGACCAACGAGCCATTTTCTTACACCAAAAAGTGCTATCCTGCACTCTACGGCAGCCTTTCCTATCAGTGGACCAAGAAAGGCCCTTATGAACATGTTAAAGGCTCTACAAAAGGGCTCGTCCGGGATTTGAACCCGGGACCTCTCGCACCCAAAGCGAGAATCATACCCCTAGACCAACGAGCCATTTTCTGTAAAAAACAAGTGCTGTTATCCACAACCATGATGGTGAGGATATGCCATGACTGTCCATGGTGCCAGGAAGAGAGGAAATCACATGTGAGTGTTGGTGGTATACTTGTGAGTATTGCTGTCTTCCAAGCAGCTGAGCCGGATTCAGCTCAATTCCTCTCTAATTTATCTGCTGTTTCTTCAGCCATAACAGCAAAAAAACAATTTTAAAAGAGGAAAGAGGAAATCCTCATTTACCACTGATGTCAGACGTCCGCATCTGCGGTGAAAGGTGGCGAAGCTAGAGCGGTGTTTGTCTAACATCCCGATAATCGGTCTTCTCACAGAAACATATGTAGCTCGGGAACGGTTTGATCTACAAAAACTGTTGACCACTCTATGGAAAGGGCAGACTCTCACGGACATGCTGGTTGTCTCCGTTTTGATCTACGACCACCACAAGCTTCAGGGGACTCGTATGAATTCGGAACTGTTTATGTGCCAACTTCTGTTTCTCGTGTACTTCCAAAAAGCTTCACAGAGCATTGGTGGTATAGTGGTGAGCATAGCTGCCTTCCAAGCAGTTGACCCGGGTTCGATTCCCGGCCAATGCAAAGCATCAAACCTTTACCAGTTTTAGGTGTTGGATTTAATCTCCAAAGACTTGTGTTGCAGTCAATATCCTTGTTAGTGGAAGTCTCATTGCTCTATTCATTTTTGGACACGACGTTGAACCCACTAGTGCATTCAGCCACCGCGTCCTGCGCTATACGGCAGCCCTTCCTATCAGTGGTCCGAGAAACGCCTATATGAACGTGTTAAAGGCTCTACAAAAGGGCTCGTCCGGGATTTGAACCCGGGACCTCTCGCACCCAAAGCGAGAACCATACCCCTAGACCAACGAGCCATTTTCTTACACCAAAAAGTGCTATCCTGCACTCTACGGCAGCCTTTCCTATCAGTGGACCAAGAAAGGCCCTTATGAACATGTTAAAGGCTCTACAAAAGGGCTCGTCCGGGATTTGAACCCGGGACCTCTCGCACCCAAAGCGAGAATCATACCCCTAGACCAACGAGCCATTTTCTGTAAAAAACAAGTGCTGTTATCCACAACCATGATGGTGAGGATATGCCATGACTGTCCATGGTGCCAGGAAGAGAGGAAATCACATGTGAGTGTTGGTGGTATACTTGTGAGTATTGCTGTCTTCCAAGCAGCTGAGCCGGATTCAGCTCAATTCCTCTCTAATTTATCTGCTGTTTCTTCAGCCATAACAGCAAAAAAACAATTTTAAAAGAGGAAAGAGGAAATCCTCATTTACCACTGATGTCAGACGTCCGCATCTGCGGTGAAAGGTGGCGAAGCTAGAGCGGTGTTTGTCTAACATCCCGATAATCGGTCTTCTCACAGAAACATATGTAGCTCGGGAACGGTTTGATCTACAAAAACTGTTGACCACTCTATGGAAAGGGCAGACTCTCACGGACATGCTGGTTGTCTCCGTTTTGATCTACGACCACCACAAGCTTCAGGGGACTCGTATGAATTCGGAACTGTTTATGTGCCAACTTCTGTTTCTCGTGTACTTCCAAAAAGCTTCACAGAGCATTGGTGGTATAGTGGTGAGCATAGCTGCCTTCCAAGCAGTTGACCCGGGTTCGATTCCCGGCCAATGCAAAGCATCAAACCTTTACCAGTTTTAGGTGTTGGATTTAATCTCCAAAGACTTGTGTTGCAGTCAATATCCTTGTTAGTGGAAGTCTCATTGCTCTATTCATTTTTGGACACGACGTTGAACCCACTAGTGCATTCAGCCACCGCGTCCTGCGCTATACGGCAGCCCTTCCTATCAGTGGTCCGAGAAACGCCTATATGAACGTGTTAAAGGCTCTACAAAAGGGCTCGTCCGGGATTTGAACCCGGGACCTCTCGCACCCAAAGCGAGAACCATACCCCTAGACCAACGAGCCATTTTCTTACACCAAAAAGTGCTATCCTGCACTCTACGGCAGCCTTTCCTATCAGTGGACCAAGAAAGGCCCTTATGAACATGTTAAAGGCTCTACAAAAGGGCTCGTCCGGGATTTGAACCCGGGACCTCTCGCACCCAAAGCGAGAATCATACCCCTAGACCAACGAGCCATTTTCTGTAAAAAACAAGTGCTGTTATCCACAACCATGATGGTGAGGATATGCCATGACTGTCCATGGTGCCAGGAAGAGAGGAAATCACATGTGAGTGTTGGTGGTATACTTGTGAGTATTGCTGTCTTCCAAGCAGCTGAGCCGGATTCAGCTCAATTCCTCTCTAATTTATCTGCTGTTTCTTCAGCCATAACAGCAAAAAAACAATTTTAAAAGAGGAAAGAGGAAATCCTCATTTACCACTGATGTCAGACGTCCGCATCTGCGGTGAAAGGTGGCGAAGCTAGAGCGGTGTTTGTCTAACATCCCGATAATCGGTCTTCTCACAGAAACATATGTAGCTCGGGAACGGTTTGATCTACAAAAACTGTTGACCACTCTATGGAAAGGGCAGACTCTCACGGACATGCTGGTTGTCTCCGTTTTGATCTACGACCACCACAAGCTTCAGGGGACTCGTATGAATTCGGAACTGTTTATGTGCCAACTTCTGTTTCTCGTGTACTTCCAAAAAGCTTCACAAAGCATTGGTGGTATAGTGGTGAGCATAGCTGCCTTCCAAGCAGTTGACCCGGGTTCGATTCCCGGCCAATGCAAAGCATCAAACCTTTACCAGTTTTAGGTGTTGGATTTAATCTCCAAAGACTTGTGTTGCAGTCAATATCCTTGTTAGTGGAAGTCTCATTGCTCTATTCATTTTTGGACACGACGTTGAACCCACTAGTGCAGAGAACAATGGAATAGCAGTCGATCGCCTTAAACATTCAGCCACCGCGTCCTGCGCTCTACGGCAGCCCTTCCTATCAGTGGTCCGAGAAACGCCTATATGAACGTGTTAAAGGCTCTACAAAAGGGCTCGTCCGGGATTTGAACCCGGGACCTCTCGCACCCAAAGCGAGAATCATACCCCTAGACCAACGAGCCATTTTCTTACACCAAAAAGTGCTATCCTGCACTCTACGGCAGCCTTTCCTATCAGTGGACCAAGAAAGGCCCTTATGAACATGTTAAAGGCTCTACAAAAGGGCTCGTCCGGGATTTGAACCCGGGACCTCTCGCACCCAAAGCGAGAATCATACCCCTAGACCAACGAGCCATTTTCTGTAAAAAACAAGTGCTGTTATCCACAACCATGATGGTGAGGATATGCCATGACTGTCCATGGTGCCAGGAAGAGAGGAAATCACATGTGAGTGTTGGTGGTATACTTGTGAGTATTGCTGTCTTCCAAGCAGCTGAGCCGGATTCAGCTCAATTCCTCTCTAATTTATCTGCTGTTTCTTCAGCCATAACAGCAAAAAAACAATTTTAAAAGAGGAAAGAGGAAATCCTCATTTACCACTGATGTCAGACGTCCGCATCTGCGGTGAAAGGTGGCGAAGCTAGAGCGGTGTTTGTCTAACATCCCGATAATCGGTCTTCTCACAGAAACATATGTAGCTCGGGAACGGTTTGATCTACAAAAACTGTTGACCACTCTATGGAAAGGGCAGACTCTCACGGACATGCTGGTTGTCTCCGTTTTGATCTACGACCACCACAAGCTTCAGGGGACTCGTATGAATTCGGAACTGTTTATGTGCCAACTTCTGTTTCTCGTGTACTTCCAAAAAGCTTCACAAAGCATTGGTGGTATAGTGGTGAGCATAGCTGCCTTCCAAGCAGTTGACCCGGGTTCGATTCCCGGCCAATGCAAAGCATCAAACCTTTACCAGTTTTAGGTGTTGGATTTAATCTCCAAAGACTTGTGTTGCAGTCAATATCCTTGTTAGTGGAAGTCTCATTGCTCTATTCATTTTTGGACACGACGTTGAACCCACTAGTGCAGAGAACAATGGAATAGCAGTCGATCGCCTTAAACATTCAGCCACCGCGTCCTGCGCTCTACGGCAGCCCTTCCTATCAGTGGTCCGAGAAACGCCTATATGAACGTGTTAAAGGCTCTACAAAAGGGCTCGTCCGGGATTTGAACCCGGGACCTCTCGCACCCAAAGCGAGAATCATACCCCTAGACCAACGAGCCATTTTCTTACACCAAAAAGTGCTATCCTGCACTCTACGGCAGCCTTTCCTATCAGTGGACCAAGAAAGGCCCTTATGAACATGTTAAAGGCTCTACAAAAGGGCTCGTCCGGGATTTGAACCCGGGACCTCTCGCACCCAAAGCGAGAATCATACCCCTAGACCAACGAGCCATTTTCTGTAAAAAACAAGTGCTGTTATCCACAACCATGATGGTGAGGATATGCCATGACTGTCCATGGTGCCAGGAAGAGAGGAAATCACATGTGAGTGTTGGTGGTATACTTGTGAGTATTGCTGTCTTCCAAGCAGCTGAGCCGGATTCAGCTCAATTCCTCTCTAATTTATCTGCTGTTTCTTCAGCCATAACAGCAAAAAAACAATTTTAAAAGAGGAAAGAGGAAATCCTCATTTACCACTGATGTCAGACGTCCGCATCTGCGGTGAAAGGTGGCGAAGCTAGAGCGGTGTTTGTCTAACATCCCGATAATCGGTCTTCTCACAGAAACATATGTAGCTCGGGAACGGTTTGATCTACAAAAACTGTTGACCACTCTATGGAAAGGGCAGACTCTCACGGACATGCTGGTTGTCTCCGTTTTGATATACGACCACCACAAGCTGGTGTACTTCCAAAAAGCTTCACAGAGCATTGGTGGTATAGTGGTGAGCATAGCTGCCTTCCAAGCAGTTGACCCGGGTTCGATTCCCGGCCAATGCAAAGCATCAAACCTTTACCAGTTTTAGGTGTTGGATTTAATCTCCAAAGACTTGTGTTGCAGTCAATATCCTTGTTAGTGGAAGTCTCATTGCTCTATTCATTTTTGGACACGACGTTGAACCCACTAGTGCAGAGAACAATGGAATAGCAGTCGATCGCCTTAAACATTCAGCCACCGCGTCCTGCGCTCTACGGCAGCCCTTCCTATCAGTGGTCCGAGAAACGCCTATATGAACGTGTTAAAGGCTCTACAAAAGGGCTCGTCCGGGATTTGAACCCGGGACCTCTCGCACCCAAAGCGAGAATCATACCCCTAGACC
The DNA here is from genome assembly GCA_023634145.1 of Thymallus thymallus. Lineage (NCBI taxonomy): Eukaryota > Metazoa > Chordata > Actinopteri > Salmoniformes > Salmonidae > Thymallus > Thymallus thymallus. The sequence continues at coordinate 71,156 of CM042379.1, read as the reverse complement.
AACGAGCCATTTTCTTACACCAAAAAGTGCTATCCTGCACTCTACGGCAGCCTTTCCTATCAGTGGACCAAGAAAGGCCCTTATGAACATGTTAAAGGCTCTACAAAAGGGCTCGTCCGGGATTTGAACCCGGGACCTCTCGCACCCAAAGCGAGAATCATACCCCTAGACCAACGAGCCATTTTCTGTAAAAAACAAGTGCTGTTATCCACAACCATGATGGTGAGGATATGCCATGACTGTCCATGGTGCCAGGAAGAGAGGAAATCACATGTGAGTGTTGGTGGTATACTTGTGAGTATTGCTGTCTTCCAAGCAGCTGAGCCGGATTCAGCTCAATTCCTCTCTAATTTATCTGCTGTTTCTTCAGCCATAACAGCAAAAAAACAATTTTAAAAGAGGAAAGAGGAAATCCTCATTTACCACTGATGTCAGACGTCCGCATCTGCGGTGAAAGGTGGCGAAGCTAGAGCGGTGTTTGTCTAACATCCCGATAATCGGTCTTCTCACAGAAACATATGTAGCTCGGGAACGGTTTGATCTACAAAAACTGTTGACCACTCTATGGAAAGGGCAGACTCTCACGGACATGCTGGTTGTCTCCGTTTTGATCTACGACCACCACAAGCTTCAGGGGACTCGTATGAATTCGGAACTGTTTATGTGCCAACTTCTGTTTCTCGTGTACTTCCAAAAAGCTTCACAAAGCATTGGTGGTATAGTGGTGAGCATAGCTGCCTTCCAAGCAGTTCACCCGGGTTCGATTCCCGGCCAATGCAAAGCATCAAACCTTTACCAGTTTTAGGTGTTGGATTTAATCTCCAAAGACTTGTGTTGCAGTCAATATCCTTGTTAGTGGAAGTCTCATTGCTCTATTCATTTTTGGACACGACGTTGAACCCACTAGTGCATTCAGCCACCGCGTCCTGCGCTATACGGCAGCCCTTCCTATCAGTGGTCCGAGAAACGCCTATATGAACGTGTTAAAGGCTCTACAAAAGGGCTCGTCCGGGATTTGAACCCGGGACCTCTCGCACCCAAAGCGAGAATCATACCCCTAGACCAACGAGCCATTTTCTTACACCAAAAAGTGCTATCCTGCACTCTACGGCAGCCTTTCCTATCAGTGGACCAAGAAAGGCCCTTATGAACATGTTAAAGGCTCTACAAAAGGGCTCGTCCGGGATTTGAACCCGGGACCTCTCGCACCCAAAGCGAGAATCATACCCCTAGACCAACGAGCCATTTTCTGTAAAAAACAAGTGCTGTTATCCACAACCATGATGGTGAGGATATGCCATGACTGTCCATGGTGCCAGGAAGAGAGGAAATCACATGTGAGTGTTGGTGGTATACTTGTGAGTATTGCTGTCTTCCAAGCAGCTGAGCCGGATTCAGCTCAATTCCTCTCTAATTTATCTGCTGTTTCTTCAGCCATAACAGCAAAAAAACAATTTTAAAAGAGGAAAGAGGAAATCCTCATTTACCACTGATGTCAGACGTCCGCATCTGCGGTGAAAGGTGACGAAGCTAGAGCGGTGTTTGTCTAACATCCCGATAATCGGTCTTCTCACAGAAACATATGTAGCTCGGGAACGGTTTGATCTACAAAAACTGTTGACCACTCTATGGAAAGGGCAGACTCTCACGGACATGCTGGTTGTCTCCGTTTTGATCTACGACCACCACAAGCTTCAGGGGACTCGTATGAATTCGGAACTGTTTATGTGCCAACTTCTGTTTCTCGTGTACTTCCAAAAAGCTTCACAAAGCATTGGTGGTATAGTGGTGAGCATAGCTGCCTTCCAAGCAGTTCACCCGGGTTCGATTCCCGGCCAATGCAAAGCATCAAACCTTTACCAGTTTTAGGTGTTGGATTTAATCTCCAAAGACTTGTGTTGCAGTCAATATCCTTGTTAGTGGAAGTCTCATTGCTCTATTCATTTTTGGACACGACGTTGAACCCACTAGTGCATTCAGCCACCGCGTCCTGCGCTATACGGCAGCCCTTCCTATCAGTGGTCCGAGAAACGCCTATATGAACGTGTTAAAGGCTCTACAAAAGGGCTCGTCCGGGATTTGAACCCGGGACCTCTCGCACCCAAAGCGAGAATCATACCCCTAGACCAACGAGCCATTTTCTTACACCAAAAAGTGCTATCCTGCACTCTACGGCAGCCTTTCCTATCAGTGGACCAAGAAAGGCCCTTATGAACATGTTAAAGGCTCTACAAAAGGGCTCGTCCGGGATTTGAACCCGGGACCTCTCGCACCCAAAGCGAGAATCATACCCCTAGACCAACGAGCCATTTTCTGTAAAAAACAAGTGCTGTTATCCACAACCATGATGGTGAGGATATGCCATGACTGTCCATGGTGCCAGGAAGAGAGGAAATCACATGTGAGTGTTGGTGGTATACTTGTGAGTATTGCTGTCTTCCAAGCAGCTGAGCCGGATTCAGCTCAATTCCTCTCTAATTTATCTGCTGTTTCTTCAGCCATAACAGCAAAAAAACAATTTTAAAAGAGGAAAGAGGAAATCCTCATTTACCACTGATGTCAGACGTCCGCATCTGCGGTGAAAGGTGGCGAAGCTAGAGCGGTGTTTGTCTAACATCCCGATAATCGGTCTTCTCACAGAAACATATGTAGCTCGGGAACGGTTTGATCTACAAAAACTGTTGACCACTCTATGGAAAGGGCAGACTCTCACGGACATGCTGGTTGTCTCCGTTTTGATCTACGACCACCACAAGCTTCAGGGGACTCGTATGAATTCGGAACTGTTTATGTGCCAACTTCTGTTTCTCGTGTACTTCCAAAAAGCTTCACAAAGCATTGGTGGTATAGTGGTGAGCATAGCTGCCTTCCAAGCAGTTCACCCGGGTTCGATTCCCGGCCAATGCAAAGCATCAAACCTTTACCAGTTTTAGGTGTTGGATTTAATCTCCAAAGACTTGTGTTGCAGTCAATATCCTTGTTAGTGGAAGTCTCATTGCTCTATTCATTTTTGGACACGACGTTGAACCCACTAGTGCATTCAGCCACCGCGTCCTGCGCTATACGGCAGCCCTTCCTATCAGTGGTCCGAGAAACGCCTATATGAACGTGTTAAAGGCTCTACAAAAGGGCTCGTCCGGGATTTGAACCCGGGACCTCTCGCACCCAAAGCGAGAATCATACCCCTAGACCAACGAGCCATTTTCTTACACCAAAAAGTGCTATCCTGCACTCTACGGCAGCCTTTCCTATCAGTGGACCAAGAAAGGCCCTTATGAACATGTTAAAGGCTCTACAAAAGGGCTCGTCCGGGATTTGAACCCGGGACCTCTCGCACCCAAAGCGAGAATCATACCCCTAGACCAACGAGCCATTTTCTGTAAAAAACAAGTGCTGTTATCCACAACCATGATGGTGAGGATATGCCATGACTGTCCATGGTGCCAGGAAGAGAGGAAATCACATGTGAGTGTTGGTGGTATACTTGTGAGTATTGCTGTCTTCCAAGCAGCTGAGCCGGATTCAGCTCAATTCCTCTCTAATTTATCTGCTGTTTCTTCAGCCATAACAGCAAAAAAACAATTTTAAAAGAGGAAAGAGGAAATCCTCATTTACCACTGATGTCAGACGTCCGCATCTGCGGTGAAAGGTGACGAAGCTAGAGCGGTGTTTGTCTAACATCCCGATAATCGGTCTTCTCACAGAAACATATGTAGCTCGGGAACGGTTTGATCTACAAAAACTGTTGACCACTCTATGGAAAGGGCAGACTCTCACGGACATGCTGGTTGTCTCCGTTTTGATCTACGACCACCACAAGCTTCAGGGGACTCGTATGAATTCGGAACTGTTTATGTGCCAACTTCTGTTTCTCGTGTACTTCCAAAAAGCTTCACAAAGCATTGGTGGTATAGTGGTGAGCATAGCTGCCTTCCAAGCAGTTCACCCGGGTTCGATTCCCGGCCAATGCAAAGCATCAAACCTTTACCAGTTTTAGGTGTTGGATTTAATCTCCAAAGACTTGTGTTGCAGTCAATATCCTTGTTAGTGGAAGTCTCATTGCTCTATTCATTTTTGGACACGACGTTGAACCCACTAGTGCATTCAGCCACCGCGTCCTGCGCTATACGGCAGCCCTTCCTATCAGTGGTCCGAGAAACGCCTATATGAACGTGTTAAAGGCTCTACAAAAGGGCTCGTCCGGGATTTGAACCCGGGACCTCTCGCACCCAAAGCGAGAATCATACCCCTAGACCAACGAGCCATTTTCTTACACCAAAAAGTGCTATCCTGCACTCTACGGCAGCCTTTCCTATCAGTGGACCAAGAAAGGCCCTTATGAACATGTTAAAGGCTCTACAAAAGGGCTCGTCCGGGATTTGAACCCGGGACCTCTCGCACCCAAAGCGAGAATCATACCCCTAGACCAACGAGCCATTTTCTGTAAAAAACAAGTGCTGTTATCCACAACCATGATGGTGAGGATATGCCATGACTGTCCATGGTGCCAGGAAGAGAGGAAATCACATGTGAGTGTTGGTGGTATACTTGTGAGTATTGCTGTCTTCCAAGCAGCTGAGCCGGATTCAGCTCAATTCCTCTCTAATTTATCTGCTGTTTCTTCAGCCATAACAGCAAAAAAACAATTTTAAAAGAGGAAAGAGGAAATCCTCATTTACCACTGATGTCAGACGTCCGCATCTGCGGTGAAAGGTGGCGAAGCTAGAGCGGTGTTTGTCTAACATCCCGATAATCGGTCTTCTCACAGAAACATATGTAGCTCGGGAACGGTTTGATCTACAAAAACTGTTGACCACTCTATGGAAAGGGCAGACTCTCACGGACATGCTGGTTGTCTCCGTTTTGATCTACGACCACCACAAGCTTCAGGGGACTCGTATGAATTCGGAACTGTTTATGTGCCAACTTCTGTTTCTCGTGTACTTCCAAAAAGCTTCACAAAGCATTGGTGGTATAGTGGTGAGCATAGCTGCCTTCCAAGCAGTTCACCCGGGTTCGATTCCCGGCCAATGCAAAGCATCAAACCTTTACCAGTTTTAGGTGTTGGATTTAATCTCCAAAGACTTGTGTTGCAGTCAATATCCTTGTTAGTGGAAGTCTCATTGCTCTATTCATTTTTGGACACGACGTTGAACCCACTAGTGCATTCAGCCACCGCGTCCTGCGCTATACGGCAGCCCTTCCTATCAGTGGTCCGAGAAACGCCTATATGAACGTGTTAAAGGCTCTACAAAAGGGCTCGTCCGGGATTTGAACCCGGGACCTCTCGCACCCAAAGCGAGAATCATACCCCTAGACCAACGAGCCATTTTCTTACACCAAAAAGTGCTATCCTGCACTCTACGGCAGCCTTTCCTATCAGTGGACCAAGAAAGGCCCTTATGAACATGTTAAAGGCTCTACAAAAGGGCTCGTCCGGGATTTGAACCCGGGACCTCTCGCACCCAAAGCGAGAATCATACCCCTAGACCAACGAGCCATTTTCTTACACCAAAAAGTGCTATCCTGCACTCTACGGCAGCCTTTCCTATCAGTGGACCAAGAAAGGCCCTTATGAACATGTTAAAGGCTCTACAAAAGGGCTCGTCCGGGATTTGAACCCGGGACCTCTCGCACCCAAAGCGAGAATCATACCCCTAGACCAACGAGCCATTTTCTGTAAAAAACAAGTGCTGTTATTCACAACCATGATGGTGAGGATATGCCATGACTGTCCATGGTGCCAGGAAGAGAGGAAATCACATGTGAGTGTTGGTGGTATACTTGTGAGTATTGCTGTCTTCCAAGCAGCTGAGCCGGATTCAGCTCAATTCCTCTCTAATTTATCTGCTGTTTCTTCAGCCATAACAGCAAAAAAACAATTTTAAAAGAGGAAAGAGGAAATCCTCATTTACCACTGATGTCAGACGTCCGCATCTGCGGTGAAAGGTGGCGAAGCTAGAGCGGTGTTTGTCTAACATCCCGATAATCGGTCTTCTCACAGAAACATATGTAGCTCGGGAACGGTTTGATCTACAAAAACTGTTGACCACTCTATGGAAAGGGCAGACTCTCACGGACATGCTGGTTGTCTCCGTTTTGATCTACGACCACCACAAGCTTCAGGGGACTCGTATGAATTCGGAACTGTTTATGTGCCAACTTCTGTTTCTCGTGTACTTCCAAAAAGCTTCACAAAGCATTGGTGGTATAGTGGTGAGCATAGCTGCCTTCCAAGCAGTTCACCCGGGTTCGATTCCCGGCCAATGCAAAGCATCAAACCTTTACCAGTTTTAGGTGTTGGATTTAATCTCCAAAGACTTGTGTTGCAGTCAATATCCTTGTTAGTGGAAGTCTCATTGCTCTATTCATTTTTGGACACGACGTTGAACCCACTAGTGCATTCAGCCACCGCGTCCTGCGCTATACGGCAGCCCTTCCTATCAGTGGTCCGAGAAACGCCTATATGAACGTGTTAAAGGCTCTACAAAAGGGCTCGTCCGGGATTTGAACCCGGGACCTCTCGCACCCAAAGCGAGAATCATACCCCTAGACCAACGAGCCATTTTCTGTAAAAAACAAGTGCTGTTATCCACAACCATGATGGTGAGGATATGCCATGACTGTCCATGGTGCCAGGAAGAGAGGAAATCACATGTGAGTGTTGGTGGTATACTTGTGAGTATTGCTGTCTTCCAAGCAGCTGAGCCGGATTCAGCTCAATTCCTCTCTAATTTATCTGCTGTTTCTTCAGCCATAACAGCAAAAAAACAATTTTAAAAGAGGAAAGAGGAAATCCTCATTTACCACTGATGTCAGACGTCCGCATCTGCGGTGAAAGGTGGCGAAGCTAGAGCGGTGTTTGTCTAACATCCCGATAATCGGTCTTCTCACAGAAACATATGTAGCTCGGGAACGGTTTGATCTACAAAAACTGTTGACCACTCTATGGAAAGGGCAGACTCTCACGGACATGCTGGTTGTCTCCGTTTTGATCTACGACCACCACAAGCTTCAGGGGACTCGTATGAATTCGGAACTGTTTATGTGCCAACTTCTGTTTCTCGTGTACTTCCAAAAAGCTTCACAAAGCATTGGTGGTATAGTGGTGAGCATAGCTGCCTTCCAAGCAGTTCACCCGGGTTCGATTCCCGGCCAATGCAAAGCATCAAACCTTTACCAGTTTTAGGTGTTGGATTTAATCTCCAAAGACTTGTGTTGCAGTCAATATCCTTGTTAGTGGAAGTCTCATTGCTCTATTCATTTTTGGACACGACGTTGAACCCACTAGTGCAGAGAACAATGGAATAGCAGTCGATCGCCTTAAACATTCAGCCACCGCGTCCTGCGCTATACGGCAGCCCTTCCTATCAGTGGTCCGAGAAACGCCTATATGAACATGTTAAAGGCTCTACAAAAGGGCTCGTCCGGGATTTGAACCCGGGACCTCTCGCACCCAAAGCGAGAATCATACCCCTAGACCAACAAGCCATTTTCTGTAAAAAACAAGTGCTGTTATCCACAACCATGATGGTGAGGATATGCCATGACTGTCCATGGTGCCAGGAAGAGAGGAAATCACATGTGAGTGTTGGTGGTATACTTGTGAGTATTGCTGTCTTCCAAGCAGCTGAGCCGGATTCAGCTCAATTCCTCTCTAATTTATCTGCTGTTTCTTCAGCCATAACAGCAAAAAAACAATTTTAAAAGAGGAAAGAGGAAATCCTCATTTACCACTGATGTCAGACGTCCGCATCTGCGGTGAAAGGTGGCGAAGCTAGAGCGGTGTTTGTCTAACATCCCGATAATCGGTCTTCTCACAGAAACATATGTAGCTCGGGAACGGTTTGATCTACAAAAACTGTTGACCACTCTATGGAAAGGGCAGACTCTCACGGACATGCTGGTTGTCTCCGTTTTGATCTACGACCACCACAAGCTTCAGGGGACTCGTATGAATTCGGAACTGTTTATGTGCCAACTTCTGTTTCTCGTGTACTTCCAAAAAGCTTCACAAAGCATTGGTGGTATAGTGGTGAGCATAGCTGCCTTCCAAGCAGTTCACCCGGGTTCGATTCCCGGCCAATGCAAAGCATCAAACCTTTACCAGTTTTAGGTGTTGGATTTAATCTCCAAAGACTTGTGTTGCAGTCAATATCCTTGTTAGTGGAAGTCTCATTGCTCTATTCATTTTTGGACACGACGTTGAACCCACTAGTGCAGAGAACAATGGAATAGCAGTCGATCGCCTTAAACATTCAGCCACCGCGTCCTGCGCTATACGGCAGCCCTTCCTATCAGTGGTCCGAGAAACGCCTATATGAACATGTTAAAGGCTCTACAAAAGGGCTCGTCCGGGATTTGAACCCGGGACCTCTCGCACCCAAAGCGAGAATCATACCCCTAGACCAACAAGCCATTTTCTGTAAAAAACAAGTGCTGTTATCCACAACCATGATGGTGAGGATATGCCATGACTGTCCATGGTGCCAGGAAGAGAGGAAATCACATGTGAGTGTTGGTGGTATACTTGTGAGTATTGCTGTCTTCCAAGCAGCTGAGCCGGATTCAGCTCAATTCCTCTCTAATTTATCTGCTGTTTCTTCAGCCATAACAGCAAAAAAACAATTTTAAAAGAGGAAAGAGGAAATCCTCATTTACCACTGATGTCAGACGTCCGCATCTGCGGTGAAAGGTGGCGAAGCTAGAGCGGTGTTTGTCTAACATCCCGATAATCGGTCTTCTCACAGAAACATATGTAGCTCGGGAACGGTTTGATCTACAAAAACTGTTGACCACTCTATGGAAAGGGCAGACTCTCACGGACATGCTGGTTGTCTCCGTTTTGATCTACGACCACCACAAGCTTCAGGGGACTCGTATGAATTCGGAACTGTTTATGTGCCAACTTCTGTTTCTCGTGTACTTCCAAAAAGCTTCACAAAGCATTGGTGGTATAGTGGTGAGCATAGCTGCCTTCCAAGCAGTTCACCCGGGTTCGATTCCCGGCCAATGCAAAGCATCAAACCTTTACCAGTTTTAGGTGTTGGATTTAATCTCCAAAGACTTGTGTTGCAGTCAATATCCTTGTTAGTGGAAGTCTCATTGCTCTATTCATTTTTGGACACGACGTTGAACCCACTAGTGCAGAGAACAATGGAATAGCAGTCGATCGCCTTAAACATTCAGCCACCGCGTCCTGCGCTATACGGCAGCCCTTCCTATCAGTGGTCCGAGAAACGCCTATATGAACATGTTAAAGGCTCTACAAAAGGGCTCGTCCGGGATTTGAACCCGGGACCTCTCGCACCCAAAGCGAGAATCATACCCCTAGACCAACAAGCCATTTTCTGTAAAAAACAAGTGCTGTTATCCACAACCATGATGGTGAGGATATGCCATGACTGTCCATGGTGCCAGGAAGAGAGGAAATCACATGTGAGTGTTGGTGGTATACTTGTGAGTATTGCTGTCTTCCAAGCAGCTGAGCCGGATTCAGCTCAATTCCTCTCTAATTTATCTGCTGTTTCTTCAGCCATAACAGCAAAAAAACAATTTTAAAAGAGGAAAGAGGAAATCCTCATTTACCACTGATGTCAGACGTCCGCATCTGCGGTGAAAGGTGGCGAAGCTAGAGCGGTGTTTGTCTAACATCCCGATAATCGGTCTTCTCACAGAAACATATGTAGCTCGGGAACGGTTTGATCTACAAAAACTGTTGACCACTCTATGGAAAGGGCAGACTCTCACGGACATGCTGGTTGTCTCCGTTTTGATCTACGACCACCACAAGCTTCAGGAATCGTATGAATTCGGAACTGTTTATGTGCCAACTTCTGTTTCTCGTGTACTTCCAAAAAGCTTCACAAAGCATTGGTGGTATAGTGGTGAGCATAGCTGCCTTCCAAGCAGTTCACCCGGGTTCGATTCCCGGCCAATGCAAAGCATCAAACCTTTACCAGTTTTAGGTGTTGGATTTAATCTCCAAAGACTTGTGTTGCAGTCAATATCCTTGTTAGTGGAAGTCTCATTGCTCTATTCATTTTTGGACACGACGTTGAACCCACTAGTGCATTCAGCCACCGCGTCCTGCGCTATACGGCAGCCCTTCCTATCAGTGGTCCGAGAAACGCCTATATGAACGTGTTAAAGGCTCTACAAAAGGGCTCGTCCGGGATTTGAACCCGGGACCTCTCGCACCCAAAGCGAGAATCATACCCCTAGACCAACGAGCCATTTTCTGTAAAAAACAAGTGCTGTTATCCACAACCATGATGGTGAGGATATGCCATGACTGTCCATGGTGCCAGGAAGAGAGGAAATCACATGTGAGTGTTGGTGGTATACTTGTGAGTATTGCTGTCTTCCAAGCAGCTGAGCCGGATTCAGCTCAATTCCTCTCTAATTTATCTGCTGTTTCTTCAGCCATAACAGCAAAAAAACAATTTTAAAAGAGGAAAGAGGAAATCCTCATTTACCACTGATGTCAGACGTCCGCATCTGCAGTGAAAGGTGGCGAAGCTAGAGCGGTGTTTGTCTAACATCCCGATAATCGGTCTTCTCACAGAAACATATGTAGCTCGGGAACGGTTTGATCTACAAAAACTGTTGACCACTCTATGGAAAGGGCAGACTCTCACGGACATGCTGGTTGTCTCCGTTTTGATCTACGACCACCACAAGCTTCAGGGGACTCGTATGAATTCGGAACTGTTTATGTGCCAACTTCTGTTTCTCGTGTACTTCCAAAAAGCTTCACAAAGCATTGGTGGTATAGTGGTGAGCATAGCTGCCTTCCAAGCAGTTCACCCGGGTTCGATTCCCGGCCAATGCAAAGCATCAAACCTTTACCAGTTTTAGGTGTTGGATTTAATCTCCAAAGACTTGTGTTGCAGTCAATATCCTTGTTAGTGGAAGTCTCATTGCTCTATTCATTTTTGGACACGACGTTGAACCCACTAGTGCAGAGAACAATGGAATAGCAGTCGATCGCCTTAAACATTCAGCCACCGCGTCCTGCGCTATACGGCAGCCCTTCCTATCAGTGGTCCGAGAAACGCCTATATGAACATGTTAAAGGCTCTACAAAAGGGCTCGTCCGGGATTTGAACCCGGGACCTCTCGCACCCAAAGCGAGAATCATACCCCTAGACCAACAAGCCATTTTCTGTAAAAAACAAGTGCTGTTATCCACAACCATGATGGTGAGGATATGCCATGACTGTCCATGGTGCCAGGAAGAGAGGAAATCACATGTGAGTGTTGGTGGTATACTTGTGAGTATTGCTGTCTTCCAAGCAGCTGAGCCGGATTCAGCTCAATTCCTCTCTAATTTATCTGCTGTTTCTTCAGCCATAACAGCAAAAAAACAATTTTAAAAGAGGAAAGAGGAAATCCTCATTTACCACTGATGTCAGACGTCCGCATCTGCGGTGAAAGGTGGCGAAGCTAGAGCGGTGTTTGTCTAACATCCCGATAATCGGTCTTCTCACAGAAACATATGTAGCTCGGGAACGGTTTGATCTACAAAAACTGTTGACCACTCTATGGAAAGGGCAGACTCTCACGGACATGCTGGTTGTCTCCGTTTTGATCTACGACCACCACAAGCTTCAGGAATCGTATGAATTCGGAACTGTTTATGTGCCAACTTCTGTTTCTCGTGTACTTCCAAAAAGCTTCACAAAGCATTGGTGGTATAGTGGTGAGCATAGCTGCCTTCCAAGCAGTTCACCCGGGTTCGATTCCCGGCCAATGCAAAGCATCAAACCTTTACCAGTTTTAGGTGTTGGATTTAATCTCCAAAGACTTGTGTTGCAGTCAATATCCTTGTTAGTGGAAGTCTCATTGCTCTATTCATTTTTGGACACGACGTTGAACCCACTAGTGCATTCAGCCACCGCGTCCTGCGCTATACGGCAGCCCTTCCTATCAGTGGTCCGAGAAACGCCTATATGAACGTGTTAAAGGCTCTACAAAAGGGCTCGTCCGGGATTTGAACCCGGGACCTCTCGCACCCAAAGCGAGAATCATACCCCTAGACCAACGAGCCATTTTCTGTAAAAAACAAGTGCTGTTATCCACAACCATGATGGTGAGGATATGCCATGACTGTCCATGGTGCCAGGAAGAGAGGAAATCACATGTGAGTGTTGGTGGTATACTTGTGAGTATTGCTGTCTTCCAAGCAGCTGAGCCGGATTCAGCTCAATTCCTCTCTAATTTATCTGCTGTTTCTTCAGCCATAACAGCAAAAAAACAATTTTAAAAGAGGAAAGAGGAAATCCTCATTTACCACTGATGTCAGACGTCCGCATCTGCAGTGAAAGGTGGCGAAGCTAGAGCGGTGTTTGTCTAACATCCCGATAATCGGTCTTCTCACAGAAACATATGTAGCTCGGGAACGGTTTGATCTACAAAAACTGTTGACCACTCTATGGAAAGGGCAGACTCTCACGGACATGCTGGTTGTCTCCGTTTTGATCTACGACCACCACAAGCTTCAGGGGACTCGTATGAATTCGGAACTGTTTATGTGCCAACTTCTGTTTCTCGTGTACTTCCAAAAAGCTTCACAAAGCATTGGTGGTATAGTGGTGAGCATAGCTGCCTTCCAAGCAGTTCACCCGGGTTCGATTCCCGGCCAATGCAAAGCATCAAACCTTTACCAGTTTTAGGTGTTGGATTTAATCTCCAAAGACTTGTGTTGCAGTCAATATCCTTGTTAGTGGAAGTCTCATTGCTCTATTCATTTTTGGACACGACGTTGAACCCACTAGTGCAGAGAACAATGGAATAGCAGTCGATCGCCTTAAACATTCAGCCACCGCGTCCTGCGCTATACGGCAGCCCTTCCTATCAGTGGTCCGAGAAACGCCTATATGAACATGTTAAAGGCTCTACAAAAGGGCTCGTCCGGGATTTGAACCCGGGACCTCTCGCACCCAAAGCGAGAATCATACCCCTAGACCAACAAGCCATTTTCTGTAAAAAACAAGTGCTGTTATCCACAACCATGATGGTGAGGATATGCCATGACTGTCCATGGTGCCAGGAAGAGAGGAAATCACATGTGAGTGTTGGTGGTATACTTGTGAGTATTGCTGTCTTCCAAGCAGCTGAGCCGGATTCAGCTCAATTCCTCTCTAATTTATCTGCTGTTTCTTCAGCCATAACAGCAAAAAAACAATTTTAAAAGAGGAAAGAGGAAATCCTCATTTACCACTGATGTCAGACGTCCGCATCTGCGGTGAAAGGTGGCGAAGCTAGAGCGGTGTTTGTCTAACATCCCGATAATCGGTCTTCTCACAGAAACATATATAGCTCGGGAACGGTTTGATCTACAAAAACTGTTGACCACTCTATGGAAAGGGCAGACTCTCACGGACATGCTGGTTGTCTCCGTTTTGATCTACGACCACCACAAGCTTCAGGGGACTCGTATGAATTCGGAACTGTTTATGTGCCAACTTCTGTTTCTCGTGTACTTCCAAAAAGCTTCACAAAGCATTGGTGGTATAGTGGTGAGCATAGCTGCCTTCCAAGCAGTTCACCCGGGTTCGATTCCCGGCCAATGCAAAGCATCAAACCTTTACCAGTTTTAGGTGTTGGATTTAATCTCCAAAGACTTGTGTTGCAGTCAATATCCTTGTTAGTGGAAGTCTCATTGCTCTATTCATTTTTGGACACGACGTTGAACCCACTAGTGCATTCAGCCACCGCGTCCTGCGCTATACGGCAGCCCTTCCTATCAGTGGTCCGAGAAACGCCTATATGAACGTGTTAAAGGCTCTACAAAAGGGCTCGTCCGGGATTTGAACCCGGGACCTCTCGCACCCAAAGCGAGAATCATACCCCTAGACCAACGAGCCATTTTCTGTAAAAAACAAGTGCTGTTATCCACAACCATGATGGTGAGGATATGCCATGACTGTCCATGGTGCCAGGAAGAGAGGAAATCACATGTGAGTGTTGGTGGTATACTTGTGAGTATTGCTGTCTTCCAAGCAGCTGAGCCGGATTCAGCTCAATTCCTCTCTAATTTATCTGCTGTTTCTTCAGCCATAACAGCAAAAAAACAATTTTAAAAGAGGAAAGAGGAAATCCTCATTTACCACTGATGTCAGACGTCCGCATCTGCAGTGAAAGGTGGCGAAGCTAGAGCGGTGTTTGTCTAACATCCCGATAATCGGTCTTCTCACAGAAACATATGTAGCTCGGGAACGGTTTGATCTACAAAAACTGTTGACCACTCTATGGAAAGGGCAGACTCTCACGGACATGCTGGTTGTCTCCGTTTTGATCTACGACCACCACAAGCTTCAGGGGACTCGTATGAATTCGGAACTGTTTATGTGCCAACTTCTGTTTCTCGTGTACTTCCAAAAAGCTTCACAAAGCATTGGTGGTATAGTGGTGAGCATAGCTGCCTTCCAAGCAGTTCACCCGGGTTCGATTCCCGGCCAATGCAAAGCATCAAACCTTTACCAGTTTTAGGTGTTGGATTTAATCTCCAAAGACTTGTGTTGCAGTCAATATCCTTGTTAGTGGAAGTCTCATTGCTCTATTCATTTTTGGACACGACGTTGAACCCACTAGTGCATTCAGCCACCGCGTCCTGCGCTATACGGCAGCCCTTCCTATCAGTGGTCCGAGAAACGCCTATATGAACGTGTTAAAGGCTCTACAAAAGGGCTCGTCCGGGATTTGAACCCGGGACCTCTCGCACCCAAAGCGAGAATCATACCCCTAGACCAACGAGCCATTTTCTGTAAAAAACAAGTGCTGTTATCCACAACCATGATGGTGAGGATATGCCATGACTGTCCATGGTGCCAGGAAGAGAGGAAATCACATGTGAGTGTTGGTGGTATACTTGTGAGTATTGCTGTCTTCCAAGCAGCTGAGCCGGATTCAGCTCAATTCCTCTCTAATTTATCTGCTGTTTCTTCAGCCATAACAGCAACAAAACAATTTTAAAAGAGGAAAGAGGAAATCCTCATTTACCACTGATGTCAGACGTCCGCATCTGCGGTGAAAGGTGGCGAAGCTAGAGCGGTGTTTGTCTAACATCCCGATAATCGGTCTTCTCACAGAAACATATGTAGCTCGGGAACGGTTTGATCTACAAAAACTGTTGACCACTCTATGGAAAGGGCAGACTCTCACGGACATGCTGGTTGTCTCCGTTTCGATCTACGACCACCACAAGCTTCAGGGGACTCGTATGAATTCGGAACTGTTTATGTGCCAACTTCTGTTTCTCGTGTACTTCCAAAAAGCTTCACAAAGCATTGGTGGTATAGTGGTGAGCATAGCTGCCTTCCAAGCAGTTGACCCGGGTTCGATTCCCGGCCAATGCAAAGCATCAAACCTTTACCAGTTTTAGGTGTTGGATTTAATCTCCAAAGACTTGTGTTGCAGTCAATATCCTTGTTAGTGGAAGTCTCATTGCTCTATTCATTTTTGGACACGACGTTGAACCCACTAGTGCAGAGAACAATGTAATAGCAGTCGATCGCCTTAAACATTCAGCCACCGCGTCCTGCGCTATACGGCAGCCCTTCCTATCAGTGGTCCGAGAAACGCCTATATGAACGTGTTAAAGGCTCTACAAAAGGGCTCGTCCGGGATTTGAACCCGGGACCTCTCGCACCCAAAGCGAGAATCATACCCCTACACCAACGAGCCATTTTCTGTAAAAAAACAAGTGCTGTTATCCACAACCATGATGGTGAGGATATGCCATGACTGTCCATGGTGCCAGGAAGAGAGGAAATCACATGTGAGTGTTGGTGGTATACTTGTGAGTATTGCTGTCTTCCAAGCAGCTGAGCCGGATTCAGCTCAATTCCTCTCTAATTTATCTGCTGTTTCTTCAGCCATAACAGCAAAAAACAATTTTAAAAGAGGAAAGAGGAAATCCTCATTTACCACTGATGTCAGACGTCCGCATCTGCGGTGAAAGGTGGCGAAGCTAGAGCGGTGTTTGTCTAACATCCCGATAATCGGTCTTCTCACAGAAACATATGTAGCTCGGGAACGGTTTGATCTACAAAAACTGTTGACCACTCTATGGAAAGGGCAGACTCTCACGGACATGCTGGTTGTCTCCGTTTTGATCTACGACCACCACAAGCTTCAGGGGACTCGTATGAATTCGGAACTGTTTATGTGCCAACTTCTGTTTCTCGTGTACTTCCAAAAAGCTTCACAAAGCATTGGTGGTATAGTGGTGAGCATAGCTGCCTTCCAAGCAGTTGACCCGGGTTCGATTCCCGGCCAATGCAAAGCATCAAACCTTTACCAGTTTTAGGTGTTGGATTTAATCTCCAAAGACTTGTGTTGCAGTCAATATCCTTGTTAGTGGAAGTCTCATTGCTCTATTCATTTTTGGACACGACGTTGAACCCACTAGTGCAGAGAACAATGGAATAGCAGTCGATCGCCTTAAACATTCAGCCACCGCGTCCTGCGCTATACGGCAGCCCTTCCTATCAGTGGTCCGAGAAACGCCTATATGAACGTGTTAAAGGCTCTACAAAAGGGCTCGTCCGGGATTTGAACCCGGGACCTCTCGCACCCAAAGCGAGAATCATACCCCTAGACCAACGAGCCATTTTCTGTAAAAAACAAGTGCTGTTATCCACAACCATGATGGTGAGGATATGCCATGACTGTCCATGGTGCCAGGAAGAGAGGAAATCACATGTGAGTGTTGGTGGTATACTTGTGAGTATTGCTGTCTTCCAAGCAGCTGAGCCGGATTCAGCTCAATTCCTCTCTAATTTATCTGCTGTTTCTTCAGCCATAACAGCAAAAAAACAATTTTAAAAGAGGAAAGAGGAAATCCTCATTTACCACTGATGTCAGACGTTCCGCATCTGCGGTGAAAGGTGGCGAAGCTAGAGCGGTGTTTGTCTAACATCCCGATAATCGGTCTTCTCACAGAAACATATGTAGCTCGGGAACGGTTTGATCTACAAAAACTGTTGACCACTCTATGGAAAGGGCAGACTCTCACGGACATGCTGGTTGTCTCCGTTTTGATCTACGACCACCACAAAACAATTTTAAAAGAGGAAAGAGGAAATCCTCATTTACCACTGATGTCAGACGTCCGCATCTGCGGTGAAAGGTGGCGAAGCTAGAGCGGTGTTTGTCTAACATCCCGATAATCGGTCTTCTCACAGAAACATATGTAGCTCGGGAACGGTTTGATCTACAAAAACTGTTGACCACTCTATGGAAAGGGCAGACTCTCACGGACATGCTGGTTGTCTCCGTTTTGATCTACGACCACCACAAGCTTCAGGGGACTCGTATGAATTCGGAACTGTTTATGTGCCAACTTCTGTTTCTCGTGTACTTCCAATAAGCTTCACAAAGCATTGGTGGTATAGTGGTGAGCATAGCTGCCTTCCAAGCAGTTGACCCGGGTTCGATTCCCGGCCAATGCAAAGCATCAAACCTTTACCAGTTTTAGGTGTTGGATTTAATCTCCAAAGACTTGTGTTGCAGTCAATATCCTTGTTAGTGGAAGTCTCATTGCTCTATTCATTTTTGGACACGACGTTGAACCCACTAGTGCAGAGAACAATGGAATAGCAGTCGATCGCCTTAAACATTCAGCCACCGCGTCCTGCGCTATACGGCAGCCCTTCCTATCAGTGGTCCGAGAAACGCCTATATGAACATGTTAAAGGCTCTACAAAAGGGCTCGTCCGGGATTTGAACCCGGGACCTCTCGCACCCAAAGCGAGAATCATACCCCTAGACCAACGAGCCATTTTCTGTAAAAAACAAGTGCTGTTATCCACAACCATGATGGTGAGGATATGCCATGACTGTCCATGGTGCCAGGAAGAGAGGAAATCACATGTGAGTGTTGGTGGTATACTTGTGAGTATTGCTGTCTTCCAAGCAGCTGAGCCGGATTCAGCTCAATTCCTCTCTAATTTATCTGCTGTTTCTTCAGCCATAACAGCAAAAAAACAATTTTAAAAGAGGAAAGAGGAAATCCTCATTTACCACTGATGTCAGACGTCCGCATCTGCGGTGAAAGGTGGCGAAGCTAGAGCGGTGTTTGTCTAACATCCCGATAATCGGTCTTCTCACAGAAACATATGTAGCTCGGGAACGGTTTGATCTACAAAAACTGTTGACCACTCTATGGAAAGGGCAGACTCTCACGGACATGCTGGTTGTCTCCGTTTTGATCTACGACCACCACAAAACAATTTTAAAAGAGGAAAGAGGAAATCCTCATTTACCACTGATGTCAGACGTCCGCATCTGCGGTGAAAGGTGGCGAAGCTAGAGCGGTGTTTGTCTAACATCCCGATAATCGGTCTTCTCACAGAAACATATGTAGCTCGGGAACGGTTTGATCTACAAAAACTGTTGACCACTCTATGGAAAGGGCAGACTCTCACGGACATGCTGGTTGTCTCCGTTTTGATCTACGACCACCACAAAACAATTTTAAAAGAGGAAAGAGGAAATCCTCATTTACCACTGATGTCAGACGTCCGCATCTGCGGTGAAAGGTGGCGAAGCTAGAGCGGTGTTTGTCTAACATCCCGATAATCGGTCTTCTCACAGAAACATATGTAGCTCGGGAACGGTTTGATCAACAAAAACTGTTGACCACTCTATGGAAAGGGCAGACTCTCACGGACATGCTGGTTGTCTCCGTTTTGATCTACGACCACCACAAGCTTCAGGGGACTCGTATGAATTCGGAACTGTTTATGTGCCAACTTCTGTTTGTCGTGTACTTCCAAAAAGCTTCACAAAGCATTGGTGGTATAGTGGTGAGCATAGCTGCCTTCCAAGCAGTTGACCCGGGTTCGATTCCCGGCCAATGCAAAGCATCAAACCTTTACCAGTTTTAGGTGTTGGATTTAATCTCCAAAGACTTGTGTTGCAGTCAATATCCTTGTTAGTGGAAGTCTCATTGCTCTATTCATTTTTGGACACGACGTTGAACCCACTAGTGCATTCAGCCACCGCGTCCTGCGCTATACGGCAGCCCTTCCTATCAGTGGTCCGAGAAACGCCTATATGAACGTGTTAAAGGCTCTACAAAAGGGCTCGTCCGGGATTTGAACCCGGGACCTCTCGCACCCAAAGCGAGAATCATACCCCTAGACCAACGAGCCATTTTCTTACACCAAAAAGTGCTATCCTGCACTCTACGGCAGCCTTTCCTATCAGTGGACGAAGAAAGGCCCTTATGAACATGTTAAAGGCTCTACAAAAGGGCTCGTCCGGGATTTGAACCCGGGACCTCTCGCACCCAAAGCGAGAATCATACCCCTAGACCAACGAGCCATTTTCTGTAAAAAACAAGTGCTGTTATCCACAACCATGATGGTGAGGATATGCCATGACTGTCCATGGTGCCAGGAAGAGAGGAAATCACATGTGAGTGTTGGTGGTATACTTGTGAGTATTGCTGTCTTCCAAGCAGCTGAGCCGGATTCAGCTCAATTCCTCTCTAATTTATCTGCTGTTTCTTCAGCCATAACAGCAACAAAACAATTTTAAAAGAGGAAAGAGGAAATCCTCATTTACCACTGATGTCAGACGTCCGCATCTGCGGTGAAAGGTGGCGAAGCTAGAGCGGTGTTTGTCTAACATCCCGATAATCGGTCTTCTCACAGAAACATATGTAGCTCGGGAACGGTTTGATCTACAAAAACTGTTGACCACTCTATGGAAAGGGCAGACTCTCACGGACATGCTGGTTGTCTCCGTTTTGATCTACGACCACCACAAGCTTCAGGGGACTCGTATGAATTCGGAACTGTTTATGTGCCAACTTCTGTTTCTCGTGTACTTCCAAAAAGCTTCACAAAGCATTGGTGGTATAGTGGTGAGCATAGCTGCCTTCCAAGCAGTTGACCCGGGTTCGATTCCCGGCCAATGCAAAGCATCAAACCTTTACCAGTTTTAGGTGTTGGATTTAATCTCCAAAGACTTGTGTTGCAGTCAATATCCTTGTTAGTGGAAGTCTCATTGCTCTATTCATTTTTGGACACGACGTTGAACCCACTAGTGCATTCAGCCACCGCGTCCTGCGCTATACGGCAGCCCTTCCTATCAGTGGTCCGAGAAACGCCTATATGAACGTGTTAAAGGCTCTACAAAAGGGCTCGTCCGGGATTTGAACCCGGGACCTCTCGCACCCAAAGCGAGAATCATACCCCTAGACCAACGAGCCATTTTCTTACACCAAAAAGTGCTATCCTGCACTCTACGGCAGCCTTTCCTATCAGTGGACGAAGAAAGGCCCTTATGAACATGTTAAAGGCTCTACAAAAGGGCTCGTCCGGGATTTGAACCCGGGACCTCTCGCACCCAAAGCGAGAATCATACCCCTAGACCAACGAGCCATTTTCTGTAAAAAACAAGTGCTGTTATCCACAACCATGATGGTGAGGATATGCCATGACTGTCCATGGTGCCAGGAAGAGAGGAAATCACATGTGAGTGTTGGTGGTATACTTGTGAGTATTGCTGTCTTCCAAGCAGCTGAGCCGGATTCAGCTCAATTCCTCTCTAATTTATCTGCTGTTTCTTCAGCCATAACAGCAAAAAAACAATTTTAAAAGAGGAAAGAGGAAATCCTCATTTACCACTGATGTCAGACGTCCGCATCTGCGGTGAAAGGTGGCGAAGCTAGAGCGGTGTTTGTCTAACATCCCGATAATCGGTCTTCTCACAGAAACATATGTAGCTCGGGAACGGTTTGATCTACAAAAACTGTTGACCACTCTATGGAAAGGGCAGACTCTCACGGACATGCTGGTTGTCTCCGTTTTGATCTACGACCACCACAAGCTTCAGGGGACTCGTATGAATTCGGAACTGTTTATGTGCCAACTTCTGTTTCTCGTGTACTTCCAAAAAGCTTCACAAAGCATTGGTGGTATAGTGGTGAGCATAGCTGCCTTCCAAGCAGTTGACCCGGGTTCGATTCCCGGCCAATGCAAAGCATCAAACCTTTACCAGTTTTAGGTGTTGGATTTAATCTCCAAAGACTTGTGTTGCAGTCAATATCCTTGTTAGTGGAAGTCTCATTGCTCTATTCATTTTTGGACACGACGTTGAACCCACTAGTGCATTCAGCCACCGCGTCCTGCGCTATACGGCAGCCCTTCCTATCAGTGGTCCGAGAAACGCCTATATGAACGTGTTAAAGGCTCTACAAAAGGGCTCGTCCGGGATTTGAACCCGGGACCTCTCGCACCCAAAGCGAGAATCATACCCCTAGACCAACGAGCCATTTTCTTACACCAAAAAGTGCTATCCTGCACTCTACGGCAGCCTTTCCTATCAGTGGACGAAGAAAGGCCCTTATGAACATGTTAAAGGCTCTACAAAAGGGCTCGTCCGGGATTTGAACCCGGGACCTCTCGCACCCAAAGCGAGAATCATACCCCTAGACCAACGAGCCATTTTCTGTAAAAAACAAGTGCTGTTATCCACAACCATGATGGTGAGGATATGCCATGACTGTCCATGGTGCCAGGAAGAGAGGAAATCACATGTGAGTGTTGGTGGTATACTTGTGAGTATTGCTGTCTTCCAAGCAGCTGAGCCGGATTCAGCTCAATTCCTCTCTAATTTATCTGCTGTTTCTTCAGCCATAACAGCAACAAAACAATTTTAAAAGAGGAAAGAGGAAATCCTCATTTACCACTGATGTCAGACGTCCGCATCTGCGGTGAAAGGTGGCGAAGCTAGAGCGGTGTTTGTCTAACATCCCGATAATCGGTCTTCTCACAGAAACATATGTAGCTCGGGAACGGTTTGATCTACAAAAACTGTTGACCACTCTATGGAAAGGGCAGACTCTCACGGACATGCTGGTTGTCTCCGTTTTGATCTACGACCACCACAAGCTTCAGGGGACTCGTATGAATTCGGAACTGTTTATGTGCCAACTTCTGTTTCTCGTGTACTTCCAAAAAGCTTCACAAAGCATTGGTGGTATAGTGGTGAGCATAGCTGCCTTCCAAGCAGTTGACCCGGGTTCGATTCCCGGCCAATGCAAAGCATCAAACCTTTACCAGTTTTAGGTGTTGGATTTAATCTCCAAAGACTTGTGTTGCAGTCAATATCCTTGTTAGTGGAAGTCTCATTGCTCTATTCATTTTTGGACACGACGTTGAACCCACTAGTGCATTCAGCCACCGCGTCCTGCGCTATACGGCAGCCCTTCCTATCAGTGGTCCGAGAAACGCCTATATGAACGTGTTAAAGGCTCTACAAAAGGGCTCGTCCGGGATTTGAACCCGGGACCTCTCGCACCCAAAGCGAGAATCATACCCCTAGACCAACGAGCCATTTTCTTACACCAAAAAGTGCTATCCTGCACTCTACGGCAGCCTTTCCTATCAGTGGACGAAGAAAGGCCCTTATGAACATGTTAAAGGCTCTACAAAAGGGCTCGTCCGGGATTTGAACCCGGGACCTCTCGCACCCAAAGCGAGAATCATACCCCTAGACCAACGAGCCATTTTCTGTAAAAAACAAGTGCTGTTATCCACAACCATGATGGTGAGGATATGCCATGACTGTCCATGGTGCCAGGAAGAGAGGAAATCACATGTGAGTGTTGGTGGTATACTTGTGAGTATTGCTGTCTTCCAAGCAGCTGAGCCGGATTCAGCTCAATTCCTCTCTAATTTATCTGCTGTTTCTTCAGCCATAACAGCAAAAAAACAATTTTAAAAGAGGAAAGAGGAAATCCTCATTTACCACTGATGTCAGACGTCCGCATCTGCGGTGAAAGGTGGCGAAGCTAGAGCGGTGTTTGTCTAACATCCCGATAATCGGTCTTCTCACAGAAACATATGTAGCTCGGGAACGGTTTGATCTACAAAAACTGTTGACCACTCTATGGAAAGGGCAGACTCTCACGGACATGCTGGTTGTCTCCGTTTTGATCTACGACCACCACAAGCTTCAGGGGACTCGTATGAATTCGGAACTGTTTATGTGCCAACTTCTGTTTCTCGTGTACTTCCAAAAAGCTTCACAAAGCATTGGTGGTATAGTGGTGAGCATAGCTGCCTTCCAAGCAGTTGACCCGGGTTCGATTCCCGGCCAATGCAAAGCATCAAACCTTTACCAGTTTTAGGTGTTGGATTTAATCTCCAAAGACTTGTGTTGCAGTCAATATCCTTGTTAGTGGAAGTCTCATTGCTCTATTCATTTTTGGACACGACGTTGAACCCACTAGTGCAGAGAACAATGGAATAGCAGTCGATCGCCTTAAACATTCAGCCACCGCGTCCTGCGCTATACGGCAGCCCTTCCTATCAGTGGTCCGAGAAACGCCTATATGAACGTGTTAAAGGCTCTACAAAAGGGCTCGTCCGGGATTTGAACCCGGGACCTCTCGCACCCAAAGCGAGAATCATACCCCTAGACCAACGAGCCATTTTCTTACACCAAAAAGTGCTATCCTGCACTCTACGGCAGCCTTTCCTATCAGTGGACCAAGAAAGGCCCTTATGAACATGTTAAAGGCTCTACAAAAGGTCTCGTCCGGGATTTGAACCCGGGACCTCTCGCACCCAAAGCGAGAATCATACCCCTAGACCAACGAGCCATTTTCTGTAAAAAAACAAGTGCTGTTATCCACAACCATGATGGTGAGGATATGCCATGACTGTCCATGGTGCCAGGAAGAGAGGAAATCACATGTGAGTGTTGGTGGTATACTTGTGAGTATTGCTGTCTTCCAAGCAGCTGAGCCGGATTCAGCTCAATTCCTCTCTAATTTATCTGCTGTTTCTTCAGCCATAACAGCAAAAAAACAATTTTAAAAGAGGAAAGAGGAAATCCTCATTTACCACTGATGTCAGACGTCCGCATCTGCGGTGAAAGGTGGCGAAGCTAGAGCGGTGTTTGTCTAACATCCCGATAATCGGTCTTCTCACAGAAACATATGTAGCTCGGGAACGGTTTGATCTACAAAAACTGTTGACCACTCTATGGAAAGGGCAGACTCTCACGGACATGCTGGTTGTCTCCGTTTTGATCTACGACCACCACAAGCTTCAGGGGACTCGTATGAATTCGGAACTGTTTATGTGCCAACTTCTGTTTCTCGTGTACTTCCAAAAAGCTTCACAAAGCATTGGTGGTATAGTGGTGAGCATAGCTGCCTTCCAAGCAGTTGACCCGGGTTCGATTCCCGGCCAATGCAAAGCATCAAACCTTTACCAGTTTTAGGTGTTGGATTTAATCTCCAAAGACTTGTGTTGCAGTCAATATCCTTGTTAGTGGAAGTCTCATTGCTCTATTCATTTTTGGACACGACGTTGAACCCACTAGTGCAGAGAACAATGGAATAGCAGTCGATCGCCTTAAACATTCAGCCACCGCGTCCTGCGCTATACGGCAGCCCTTCCTATCAGTGGTCCGAGAAACGCCTATATGAACGTGTTAAAGGCTCTACAAAAGGGCTCGTCCGGGATTTGAACCCGGGACCTCTCGCACCCAAAGCGAGAATCATACCCCTAGACCAACGAGCCATTTTCTTACACCAAAAAGTGCTATCCTGCACTCTACGGCAGCCTTTCCTATCAGTGGACGAAGAAAGGCCCTTATGAACATGTTAAAGGCTCTACAAAAGGGCTCGTCCGGGATTTGAACCCGGGACCTCTCGCACCCAAAGCGAGAATCATACCCCTAGACCAACGAGCCATTTTCTGTAAAAAACAAGTGCTGTTATCCACAACCATGATGGTGAGGATATGCCATGACTGTCCATGGTGCCAGGAAGAGAGGAAATCACATGTGAGTGTTGGTGGTATACTTGTGAGTATTGCTGTCTTCCAAGCAGCTGAGCCGGATTCAGCTCAATTCCTCTCTAATTTATCTGCTGTTTCTTCAGCCATAACAGCAAAAAAACAATTTTAAAAGAGGAAAGAGGAAATCCTCATTTACCACTGATGTCAGACGTCCGCATCTGCGGTGAAAGGTGGCGAAGCTAGAGCGGTGTTTGTCTAACATCCCGATAATCGGTCTTCTCACAGAAACATATGTAGCTCGGGAACGGTTTGATCTACAAAAACTGTTGACCACTCTATGGAAAGGGCAGACTCTCACGGACATGCTGGTTGTCTCCGTTTTGATCTACGACCACCACAAGCTTCAGGGGACTCGTATGAATTCGGAACTGTTTATGTGCCAACTTCTGTTTCTCGTGTACTTCCAAAAAGCTTCACAAAGCATTGGTGGTATAGTGGTGAGCATAGCTGCCTTCCAAGCAGTTGACCCGGGTTCGATTCCCGGCCAATGCAAAGCATCAAACCTTTACCAGTTTTAGGTGTTGGATTTAATCTCCAAAGACTTGTGTTGCAGTCAATATCCTTGTTAGTGGAAGTCTCATTGCTCTATTCATTTTTGGACACGACGTTGAACCCACTAGTGCAGAGAACAATGGAATAGCAGTCGATCGCCTTAAACATTCAGCCACCGCGTCCTGCGCTATACGGCAGCCCTTCCTATCAGTGGTCCGAGAAACGCCTATATGAACGTGTTAAAGGCTCTACAAAAGGGCTCGTCCGGGATTTGAACCCGGGACCTCTCGCACCCAAAGCGAGAATCATACCCCTAGACCAACGAGCCATTTTCTTACACCAAAAAGTGCTATCCTGCACTCTACGGCAGCCTTTCCTATCAGTGGACCAAGAAAGGCCCTTATGAACATGTTAAAGGCTCTACAAAAGGGCTCGTCCGGGATTTGAACCCGGGACCTCTCGCACCCAAAGCGAGAATCATACCCCTAGACCAACGAGCCATTTTCTGTAAAAAACAAGTGCTGTTATCCACAACCATGATGGTGAGGATATGCCATGACTGTCCATGGTGCCAGGAAGAGAGGAAATCACATGTGAGTGTTGGTGGTATACTTGTGAGTATTGCTGTCTTCCAAGCAGCTGAGCCGGATTCAGCTCAATTCCTCTCTAATTTATCTGCTGTTTCTTCAGCCATAACAGCAAAAAAACAATTTTAAAAGAGGAAAGAGGAAATCCTCATTTACCACTGATGTCAGACGTCCGCATCTGCGGTGAAAGGTGGCGAAGCTAGAGCGGTGTTTGTCTAACATCCCGATAATCGGTCTTCTCACAGAAACATATGTAGCTCGGGAACGGTTTGATCTACAAAAACTGTTGACCACTCTATGGAAAGGGCAGACTCTCACGGACATGCTGGTTGTCTCCGTTTTGATCTACGACCACCACAAGCTTCAGGGGACTCGTATGAATTCGGAACTGTTTATGTGCCAACTTCTGTTTCTCGTGTACTTCCAAAAAGCTTCACAAAGCATTGGTGGTATAGTGGTGAGCATAGCTGCCTTCCAAGCAGTTGACCCGGGTTCGATTCCCGGCCAATGCAAAGCATCAAACCTTTACCAGTTTTAGGTGTTGGATTTAATCTCCAAAGACTTGTGTTGCAGTCAATATCCTTGTTAGTGGAAGTCTCATTGCTCTATTCATTTTTGGACACGACGTTGAACCCACTAGTGCAGAGAACAATGGAATAGCAGTCGATCGCCTTAAACATTCAGCCACCGCGTCCTGCGCTATACGGCAGCCCTTCCTATCAGTGGTCCGAGAAACGCCTATATGAACGTGTTAAAGGCTCTACAAAAGGGCTCGTCCGGGATTTGAACCCGGGACCTCTCGCACCCAAAGCGAGAATCATACCCCTAGACCAACGAGCCATTTTCTTACACCAAAAAGTGCTATCCTGCACTCTACGGCAGCCTTTCCTATCAGTGGACCAAGAAAGGCCCTTATGAACATGTTAAAGGCTCTACAAAAGGGCTCGTCCGGGATTTGAACCCGGGACCTCTCGCACCCAAAGCGAGAATCATACCCCTAGACCAACGAGCCATTTTCTGTAAAAAACAAGTGCTGTTATCCACAACCATGATGGTGAGGATATGCCATGACTGTCCATGGTGCCAGGAAGAGAGGAAATCACATGTGAGTGTTGGTGGTATACTTGTGAGTATTGCTGTCTTCCAAGCAGCTGAGCCGGATTCAGCTCAATTCCTCTCTAATTTATCTGCTGTTTCTTCAGCCATAACAGCAAAAAAACAATTTTAAAAGAGGAAAGAGGAAATCCTCATTTACCACTGATGTCAGACGTCCGCATCTGCGGTGAAAGGTGGCGAAGCTAGAGCGGTGTTTGTCTAACATCCCGATAATCGGTCTTCTCACAGAAACATATGTAGCTCGGGAACGGTTTGATCTACAAAAACTGTTGACCACTCTATGGAAAGGGCAGACTCTCACGGACATGCTGGTTGTCTCCGTTTTGATCTACGACCACCACAAGCTTCAGGGGACTCGTATGAATTCGGAACTGTTTATGTGCCAACTTCTGTTTCTCGTGTACTTCCAAAAAGCTTCACAAAGCATTGGTGGTATAGGGGTGAGCATAGCTGCCTTCCAAGCAGTTGACCCGGGTTCGATTCCCGGCCAATGCAAAGCATCAAACCTTTACCAGTTTTAGGTGTTGGATTTAATCTCCAAAGACTTGTGTTGCAGTCAATATCCTTGTTAGTGGAAGTCTCATTGCTCTATTCATTTTTGGACACGACGTTGAACCCACTAGTGCAGAGAACAATGGAATAGCAGTCGATCGCCTTAAACATTCAGCCACCGCGTCCTGCGCTATACGGCAGCCCTTCCTATCAGTGGTCCGAGAAACGCCTATATGAACGTGTTAAAGGCTCTACAAAAGGGCTCGTCCGGGATTTGAACCCGGGACCTCTCACACCCAAAGCGAGAATCATACCCCTAGACCAACGAGCCATTTTCTTACACCAAAAAGTGCTATCCTGCACTCTACGGCAGCCTTTCCTATCAGTGGACCAAGAAAGGCCCTTATGAACATGTTAAAGGCTCTACAAAAGGTCTCGTCCGGGATTTGAACCCGGGACCTCTCGCACCCAAAGCGAGAATCATACCCCTAGACCAACGAGCCATTTTCTGTAAAAAAACAAGTGCTGTTATCCACAACCATGATGGTGAGGATATGCCATGACTGTCCATGGTGCCAGGAAGAGAGGAAATCACATGTGAGTGTTGGTGGTATACTTGTGAGTATTGCTGTCTTCCAAGCAGCTGAGCCGGATTCAGCTCAATTCCTCTCTAATTTATCTGCTGTTTCTTCAGCCATAACAGCAAAAAAACAATTTTAAAAGAGGAAAGAGGAAATCCTCATTTACCACTGATGTCAGACGTCCGCATCTGCGGTGAAAGGTGGCGAAGCTAGAGCGGTGTTTGTCTAACATCCCGATAATCGGTCTTCTCACAGAAACATATGTAGCTCGGGAACGGTTTGATCTACAAAAACTGTTGACCACTCTATGGAAAGGGCAGACTCTCACGGACATGCTGGTTGTCTCCGTTTTGATCTACGACCACCACAAGCTTCAGGGGACTCGTATGAATTCGGAACTGTTTATGTGCCAACTTCTGTTTCTCGTGTACTTCCAAAAAGCTTCACAAAGCATTGGTGGTATAGTGGTGAGCATAGCTGCCTTCCAAGCAGTTGACCCGGGTTCGATTCCCGGCCAATGCAAAGCATCAAACCTTTACCAGTTTTAGGTGTTGGATTTAATCTCCAAAGACTTGTGTTGCAGTCAATATCCTTGTTAGTGGAAGTCTCATTGCTCTATTCATTTTTGGACACGACGTTGAACCCACTAGTGCAGAGAACAATGGAATAGCAGTCGATCGCCTTAAACATTCAGCCACCGCGTCCTGCGCTATACGGCAGCCCTTCCTATCAGTGGTCCGAGAAACGCCTATATGAACGTGTTAAAGGCTCTACAAAAGGGCTCGTCCGGGATTTGAACCCGGGACCTCTCGCACCCAAAGCGAGAATCATACCCCTAGACCAACGAGCCATTTTCTGTAAAAAACAAGTGCTGTTATCCACAACCATGATGGTGAGGATATGCCATGACTGTCCATGGTGCCAGGAAGAGAGGAAATCACATGTGAGTGTTGGTGGTATACTTGTGAGTATTGCTGTCTTCCAAGCAGCTGAGCCGGATTCAGCTCAATTCATCTCTAATTTATCTGCTGTTTCTTCAGCCATAACAGCAAAAAAACAATTTTAAAAGAGGAAAGAGGAAATCCTCATTTACCACTGATGTCAGACGTCCGCATCTGCGGTGAAAGGTGGCGAAGCTAGAGCGGTGTTTGTCTAACATCCCGATAATCGGTCTTCTCACAGAAACATATGTAGCTCGGGAACGGTTTGATCTACAAAAACTGTTGACCACTCTATGGAAAGGGCAGACTCTCACGGACATGCTGGTTGTCTCCGTTTTGATCTACGACCACCACAAGCTTCAGGGGACTCGTATGAATTCGGAACTGTTTATGTGCCAACTTCTGTTTCTCGTGTACTTCCAAAAAGCTTCACAAAGCATTGGTGGTATAGTGGTGAGCATAGCTGCCTTCCAAGCAGTTGACCCGGGTTCGATTCCCGGCCAATGCAAAGCATCAAACCTTTACCAGTTTTAGGTGTTGGATTTAATCTCCAAAGACTTGTGTTGCAGTCAATATCCTTGTTAGTGGAAGTCTCATTGCTCTATTCATTTTTGGACACGACGTTGAACCCACTAGTGCAGAGAACAATGGAATAGCAGTCGATCGCCTTAAACATTCAGCCACCGCGTCCTGCGCTATACGGCAGCCCTTCCTATCAGTGGTCCGAGAAACGCCTATATGAACGTGTTAAAGGCTCTACAAAAGGGCTCGTCCGGGATTTGAACCCGGGACCTCTCGCACCCAAAGCGAGAATCATACCCCTAGACCAACGAGCCATTTTCTTACACCAAAAAGTGCTATCCTGCACTCTACGGCAGCCTTTCCTATCAGTGGACCAAGAAAGGCCCTTATGAACATGTTAAAGGCTCTACAAAAGGTCTCGTCCGGGATTTGAACCCGGGACCTCTCGCACCCAAAGCGAGAATCATACCCCTAGACCAACGAGCCATTTTCTGTAAAAAAACAAGTGCTGTTATCCACAACCATGATGGTGAGGATATGCCATGACTGTCCATGGTGCCAGGAAGAGAGGAAATCACATGTGAGTGTTGGTGGTATACTTGTGAGTATTGCTGTCTTCCAAGCAGCTGAGCCGGATTCAGCTCAATTCCTCTCTAATTTATCTGCTGTTTCTTCAGCCATAACAGCAAAAAAACAATTTTAAAAGAGGAAAGAGGAAATCCTCATTTACCACTGATGTCAGACGTCCGCATCTGCGGTGAAAGGTGGCGAAGCTAGAGCGGTGTTTGTCTAACATCCCGATAATCGGTCTTCTCACAGAAACATATGTAGCTCGGGAACGGTTTGATCTACAAAAACTGTTGACCACTCTATGGAAAGGGCAGACTCTCACGGACATGCTGGTTGTCTCCGTTTTGATCTACGACCACCACAAGCTTCAGGGGACTCGTATGAATTCGGAACTGTTTATGTGCCAACTTCTGTTTCTCGTGTACTTCCAAAAAGCTTCACAAAGCATTGGTGGTATAGTGGTGAGCATAGCTGCCTTCCAAGCAGTTGACCCGGGTTCGATTCCCGGCCAATGCAAAGCATCAAACCTTTACCAGTTTTAGGTGTTGGATTTAATCTCCAAAGACTTGTGTTGCAGTCAATATCCTTGTTAGTGGAAGTCTCATTGCTCTATTCATTTTTGGACACGACGTTGAACCCACTAGTGCAGAGAACAATGGAATAGCAGTCGATCGCCTTAAACATTCAGCCACCGCGTCCTGCGCTATACGGCAGCCCTTCCTATCAGTGGTCCGAGAAACGCCTATATGAACGTGTTAAAGGCTCTACAAAAGGGCTCGTCCGGGATTTGAACCCGGGACCTCTCGCACCCAAAGCGAGAATCATACCCCTAGACCAACGAGCCATTTTCTGTAAAAAACAAGTGCTGTTATCCACAACCATGATGGTGAGGATATGCCATGACTGTCCATGGTGCCAGGAAGAGAGGAAATCACATGTGAGTGTTGGTGGTATACTTGTGAGTATTGCTGTCTTCCAAGCAGCTGAGCCGGATTCAGCTCAATTCCTCTCTAATTTATCTGCTGTTTCTTCAGCCATAACAGCAAAAAAACAATTTTAAAAGAGGAAAGAGGAAATCCTCATTTACCACTGATGTCAGACGTCCGCATCTGCGGTGAAAGGTGGCGAAGCTAGAGCGGTGTTTGTCTAACATCCCGATAATCGGTCTTCTCACAGAAACATATGTAGCTCGGGAACGGTTTGATCTACAAAAACTGTTGACCACTCTATGGAAAGGGCAGACTCTCACGGACATGCTGGTTGTCTCCGTTTTGATCTACGACCACCACAAGCTTCAGGGGACTCGTATGAATTCGGAACTGTTTATGTGCCAACTTCTGTTTCTCGTGTACTTCCAAAAAGCTTCACAAAGCATTGGTGGTATAGTGGTGAGCATAGCTGCCTTCCAAGCAGTTGACCCGGGTTCGATTCCCGGCCAATGCAAAGCATCAAACCTTTACCAGTTTTAGGTGTTGGATTTAATCTCCAAAGACTTGTGTTGCAGTCAATATCCTTGTTAGTGGAAGTCTCATTGCTCTATTCATTTTTGGACACGACGTTGAACCCACTAGTGCAGAGAACAATGGAATAGCAGTCGATCGCCTTAAACATTCAGCCACCGCGTCCTGCGCTATACGGCAGCCCTTCCTATCAGTGGTCCGAGAAACGCCTATATGAACGTGTTAAAGGCTCTACAAAAGGGCTCGTCCGGGATTTGAACCCGGGACCTCTCGCACCCAAAGCGAGAATCATACCCCTAGACCAACGAGCCATTTTCTTACACCAAAAAGTGCTATCCTGCACTCTACGGCAGCCTTTCCTATCAGTGGACCAAGAAAGGCCCTTATGAACATGTTAAAGGCTCTACAAAAGGGCTCGTCCGGGATTTGAACCCAGGACCTCTCGCACCCAAAGCGAGAATCATACCCCTAGACCAACGAGCCATTTTCTGTAAAAAACAAGTGCTGTTATCCACAACCATGATGGTGAGGATATGCCATGACTGTCCATGGTGCCAGGAAGAGAGGAAATCACATGTGAGTGTTGGTGGTATACTTGTGAGTATTGCTGTCTTCCAAGCAGCTGAGCCGGATTCAGCTCAATTCCTCTCTAATTTATCTGCTGTTTCTTCAGCCATAACAGCAAAAAAACAATTTTAAAAGAGGAAATCCTCATTTACCACTGATGTCAGACGTCCGCATCTGCGGTGAAAGGTGGCGAAGCTAGAGCGGTGTTTGTCTAACATCCCGATAATCGGTCTTCTCACAGAAACATATGTAGCTCGGGAACGGTTTGATCTAGGGTTAGGGTTAGGGTTTAGGGTTAGGGTTAGGGTTAGGGTTTAGGGTTAGGGTTTAGGGTTAGGGTGTTTATTGATGGTGTTAAACCGTTAGTTGCACGGGCCTATTGCTGCTGCCTCTTCTGTTTGGGTATATTATCCCCCTAGAACCATTGTGTGTATGTGTGTGTATGTGTGTGTGTGTGTGTGTGTGTGTGTGTGTGTGTGTGTCTACTCCTTGCTGTTGAGTCCAGATGGAGCCAGAGTGTTAAGTTTGTCTATCCATCTGGACTCTGCCGCTCTTCTTTGAGTCTTTGTCCAGGACTCCTGAGACTCCAAACCCGTGATTTGTAGGTTTGCTATGGGGTGTGTCTGGAAGTGTTGGACCAAATGTGTGGGTAATTTGTTATTGTTTATTGTGTATAGGTGTTGTTTGAGGCGTGTGAGGATGGTATAGCCAGTCTCCCCTACATATATGTTGTGGCATAATGTGCAGGTGATGGCATATACAATGTTACTGCTGTGAATGTTCATTAGTTTTTTGATGGGGATGGAGGTGTGTGTATGTTTGTTGTGTATGTTGGACAGTTGTCTGTAGTACTGGTGCTCAATGAGTAGTGTGGGGGCTGGCCGGTTGGAGAACTTGGTGTGGGTGGGATTGGGATACGGACCCGGAGTAGGGAAAGGGATAGAGTGTTGCAGGTGTACCTGGTACCGGGAGCTGTGTGAAGAGGAATGGTTGGGGTTAGGGTTAGGGTCGGGGTTAGGGTTAGGGTTAGGGTTAAGGTCGGGGTTAGGGTTAGGGTTAAGGTTAAGGTAAGGGTTAGGGTTAGGGTTAAGGTTAGGGTTGGGGTTAGGGTTAGGGTTGGGGTTGGGGTTAGGGTTAAGGTCGGGGTTAGGGTTAGGGTTAAGGTTAGGGTTAGGGTTGGGGTTAGGGTTAGGGTTAGGGTAGGGATGTGGAATCTGTGTTTGGCCATTGGTCCTGTAGGGGGCAGGTGGGAGAAGAGGGTTGACAGGGTTACCTGGTTGTCTGTCAGTAATCTCTGTCAGTGTGTTGGCCTTGATATGTCTAAGATATCTTTTTGTATATCCCCTTCTCCTGAGTGCCCTGAAAAGTGTTTGTGTGGCTGTGTTGAAATCATTATGTTGTGTGCATAATCTGTGGAAGCGTATAATTTGTGACTTGACAATGCCTCTGAATGTGTGTTTGGGGTGAAAACTTGCTCTGTGTAGTAGTGCATGTGTGTCTGTTTCCTTAAAGTAAACTTTTGTCTGTAAAATGGTTGTGTCTGTTGTGGCGTCCGGGAAAAAAACGGTGGTGTCTAAAAAATGGATGTGTTGTGTGTGTATGACATATTCCACTTTGATGGTTGGATGATGGTTGTTCAGAATGTTGATGAATGTATGAAAGTCCTCCAGGTTGTGCTGCCACACTCCGAAGATATCATCCAGATATCGTTTGTATAGCATGGGGCGCAATGGGCAAGTTTCCAGGACAGTTTGTTCCCAGTCTGCCATATATATGTTTGCATAAGCTGGTGCAAATTTTTTGCCCATTGCAGTCCCATGTATCTGTAGGTATTGTTGGTTGTTGAATGTGAAATCATTGTTTGTTAACCCCAGTTCTAATAACTTTATGATGTGTGTGTCAGGTCTGTTTGTAGCTGGATATCTTCGGAGTGCGGCTTCCACTGCTGCTATTCCTGCTGAAATATTGATGTTTGTGTAAAGGGAGTCTATGTCAATTGTGAATAAACATGCATTTGCTGGAACTGGAATGGTGCGGAGTGTATCTATGAAATGGTATGTATCCCTTATGTAGCTGTCATGTCTTTGTGAGATGGGGTTGAGAAAATGGTCAATGAACTCAGCTGCCGGAGAGGACTCGCTTCCGCAGTCCGACACAATGGGTCTTCCCGTTGGGACCTGGAAAGGGACAGTCCACGTTTCTGGAGTTTTGTGAATTTTTGGTAGAAGGTAAAAGAGTCTCTGTCTGGGAATGTCTGGTCCATCTAAGTATTGTTTTTGTTTGTGTGAAATGAAGTTTTGAGAGTAGAGGTCCGCTATAATCTGTCTGATGTGTGTCTGTGTCTGTATCTGTGTTGAGGTGGGGATGGGAGTGTAGTGTTGTGTGTTGGAGAGTTGTCGGTTGGCTTCCAAGAGGTATTGTTGATGGTCCATTATTACTATCTTGGAGCCTTTATCTGCTGGTTTTATTGTTATGTGTTTGTTGGTCTTTAATGAAACTATAGCTTTTCTTTCCTCTTCCGTGAGATTATGTGTAGTGGTTATAGTGGATGTATGTGAGTCCCTAATGATCTGTGTGTTGGTTTTGATAAGTTTCCTAATGGGTTGGGATAGGGTCCGTGAAGGAGGTTCCCATTGGGATCTGGCAGTAAATGGCCTGGTGTTGAAGTCCGTTGTATAATTAAAATGGTCTAACAGTCTGAGGTTTCTATGATACCTGTGGATATCCCTCTCCAGGTCCCCGCGGTCAGACCGCATCGGCGTGGGGATGAATGTCAGACCTCTCTCCAGCAGCTGAGTCTCCGCCGGGGATAAAATGAGAACAGTGGAAAGGTTCATGATGTTACTCTGATGGTGGAGGGGCTGTGATGTTAGCGTCCCCTCCTCTACCACTTTAACTGTGATGCCCAGTGTTTGAGAATTCTCTCTGCTGTTGCGGATGTCCAGTGTATGTTATCGTTTTCGGCAGTATGGAATTCTGAGTGATGTATTTCTAATAAAACGTTATAGTGTGTTGCAATGTATGCATTGATATGTTTGAGTATGTCTTTCTGTTGCTGTGTGAAAGTGGGTGAGAGGTTGATGATAGGCCAGTAGATGGTGGCATTCGGGTACATACTCATTGCTTTGTTGTGTAGTGTTTGTAATTGACTGATGGGTGTGGACTTGTTGGCCTGGTCTTTATTGTTCAGCCCCAGGGACAGCACAAGTACTTTGGTGTTGGGGTTCGGGGTGGCCTTTGCCAAGACTCCAGTTATGTGGTGGAATTGTGCTCCAGGGTAGCTGTCTATTTGAATGTGTTTGTAGGGGTGTGGTGGGATTCTACTGAGATTAGAATCTCCTATGATGGCTATAGGTTTGTGTGAATGTATGTTCCATTGGTGTATCTTTCTGGATGTGTGACTATGTCTGGTAGGTTTGTACAGTAGTTGGGGAGATGCTGGAGATATTGGGGTGGAGTGCCTAGGTGTAGGTAGGGGTGAAAGTCTAATATTAGGTTCAAAGATGACCCTCCTATGTGATGTTGTTACTGGCCTGATCTGTGGGGAGGAAAGGATGGGGGAAGTGTTCTGTGAAAAGTTGAGGGGTATCCCCCTCTCAGTGGGCTTTTGAGGGAGCCCACCGTGTGGGGACACATCAACTGGGGTGGGTAATAGGGGGGGTCTTGGGATTGGAGAGGTGGGTTTAAGGGAGGGATCAGAAGAGACTCTTTTGGGACTCAGTTTCCCCTTAGTTGGTCTATTCATCATGTTAGGGTTATCCTCCACCCTCCCTCCCCTCTCCAAGTCCCCAGACTTAGGCTGGTGTTTAGGTAGATTGGCATGGGTCTCTGTGGGAATAGGAATGATAATGTTAGTGTCAGATGTGGAAAACCCTGAGATGGTAAAAACAGGTTGCACAGCTACATTGCTAGTTATGAGCGTATCCGGTGGTTGTGCTGTCCCTGGGGTCACAGTGGGCGGGGAAATGATGCCGGTGTGTACCTGACTGTTTGATGTGTGTATGACCTGTGCTTCAACTGTGCGTGTTTTGGCCCTAATATGTTCTATGTCCAAGCCAATGGGCTGTAGGGGTGGAAAGTCCTCTTCAATCAATTCAAACTGGGTCATAAACGGGTTGGTGGGTTCTGCTGAAGTTCTGGGTGGAGGGTGTGCAGTGTTGTCTGGTGTCTGGGTCAAAGTAGCAGCCGGATTGGATTGAAGGGATATGAGGTCAGTAGTGTTGTCCGGAGAAGGTATTTTCGCATCATGGGCTGCAGTGGGGGCTTTACCCATAAGGCCTGATCTGGGGGTTAGTGGTAAAGTCTCTAATATCTGTCTCTTCCAGTTTACTGTCATAAGTGGAGGGATTTTCCTGGCGGGGACTCGTTGGGGCAGTCCTGTGGTCTGGGTGGTTCGTGGTGTTGGGGCTCGTGGGGAAAGTCCAGTGGTCTGGGTGGTTCGTGGTGTTGGGGCTCGTCGGGAAAGTCCAGTGGTCTGGGTGGGTAGTCTAGGGTGCAGGTTCCCCTGTGGTGCTGGGGTGGGGGTGAGGGGACGAGTAACTGGGGTGGGGGTGGGTGTTTCCGTAGTTAGTGGGTCCTGTAAAAATAGTCGTACTGTAGGAATAGTGTTGTCACGGAGTCTGTGTCTGTACCTTTGTGTGGCCCAGCGAGTTGCTGTTTGCATGGCAGTATCATTGTAGGGAAAGCCTGTAGGGGATAAAGTGGTCAATATGGTCTCATAGTGGTCCAGCAAAATGTGTATGTTATGTAGCATCCAGTTGTTGGTGTTTGCTGTGACTTTTTCCTTGGTAATGGTGGATGGGGATGATGGTTTGATGAAGTCTGTTAGTTTAACAACATGTTTCATCATCCCCACTGGGAAGGTGTTGGTTGTAAGTGCGTGTTGTATGATCTGTTTGTGGTGTGTGGCCTGTATCAGTTTGAAGTAGGTCTTGGTTGCG
The DNA here is from genome assembly GCA_023634145.1 of Thymallus thymallus. Lineage (NCBI taxonomy): Eukaryota > Metazoa > Chordata > Actinopteri > Salmoniformes > Salmonidae > Thymallus > Thymallus thymallus. Next base: position 34,055 of record CM042379.1, on the reverse strand, counting down.
TGTTGGATGGAAAGTGTAGTGTCTGGTACTTTGTGTGGGGCTGTAGTGTAGATGTTTGTCTCCCCCTCTTCTGGAAGGGTGTCTAAAACAGAAAATATATTACTGAACATATTTAATCCAGTCAATGCTAAAACACAAGAAACAGTAATCCAATATGCTCACCGCCTTAAAACATAGGAGAAGTCCTTGGAGAAAGGGGGTAAAAACATATGTGGATGACACAAAACAACAACCAGCTGATGGTATTGTTGGTTTTTTCTTCGTACCTGGGAGCGACCCAGGTACTCTGTTTGTAGTCTGTAGTCTTCTTCTTGGTGGATAGTGCTTCTTGTTGGAGTGGCTGGTTGTTGAGTCTCTCTGTCCTCACAATAACTGGATTAAAAGTTCAATTTTAATGTTTAAAAACAAGAATGTCCCTAAAAAACCTTTTTCCAAGTAAAAGATAAAAGGAAAAAAAAGGGGGGGGTTGAAGGGGTAAAACAGGGTATCTTGTTTAAAAACCAGGATGTCTCTAAAATACTTTATTCTGGGTAAAATGAGAAAAGAACAGGGTGCCTGACGTTTCGCATGTAATGCTTCTTCAGAGGCTATGGGGTAACTATGATTGGGGATGGAAAATAAATGAAATATTGGAGGGAAAAAACATTTTTTGGAGGGAAAGTGGTGGGTGCTTAGACAGTGACCTTTTGGAGTTACTTCCAGGCTATTGGCGGAATAGGTTGTCCATCCTACTTTGAAAGGGAATGATTGGTCTCTTTGAGGTATGTCATCCTCCAAGTATAGGAGTTGGTATGTGCTACTGTGATAGGTTGAGGGAAAAAGTGGGTGGATGCTCTAAAAGTTGCCCTGGGGGAGTTTCCTTCAAAGCTATTGGTAAAATCAGTGATCCATCATCCTATTGAAAGGAGTGGTAGGTTGGTTTAATGTATGTCCCTCCTTGATTGTAGGAAGTTGGTGTGTGCTTGAATGGTGAGCATAGGGGTAAAATAAGTCTGTCACCATCTGCTGGATTCCCTCGCTGTCCATCATAGTGTGTTTATTTGAGACAGCCAGGGAGTCTACTAACACAAGGAACCGTCCAGGGGCCCCAAAATCAAATTAAACTAAGTGGAAAATCAAATCAAAAGGAAGTAAGGGGAGACATGAAATTGTTAGGGTAGTGCATGGTATAAGAAATACACTAATATATGAAACCATCACATCAAGGGTGGGTGTGTTTATGTCAATGTATGCGAGTGGTGTGTCATGGGTAAGCATACTGGAGGAAGGAACCAGAAGTGGAGCTCTTGTGTTGGATGTAGTGTATTTCCGTTGAATCTTGGTTAAGATAGGCTCCATGGTTCCCAATGTAAAAGAAAATGAAAGAAAAATAAATAAATAAATAAATGAGTGAATGAATGAATGAAAGAAAGAAAGGGGGGTGAGGGAGGATGTATGATATTTTAAGAGGCATGTCAAGTCATGTAGTGAATGTAATGTCTAAAGTGGGTGTAGTGGAAAGAAAACTTATAGGCGTATATTCTGATATTCAGGGGGAGCACATGACAGAAGGGGAAGAAAACAATGGCACTGGCTAGGTTAGGTTTATGATAGTGAGTTTATTGATGGTGTTAAACCGTTAGTTGCACGGGCCTATTGCTGCTGCCTCTTCTGTTTGGGTATATTATCCCCCTAGAACCATTGTGTGTATGTGTGTGTATGTGTGTGTGTGTGTGTGTGTGTGTGTGTGTGTGTGTGTGTGTGTGTGTGTGTGTCTACTCCTTGCTGTTGAGTCCAGATGGAGCCAGAGTGTTAAGTTTGTCTATCCATCTGGACTCTGCCGCTCTTCTTTGAGTCTTTGTCCAGGACTCCTGAGACTCCAAACCCGTGATTTGTAGGTTTGCTATGGGGTGTGTCTGGAAGTGTTGGACCAAATGTGTGGGTAATTTGTTATTGTTTATTGTGTATAGGTGTTGTTTGAGGCGTGTGAGGATGGTATAGCCAGTCTCCCCTACATATATGTTGTGGCATAATGTGCAGGTGATGGCATATACAATGTTACTGCTGTGAATGTTCATTAGTTTTTTGATGGGGATGGAGGTGTGTGTATGTTTGTTGTGTATGTTGGACAGTTGTCTGTAGTACTGGTGCTCAATGGGTAGTGTGGGGGCTGGCCGGTTGGAGAACTTGGTGTGAACCAGCATGTCCTTTAGGTTGGGGTTTCTACGGAAGGCTGAGATGGGTCTGAATGGTTGGAGTGGGGGGAATGTGTGCTGTGTGTCAGTAAAGGCTGTCTTGAGTTTTGAGTGGATGTATTTGTTAATGTGTGAGTAAGTACTGATTATAGGTATGTTCAGCGGTTCAGGTTCTGCAGGGGGAATGGGGGCTCTAAGGAAAGTATGAGGGTGTAGGGAAGGGATCGGGTGGGTGGGATTGGGATACGGACCCGGAGTAGGGAAAGGGATAGAGTGTTGCAGGGGTACCTGGTACCGGGAGCTGTGTGAAGAGGAATGGTTGGGGTTAGGGTTAGGGTCGGGGTTAGGGTTAGGGTTAGGGTTAAGGTCGGGGTTAGGGTTAAGGTTAAGGTTAAGGTAAGGGTTAAGGTTAAGGTTAGGGTTAAGGTTGGGGTTAGGGTTAGGGTTAGGGTTAGGGTTGGGGTTAGGGTTGGGGTTAGGGTTAAGGTTAGGGTTGGGGTTAGGGTTAGGGTTAGGGTTGGGGTTGGGGTTAGGGTTGGGGTTAAGGTCGGGGTTAGGGTTAGGGTTAAGGTTAGGGTTAGGGTTGGGGTTAGGGTTAGGGTTGGGGTTAGGGTTAGGGTTAGGGTTAGGGTAGGGATGTGGAATCTGTGTTTGGCCATTGGTCCTGTAGGGGGCAGGTGGGAGAAGAGGGTTGACAGGGTTACCTGGTTGTCTGTCAGTAATCTCTGTCAGTGTGTTGGCCTTGATATGTCTAAGATATCTTTTTGTATATCCCCTTCTCCTGAGTGCCCTGAAAAGTGTTTGTGTGGCTGTGTTGAAATCATTATGTTGTGTGCATAATCTGTGGAAGCGTATCATTTGTGACTTGACAATGCCTCTGAATGTGTGTTTGGGGTGAAAACTTGCTCTGTGTAGTAGTGCATGTGTGTCTGTTTCCTTAAAGTAAACTTTTGTCTGTAAAATGGTTGTGTCTGTTGTGGCGTCCGGGAAAAAAACGGTGGTGTCTAAAAAATGGATGTGTTGTGTGTGTATGACATATTTCACTTTGATGGTTGGATGATGGTTGTTCAGAATGTTGATGAATGTATGAAAGTCCTCCAGGTTGTGCTGCCACACTCCGAAGATATCATCCAGATATCGTTTGTATAGCATGGGGCGCAATGGGCAAGTTTCCAGGACAGTTTGTTCCCAGTCTGCCATATATATGTTTGCATAAGCTGGTGCAAATTTTTTGCCCATTGCAGTCCCATGTATCTGTAGGTATTGTTGGTTGTTGAATGTGAAATCATTGTTTGTTAACCCCAGTTCTAATAACTTTATGATGTGTGTGTCAGGTCTGTTTGTAGCTGGATATCTTCGGAGTGCGGCTTCCACTGCTGCTATTCCTGCTGAAATATTGATGTTTGTGTAAAGGGAGTCTATGTCAATTGTGAATAAACATGCATTTGCTGGAACTGGAATGGTGCGGAGTGTATCTATGAAATGGTATGTATCCCTTATGTAGCTGTCATGTCTTTGTGAGATGGGGTTGAGAAAATGGTCAATGAACTCAGCTGCCGGAGAGGACTCGCTTCCGCAGTCCGACACAATGGGTCTTCCCGTTGGGACCTGGAAAGGGACAGTCCACGTTTCTGGAGTTTTGTGAATTTTTGGTAGAAGGTAAAAGAGTCTCTGTCTGGGAATGTCTGGTCCATCTAAGTATTGTTTTTGTTTGTGTGAAATGAAGTTTTGAGAGTAGAGGTCCGCTATAATCTGTCTGATGTGTGTCTGTGTCTATCTGTGTTGAGGTGGGGATGGGAGTGTAGTGTTGTGTGTTGGAGAGTTGTCGGTTGGCTTCCAAGAGGTATTGTTGATGGTCCATTATTACTATCTTGGAGCCTTTATCTGCTGGTTTTATTGTTATGTGTTTGTTGGTCTTTAATGAAACTATAGCTTTTCTTTCCTCTTCCGTGAGATTATGTGTAGTGGTTATAGTGGATGTATGTGAGTCCCTAATGATCTGTGTGTTGGTTTTGATAAGTTTCCTAATGGGTTGGGATAGGGTCCGTGAAGGAGGTTCCCATTGGGATCTGGCAGTAAATGGCCTGGTGTTGAAGTCCGTTGTATAATTAAAATGGTCTAACAGTCTGAGGTTTCTATGATACCTGTGGATATCCCTCTCCAGGTCCCCGCGGTCAGACCGCATCGGCGTGGGGATGAATGTCAGACCTCTCTCCAGCAGCTGAGTCTCCGCCGGGGATAAAATGAGAACAGTGGAAAGGTTCATGATGTTACTCTGATGGTGGAGGGGCTGTGATGTTAGCGTCCCCTCCTCTACCACTTTAACTGTGATGCCCAGTGTTTGAGAATTCTCTCTGCTGTTGCGGATGTCCAGTGTATGTTATCGTTTTCGGCAGTATGGAATTCTGAGTGATGTATTTCTAATAAAACGTTATAGTGTGTTGCAATGTATGCATTGATATGTTTGAGTATGTCTTTCTGTTGCTGTGTGAAAGTGGGTGAGAGGTTGATGATAGGCCAGTAGATGGTGGCATTCGGGTACATACTCATTGCTTTGTTGTGTAGTGTTTGTAATTGACTGATGGGTGTGGACTTGTTGGCCTGGTCTTTATTGTTCAGCCCCAGGGACAGCACAAGTACTTTGGTGTTGGGGTTCGGGGTGGCCTTTGCCAAGACTCCAGTTATGTGGTGGAATTGTGCTCCAGGGTAGCTGTCTATTTGAATGTGTTTGTAGGGGTGTGGTGGGATTCTACTGAGATTAGAATCTCCTATGATGGCTATAGGTTTGTGTGAATGTATGTTCCATTGGTGTATCTTTCTGGATGTGTGACTATGTCTGGTAGGTTTGTACAGTAGTTGGGGAGATGCTGGAGATATTGGGGTGGAGTGCCTAGGTGTAGGTAGGGGTGAAAGTCTAATATTAGGTTCAAAGATGACCCTCCTATGTGATGTTGTTACTGGCCTGATCTGTGGGGAGGAAAGGATGGGGGAAGTGTTCTGTGAAAAGTTGAGGGGTATCCCCCTCTCAGTGGGCTTTTGAGGGAGCCCACCGTGTGGGGACACATCAACTGGGGTGGGTAATAGGGGGGGTCTTGGGATTGGAGAGGTGGGTTTAAGGGAGGGATCAGAAGAGACTCTTTTGGGACTCAGTTTCCCCTTAGTTGGTCTATTCATCATGTTAGGGTTATCCTCCACCCTCCCTCCCCTCTCCAAGTCCCCAGACTTAGGCTGGTGTTTAGGTAGATTGGCATGGGTCTCTGTGGGAATAGGAATGATAATGTTAGTGTCAGATGTGGAAAACCCTGAGATGGTAAAAACAGGTTGCACAGCTACATTGCTAGTTATGAGCGTATCCGGTGGTTGTGCTGTCCCTGGGGTCACAGTGGGCGGGGAAATGATGCCGGTGTGTACCTGACTGTTTGATGTGTGTATGACCTGTGCTTCAACTGTGCGTGTGTTGGCCCTAATATGTTCTATGTCCAAGCCGATGGGCTGTAGGGGTGGAAAGTCCTCTTCAATCAATTCAAACTGGGTCATAAACGGGTTGGTGGGTTCTGCTGAAGTTCTGGGTGGAGGGTGTGCAGTGTTGTCTGGTGTCTGGGTCAAAGTAGCAGCCGGATTGGATTGAAGGGATATGAGGTCAGTAGTGTTGTCCGGAGAAGGTATTTTCGCATCATGGGCTGCAGTGGGGGCTTTACCCATAAGGCCTGATCTGGGGGTTAGTGGTAAAGTCTCTAATATCTGTCTCTTCCAGTTTACTGTCATAAGTGGAGGGATTTTCCTGGCGGGGACTCGTTGGGGCAGTCCTGTGGTCTGGGTGGTTCGTGGTGTTGGGGCTCGTGGGGAAAGTCCAGTGGTCTGGGTGGTTCGTGGTGTTGGGGCTCGTCGGGAAAGTCCAGTGGTCTGGGTGGGTAGTCTAGGGTGCAGGTTCCCCTGTGGTGCTGGGGTGGGGGTGAGGGGACGAGTAACTGGGGTGGGGGTGGGTGTTTCCGTAGTTAGTGGGTCCTGTAAAAATAGTCGTACTGTAGGAATAGTGTTGTCACGGAGTCTGTGTCTGTACCTTTGTGTGGCCCAGCGAGTTGCTGTTTGCATGGCAGTATCATTGTAGGGAAAGCCTGTAGGGGATAAAGTGGTCAATATGGTCTCATAGTGGTCCAGCAAAATGTGTATGTTATGTAGCATCCAGTTGTTGGTGTTTGCTGTGACTTTTTCCTTGGTAATGGTGGATGGGGATGATGGTTTGATGAAGTCTGTTAGTTTAACAACATGTTTCATCATCCCCACTGGGAAGGTGTTGGTTGTAAGTGCGTGTTGTATGATCTGTTTGTGGTGTGTGGCCTGTATCAGTTTGAAGTAGGTCTTGGTTGCGTGTTGGATGGAAAGTGTAGTGTCTGGTACTTTGTGTGGGGCTGTAGTGTAGATGTTTGTCTCCCCCTCTTCTGGAAGGGTGTCTAAAACAGAAAATCTATTACTGAACATATTTAATCCAGTCAATGCTAAAACACAAGAAACAGTAATCCAATATGCTCACCGCCTTAAAACATAGGAGAAGTCCTTGGAGAAAGGGGGTAAAAACATATGTGGATGACACAAAACAACAACCAGCTGATGGTATTGTTGGTTTTTTCTTCGTACCTGGGAGCGACCCAGGTACTCTGTTTGTAGTCTGTAGTCTTCTTCTTGGTGGATAGTGCTTCTTGTTGGAGTGGCTGGTTGTTGAGTCTCTCTGTCCTCACAATAACTGGATTAAAAGTTCAATTTTAATGTTTAAAAACAAGAATGTCCCTAAAAAACCTTTTTCCAAGTAAAAGATAAAAGGAAAAAAAAGGGGGGGGTTGAAGGGGTAAAACTGGGTATCTTGTTTAAAAACCAGGATGTCTCTAAAATACTTTATTCTGGGTAAAATGAGAAAAGAACAGGGTGCCTGACGTTTCGCATGTAATGCTTCTTCAGAGGCTATGGGGTAACTATGATTGGGGATGGAAAATAAATGAAATATTGGAGGGAAAAAACATTTTTTGGAGGGAAAGTGGTGGGTGCTTAGACAGTGACCTTTTGGAGTTACTTCCAGGCTATTGGCGGAATAGGTTGTCCATCCTACTTTGAAAGGGAATGATTGGTCTCTTTGAGGTATGTCATCCTCCAAGTATAGGAGTTGGTATGTGCTACTGTGATAGGTTGAGGGAAAAAGTGGGTGGATGCTCTAAAAGTTGCCCTGGGGGAGTTTCCTTCAAAGCTATTGGTAAAATCAGTGATCCATCATCCTATTGAAAGGAGTGGTAGGTTGGTTTAATGTATGTCCCTCCTTGATTGTAGGAAGTTGGTGTGTGCTTGAATGGTGAGCATAGGGGTAAAATAAGTCTGTCACCATCTGCTGGATTCCCTCGCTGTCCATCATAGTGTGTTTATTTGAGACAGCCAGGGAGTCTACTAACACAAGGAACCGTCCAGGGGCCCCAAAATCAAATTAAACTAAGTGGAAAATCAAATCAAAAGGAAGTAAGGGGAGACATGAAATTGTTAGGGTAGTGCATGGTATAAGAAATACACTAATATATGAAACCATCACATCAAGGGTGGGTGTGTTTATGTCAATGTATGCGAGTGGTGTGTCATGGGTAAGCATACTGGAGGAAGGAACCAGAAGTGGAGCTCTTGTGTTGGATGTAGTGTATTTCCGTTGAATCTTGGTTAAGATAGGCTCCATGGTTCCCAATGTAAAAGAAAATGAAAGAAAAATAAATAAATAAATAAATGAGTGAATGAATGAATGAAAGAAAGAAAGGGGGGTGAGGGAGGATGTATGATATTTCAAGAGGCATGTCAAGTCATGTAGTGAATGTAATGTCTAAAGTGGGTGTAGTGGAAAGAAAACTTATAGGCGTATATTCTGATATTCAGGGGGAGCACATGACAGAAGGGGAAGAAAACAATGGCACTGGCTAGGTTAGGTTTATGATAGTGAGTTTATTGATGGTGTTAAACCGTTAGTTGCACGGGCCTATTGCTGCTGCCTCTTCTGTTTGGGTATATTATCCCCCTAGAACCATTGTGTGTATGTGTGTGTATGTGTGTGTGTGTGTGTGTGTGTGTGTGTGTGTGTGTGTGTGTGTGTGTGTGTGTGTGTGTGTGTGTGTGTCTACTCCTTGCTGTTGAGTCCAGATGGAGCCAGAGTGTTAAGTTTGTCTATCCATCTGGACTCTGCCGCTCTTCTTTGAGTCTTTGTCCAGGACTCCTGAGACTCCAAACCCGTGATTTGTAGGTTTGCTATGGGGTGTGTCTGGAAGTGTTGGACCAAATGTGTGGGTAATTTGTTATTGTTTATTGTGTATAGGTGTTGTTTGAGGCGTGTGAGGATGGTATAGCCAGTCTCCCCTACATATATGTTGTGGCATAATGTGCAGGTGATGGCATATACAATGTTACTGCTGTGAATGTTCATTAGTTTTTTGATGGGGATGGAGGTGTGTGTATGTTTGTTGTGTATGTTGGACAGTTGTCTGTAGTACTGGTGCTCAATGGGTAGTGTGGGGGCTGGCCGGTTGGAGAACTTGGTGTGAACCAGAATGTCCTTTAGGTTGGGGTTTCTACGGAAGGCTGAGATGGGTCTGAATGGTTGGAGTGGGGGGAATGTGTGCTGTGTGTCAGTAAAGGCTGTCTTGAGTTTTGAGTGGATGTATTTGTTAATGTGTGAGTAAGTACTGATTATAGGTATGTTCAGCGGTTCAGGTTCTGCAGGGGGAATGGGGGCTCTAAGGAAAGTATGAGGGTGTAGGGAAGGGATTGGGTGGGTGGGATTGGGATACGGACCCGGAGTAGGGAAAGGGATAGAGTGTTGCAGGGGTACCTGGTACCGGGAGCTGTGTGAAGAGGAATGGTTGGGGTTAGGGTTAGGGTCGGGGTTAGGGTTAGGGTTAGGGTTAAGGTCGGGGTTAGGGTTAGGGTTAAGGTTAAGGTAAGGGTTAAGGTTAGGGTTAAGGTTAGGGTTAAGGTTAGGGTTAGGGTTAGGGTTAGGGTTAAGGTTAGGGTTAGGGTTAGGGTTGGGGTTGGGGTTAGGGTTAGGGTTAGGGTTAAGGTCCGGGTTAGGGTTAGGGTTAAGGTTAGGGTTAGGGTTGGGGTTAGGGTTAGGGTTGGGGTTGGGGTTGGGGTTAGGGTTAGGGTTAGGGTAGGGATGTGGAATCTGTGTTTGGCCATTGGTCCTGTAGGGGGCAGGTGGGAGAAGAGGGTTGACAGGGTTACCTGGTTGTCTGTCAGTAATCTCTGTCAGTGTGTTGGCCTTGATATGTCTAAGATATCTTTTTGTATATCCCCTTCTCCTGAGTGCCCTGAAAAGTGTTTGTGTGGCTGTGTTGAAATCATTATGTTGTGTGCATAATCTGTGGAAGCGTATAATTTGTGACTTGACAATGCCTCTGAATGTGTGTTTGGGGTGAAAACTTGCTCTGTGTAGTAGTGCATGTGTGTCTGTTTCCTTAAAGTAAACTTTTGTCTGTAAAATGGTTGTGTCTGTTGTGGCGTCCGGGAAAAAAACGGTGGTGTCTAAAAAATGGATGTGTTGTGTGTGTATGACATATTTCACTTTGATGGTTGGATGATGGTTGTTCAGAATGTTGATGAATGTATGAAAGTCCTCCAGGTTGTGCTGCCACACTCCGAAGATATCATCCAGATATCGTTTGTATAGCATGGGGCGCAATGGGCAAGTTTCCAGGACAGTTTGTTCCCAGTCTGCCATATATATGTTTGCATAAGCTGGTGCAAATTTTTTGCCCATTGCAGTCCCATGTATCTGTAGGTATTGTTGGTTGTTGAATGTGAAATCATTGTTTGTTAACCCCAGTTCTAATAACTTTATGATGTGTGTGTCAGGTCTGTTTGTAGCTGGATATCTTCGGAGTGCGGCTTCCACTGCTGCTATTCCTGCTGAAATATTGATGTTTGTGTAAAGGGAGTCTATGTCAATTGTGAATAAACATGCATTTGCTGGAACTGGAATGGTGCGGAGTGTATCTATGAAATGGTATGTATCCCTTATGTAGCTGTCATGTCTTTGTGAGATGGGGTTGAGAAAATGGTCAATGAACTCAGCTGCCGGAGAGGACTCGCTTCCGCAGTCCGACACAATGGGTCTTCCCGTTGGGACCTGGAAAGGGACAGTCCACGTTTCTGGAGTTTTGTGAATTTTTGGTAGAAGGTAAAAGAGTCTCTGTCTGGGAATGTCTGGTCCATCTAAGTATTGTTTTTGTTTGTGTGAAATGAAGTTTTGAGAGTAGAGGTCCGCTATAATCTGTCTGATGTGTGTCTGTGTCTGTATCTGTGTTGAGGTGGGGATGGGAGTGTAGTGTTGTGTGTTGGAGAGTTGTCGGTTGGCTTCCAAGAGGTATTGTTGATGGTCCATTATTACTATCTTGGAGCCTTTATCTGCTGGTTTTATTGTTATGTGTTTGTTGGTCTTTAATGAAACTATAGCTTTTCTTTCCTCTTCCGTGAGATTATGTGTAGTGGTTATAGTGGATGTATGTGAGTCCCTAATGATCTGTGTGTTGGTTTTGATAAGTTTCCTAATGGGTTGGGATAGGGTCCGTGAAGGAGGTTCCCATTGGGATCTGGCAGTAAATGGCCTGGTGTTGAAGTCCGTTGTATAATTAAAATGGTCTAACAGTCTGAGGTTTCTATGATACCTGTGGATATCCCTCTCCAGGTCCCCGCGGTCAGACCGCATCGGCGTGGGGATGAATGTCAGACCTCTCTCCAGCAGCTGAGTCTCCGCCGGGGATAAAATGAGAACAGTGGAAAGGTTCATGATGTTACTCTGATGGTGGAGGGGCTGTGATGTTAGCGTCCCCTCCTCTACCACTTTAACTGTGATGCCCAGTGTTTGAGAATTCTCTCTGCTGTTGCGGATGTCCAGTGTATGTTATCGTTTTCGGCAGTATGGAATTCTGAGTGATGTATTTCTAATAAAACGTTATAGTGTGTTGCAATGTATGCATTGATATGTTTGAGTATGTCTTTCTGTTGCTGTGTGAAAGTGGGTGAGAGGTTGATGATAGGCCAGTAGATGGTGGCATTCGGGTACATACTCATTGCTTTGTTGTGTAGTGTTTGTAATTGACTGATGGGTGTGGACTTGTTGGCCTGGTCTTTATTGTTCAGCCCCAGGGACAGCACAAGTACTTTGGTGTTGGGGTTCGGGGTGGCCTTTGCCAAGACTCCAGTTATGTGGTGGAATTGTGCTCCAGGGTAGCTGTCTATTTGAATGTGTTTGTAGGGGTGTGGTGGGATTCTACTGAGATTAGAATCTCCTATGATGGCTATAGGTTTGTGTGAATGTATGTTCCATTGGTGTATCTTTCTGGATGTGTGACTATGTCTGGTAGGTTTGTACAGTAGTTGGGGAGATGCTGGAGATATTGGGGTGGAGTGCCTAGGTGTAGGTAGGGGTGAAAGTCTAATATTAGGTTCAAAGATGACCCTCCTATGTGATGTTGTTACTGGCCTGATCTGTGGGGAGGAAAGGATGGGGGAAGTGTTCTGTGAAAAGTTGAGGGGTATCCCCCTCTCAGTGGGCTTTTGAGGGAGCCCACCGTGTGGGGACACATCAACTGGGGTGGGTAATAGGGGGGGTCTTGGGATTGGTTAGGGTTAGGGTTAGGGTTAGGGTTAGGGTTAGGGTTTAGGGTTAAGGGTTAGGGTTAGGGTTAGGGTTTAGGGTTAAGGGTTAAGGGTTAAGGGTTAGGGTTAGGGTTAGGGTTTGGTACCGGGAGCTGTGTGAAGAGGAATGGTTGGGGTTAGGGTTAGGGTCGGGGTTAGGGTTAGGGTTAGGGTTAAGGTCGGGGTTAGGGTTAGGGTTAAGGTTAAGGTAAGGGTTAGGGTTAAGGTTAGGGTTAAGGTTAGGGTTAAGGTTAGGGTTGGGGTTAGGGTTGGGGTTAGGGTTAGGGTTAGGGTTAAGGTTAGGGTTAGGGTTAGGGTTGGGGTTGGGGTTAGGGTTAGGGTTAAGGTCGGGGTTAGGGTTAGGGTTAAGGTTAGGGTTAGGGTTGGGGTTAGGGTTAGGGTTGGGGTTGGGGTTGGGGTTAGGGTTAGGGTTAGGGTTAGGGTAGGGATGTGGAATCTGTGTTTGGCCATTGGTCCTGTAGGGGGCAGGTGGGAGAAGAGGGTTGACAGGGTTACCTGGTTGTCTGTCAGTAATCTCTGTCAGTGTGTTGGCCTTGATATGTCTAAGATATCTTTTTGTATATCCCCTTCTCCTGAGTGCCCTGAAAAGTGTTTGTGTGGCTGTGTTGAAATCATTATGTTGTGTGCATAATCTGTGGAAGCGTATAATTTGTGACTTGACAATGCCTCTGAATGTGTGTTTGGGGTGAAAACTTGCTCTGTGTAGTAGTGCATGTGTGTCTGTTTCCTTAAAGTAAACTTTTGTCTGTAAAATGGTTGTGTCTGTTGTGGCGTCCGGGAAAAAAACGGTGGTGTCTAAAAAATGGATGTGTTGTGTGTGTATGACATATTTCACTTTGATGGTTGGATGATGGTTGTTCAGAATGTTGATGAATGTATGAAAGTCCTCCAGGTTGTGCTGCCACACTCCGAAGATATCATCCAGATATCGTTTGTATAGCATGGGGCGCAATGGGCAAGTTTCCAGGACAGTTTGTTCCCAGTCTGCCATATATATGTTTGCATAAGCTGGTGCAAATTTTTTGCCCATTGCAGTCCCATGTATCTGTAGGTATTGTTGGTTGTTGAATGTGAAATCATTGTTTGTTAACCCCAGTTCTAATAACTTTATGATGTGTGTGTCAGGTCTGTTTGTAGCTGGATATCTTCGGAGTGCGGCTTCCACTGCTGCTATTCCTGCTGAAATATTGATGTTTGTGTAAAGGGAGTCTATGTCAATTGTGAATAAACATGCATTTGCTGGAACTGGAATGGTGCGGAGTGTATCTATGAAATGGTATGTATCCCTTATGTAGCTGTCATGTCTTTGTGAGATGGGGTTGAGAAAATGGTCAATGAACTCAGCTGCCGGAGAGGACTCGCTTCCGCAGTCCGACACAATGGGTCTTCCCGTTGGGACCTGGAAAGGGACAGTCCACGTTTCTGGAGTTTTGTGAATTTTTGGTAGAAGGTAAAAGAGTCTCTGTCTGGGAATGTCTGGTCCATCTAAGTATTGTTTTTGTTTGTGTGAAATGAAGTTTTGAGAGTAGAGGTCCGCTATAATCTGTCTGATGTGTGTCTGTGTCTGTATCTGTGTTGAGGTGGGGATGGGAGTGTAGTGTTGTGTGTTGGAGAGTTGTCGGTTGGCTTCCAAGAGGTATTGTTGATGGTCCATTATTACTATCTTGGAGCCTTTATCTGCTGGTTTTATTGTTATGTGTTTGTTGGTCTTTAATGAAACTATAGCTTTTCTTTCCTCTTCCGTGAGATTATGTGTAGTGGTTATAGTGGATGTATGTGAGTCCCTAATGATCTGTGTGTTGGTTTTGATAAGTTTCCTAATGGGTTGGGATAGGGTCCGTGAAGGAGGTTCCCATTGGGATCTGGCAGTAACTGGCCTGGTGTTGAAGTCCGTTGTATAATTAAAATGGTCTAACAGTCTGAGGTTTCTATGATACCTGTGGATATCCCTCTCCAGGTCCCCGCGGTCAGACCGCATCGGCGTGGGGATGAATGTCAGACCTCTCTCCAGCAGCTGAGTCTCCGCCGGGGATAAAATGAGAACAGTGGAAAGGTTCATGATGTTACTCTGATGGTGGAGGGGCTGTGATGTTAGCGTCCCCTCCTCTACCACTTTAACTGTGATGCCCAGTGTTTGAGAATTCTCTCTGCTGTTGCGGATGTCCAGTGTATGTTATCGTTTTCGGCAGTATGGAATTCTGAGTGATGTATTTCTAATAAAACGTTATAGTGTGTTGCAATGTATGCATTGATATGTTTGAGTATGTCTTTCTGTTGCTGTGTGAAAGTGGGTGAGAGGTTGATGATAGGCCAGTAGATGGTGGCATTCGGGTACATACTCATTGCTTTGTTGTGTAGTGTTTGTAATTGACTGATGGGTGTGGACTTGTTGGCCTGGTCTTTATTGTTCAGCCCCAGGGACAGCACAAGTACTTTGGTGTTGGGGTTCGGGGTGGCCTTTGCCAAGACTCCAGTTATGTGGTGGAATTGTGCTCCAGGGTAGCTGTCTATTTGAATGTGTTTGTAGGGGTGTGGTGGGATTCTACTGAGATTAGAATCTCCTATGATGGCTATAGGTTTGTGTGAATGTATGTTCCATTGGTGTATCTTTCTGGATGTGTGACTATGTCTGGTAGGTTTGTACAGTAGTTGGGGAGATGCTGGAGATATTGGGGTGGAGTGCCTAGGTGTAGGTAGGGGTGAAAGTCTAATATTAGGTTCAAAGATGACCCTCCTATGTGATGTTGTTACTGGCCTGATCTGTGGGGAGGAAAGGATGGGGGAAGTGTTCTGTGAAAAGTTGAGGGGTATCCCCCTCTCAGTGGGCTTTTGAGGGAGCCCACCGTGTGGGGACACATCAACTGGGGTGGGTAATAGGGGGGGTCTTGGGATTGGTTAGGGTTAGGGTTAGGGTTAGGGTTTAGGGTTAGGGTTAGGGTTTAGGGTTAAGGGTTAAGGGTTAAGGGTTAAGGTTAGGGTTAGGGTTAGGGTTTAGGGTTAAGGGTTAGGGTTAGGGTTAGGGTTAGGGGTTAGGGTTAGGGTTAGGGTTTGGGGTTAGGGTTAGGGTTAGGGTTAGGGGTTAGGGTTAGGGGTTAGGGTTAGGGTTAGGGTTAGGGTTAGGGTTAGGGTTAGGGTTTAGGGTTAGGGTTAGGTTAGGGTTAGGGTTAGGGTAGGTTAGGGTAGGTTAGGGTTAGGGTTAGGGTTAGGGTTAGGGTTAGGGTTAGGGTTAGGTTAGGGTTAGGGTTAGGGTTAGGGTTAGGGTAGGGTTAGGGTTAGGGTTAAGGTCAGGGTCAGGGTCAGGGTCAGGGTCAGGGTCAGGGTCAGGGTCAGGGGTCAGGGTCAGGGTCAGGGTTAGGGGTCAGGGGTCAGGGGTCAGGGGTCAGGGGTCAAGGGTCAGGGTCAGGGTCAGGGTCAGGGGTCAGGGGTTAGGGTTAGGGTTAGGTTTAGGGTTAGGGTTAGGGTTAGGGTTAGGGTTAGGGGTTAGGGTTAGGGTTTAGGGTTAGGGTTAGGGTTAGGTTAGGGTTAGGGTTAGGGTTAGGGTTAGGTTAGGGTTAGGGTTAGGGTTAGGGTTAGGGTTTAGGGTTAGGGTTAGGGTTAGGGTTAGGGTTAGGTTAGGGTTAGGGTTAGGGTTAGGGTTAGGGTTAGGGTTAGGTTGGGGTGAGGGATAGTGGTTAAGGTTAGGGTTAGGGTTAGGTAAGTATTATGGTAAGGTTAAGGTAAGGGTTAGGTAAGTGTTATAGTAATGTTAGGGTTAGGGTAAAGGTTAGGGTTAAGGTAGAGGTTAGGGTTAGGGTTAGGGTTAGGGGTTAGGGTTAGGGGTTAGGGTTAGGGTTTAGGGTTAGGGTTAGGGTTAGGTAAGTGTTATGGTTAGGTTAAGATTAGGGTTAGGGTTAGGGTTAGATTAAGGTTAGGGTTAGGTAAGTGTTATGGTGAGGTTAGGGTTAGGGTTAGGGTTAGGGTTAGGGTTAGGGGTTAGGGTTAGGGTTAGGTAAGTGTTATGGTTAGGTTAAGATTAGGGTTAAGTTTATGGTTAGGGTTAAAGTTAAGGGTTAGGGTTAGGGGTTAGCGTTAGATTAAGGTTAGGGTTAGGTAAGTGTTGTGGTGCAGTTAAGGTTAGGGTTAGGGGTTAGGGTTAGATTAAGGTTAGGGTTAGGTAAGTATTATGGTGAGGTTAATGTTAGGGTTAGGGTTAGGGTTTAGGGTTAGGTAAGTGTTATGGTGAGGTTAAGATTAGGGTTAAGGTTAGGTTGAGGTTTAGGTTAATGTAGCGGTTAGGGTTAGGGTTAGGTTGAGATGCGAGCTAGAGGGTTAGGGTAAGGTTTTCGGTAGAATTTAATGTAGGGTTAGGGTTAGGTTAGGGTGAGGGATAGGGGTAAGGGTTAGGGTAGAGGTAAATGTAGGGGTTAAGGTTAGTGTTAGGGTTAGGTTGGGGTGAGGGATAGGGTTAAGGGTTAGAGTAGAGGTTAATGTGGGGGTTAAGGTTAGTGTTAGGGTTAGGTTGGGGTGAGGGATAGGGGTAAGGGTTAGAGTAGAGGTTAATGTAGGGGTTAAGGTTAGGGTTAGGTTTAGGGTTAGGTTGGGATGAGGGATAGGTAGGGGTAAGGAAAAAGTCATCTTACTGTCCATGTGTCGACGGTGGTTGGTCCGGCAGAGTCCCGTAGGGTGTGACTCCCTTCAAGGATCGTCTATCCCTGTTGGTTGCTAGCTTCTTCCCCGTGTTCGTCTGTGTTTAGGTCCTAGGTGTTTCAACATGCAAGAGCCTTGGTGAGTTATTCCCTTCCAGGATCCTAACTCCCAATCGGTTGCCATGTATCTGCATCTAGCTGGTCTGTCGTGCCGTCCTTAGTCCTCAGTGGTTCAGATGGCGAGAACCGATAGGGCGCCTCCTATCCAGGATAGTGGCACCTCTATAGGGTGTCATGCTTAGCCAGTGAGATATCTGTCGCTATGTCAGTAGATCATCCATGGTCATCCCAGCGTGGGCCCGACGGGGCTGGGGGTCCGCCAGTTGGTCAAATCACCGTGTCGAATCCGCCTCCCCGTCAAGCTGCACCTGGTTCCCCTCAAGGTCCCATGGCCCCAAACTGCGTGCCGGCGCGCCGAGCGATTCCAAGCCCATTTCACCAACACTCCATTGTAGCACCCCCTGCTCCGCCAGGCCAATCTTCCGCAAATCCCAAGGACTGCAAGCCGACGGTTACAGAAGGGCTCGCCGGGAGTGAAGGCGTATCGTTGGCCGCTTGCCAACCCCGCATACTCTTCGGTGAGAGATTCTGGCATTTTTTTAAAGATATCTGGTACTCGGATTGCGTAGGGCAGCATCGCTTTTTTAGGGCGCCTTATCCCGTGCGAAGATCCGAAGTGCACTCTTCTCTGAGCCCCTAGGAGCAGCGGGGGCAGGGTTTGCGTCGAGGTCTTAAAGATGGGGAAAGAGTAGGGAGGGAAGGGGGAGACCATCCGTCCAGTCCCACGGGCTACTGGATGATTACCTTTGAATACCGTAGTTTGCGCCCTTTTGTTAGGATCTGGACAGGCCTAGTTTGCTAGGTAAGGCTCAGCGCACGGACGGCACGGCAGCAGGGGCCGAGTGGACCGAAGGTTGGAGGAATTTTGGTCCTCTCAGTCATAAAGATGAGGGTTGTTGGTGGGTTGTAGTTGTTGAAGGTGTAGGGGGTGCCCACGTAGTGGGGCCCCTAAGAGTGCTGATGGGTAGGTAGGTAGGTGGGTGGGTGGGTTGGTGGATGGATGGGTGTTTGTAGATGCCTAGGTGGTGTCTTAAGACACATGATGTTGGTGGTCCTGTGTGTCTGTCAAAGGCTCGGGCCGAAGTCGGTGCAGGGCCCAAGGTCATGGCAACCCTTGAATGTCCGACGTGTGTGGATAGCTGTAAAGTGGGAGGGTCCTTGGTCTGAGGCAGCCCTCCGCGATCCACACACGTCGGAGATGTAAGAAGGTCCGCGGTAGCGGCAACCTCCTATGTCTCCGACCGAGCCAGTGACGTGGTAGAGACCGTTGTAGTTGTGGCCCTTGTTGGTAGTGGTGAGGCGGTGGTTCGGACCAGGAGTTGTAGAGGGCCCAAAGTCATGGCAACCCTCAGTGTCCGACGAGGGCGGAGGGTCTAAAACAGATTTGGGAGGGCCCGTGGTAGCGGCAACCCTGTTCCTTCGACCCCCGTCGGAGACTAAGTAGGGCCCGTGGTCACGGCAGCCCCATGTCTCGTGGCCCGAGCCTGTTGATGTGGCTGGATCGTTGGTGTATTCCGTGTGCTGGGTCTGGTTGAGGTAGTTTTCGTTGAAGATGCGACGTTCCGGCGATGAGGCCTGGTTGCCGGCCAAAATTTCTTTCTGGTGGCCTAACAAGGCGTCTACTCCGATAGGAGGTAGAGGGTCTGAATGATCGTTGTTGACCAGGTAGAGCATCTGGTTGTCCCTCGTAGCGTCGTCCGAGGTCGGAGGTGGGTGCTGAGGTGTTGGTGTTCTCCATGCTGGGTGTAGGCATCAAAGTGCTGTAAGCCCAGCTCTGTAGTGCTTCCTCCCTCGCCGTCTTGTAGTGTGGAGCTATGTAAAACTCAAATTAAGGAGAGAGAAAAGTATGAAATAATGAAAAAAGTAGCCAAAAGGAGACCCCTCCGAAGTCCGTGTGGAACCCGCCTACCTTACGGCAACACAACGGATCTAGAAGGGCCCCAGCCACGACGCGTTTCTGCCTGCTCGGCTTCCTCAGGTGGCAGGGAGGAAAAGGTAGAAAAAATGTGCCAAAAGGTGCACTCAGTCGGTACTAGGTGTTACCCGTTCCTGGACTGAAAAAGGTGTGTGTAGTGTGGGTGTAGTGTAGGTGATATTCTAGTGGTTCTTCCAAGTCGGTTCCTTATTCTTCAGTTGATGGCTTGTAGATGTCTTTATCCTTGAAGTGCTTCGACCCGGTGGTGATGAGAGTGAGGAGATGCTCTGCTTTTATACAGAGAAGGGGCGTGGTTGAATTAAGGCTGAGGGTTCTCATTGGTTCATGCTGAGTGCATGAGCCGCGCATGTGAGGGGCATGGCCAACCCGTCCAATCAGATTGCAGACTCAATTCATTGGATCATGCTGTGTGCATGCGTCGGGCATGTGAGGGGATTGCAGAATCCATAGTGGCCTGATTGGGATGTCAATGTCATCTGTAGATTAGGTGTAGGAGTAGAGAGTGTTGTTATCCTTTGTTGAAGC
>CM042379.1:0-10000 GCA_023634145.1 Thymallus thymallus | reverse complement strand
GTTAGGGTTAGGGTTAGGGTTAGGGTTAGGGTTAGGGTTAGGGTTAGGGTTAGGGTTAGGGTTAGGGTTAGGGTTAGGGTTAGGGTTAGGGTTAGGGTTAGGGTTAGGGTTAGGGTTAGGGTTAGGGTTAGGGTTAGGGTTAGGGTTAGGGTTAGGGTTAGGGTTAGGGTTAGGGTTAGGGTTAGGGTTAGGGTTAGGGTTAGGGTTAGGGTTAGGGTTAGGGTTAGGGTTAGGGTTAGGGTTAGGGTTAGGGTTAGGGTTAGGGTTAGGGTTAGGGTTAGGGTTAGGGTTAGGGTTAGGGTTAGGGTTAGGGTTAGGGTTAGGGTTAGGGTTAGGGTTAGGGTTAGGGTTAGGGTTAGGGTTAGGGTTAGGGTTAGGGTTAGGGTTAGGGTTAGGGTTAGGGTTAGGGTTAGGGTTAGGGTTAGGGTTAGGGTTAGGGTTAGGGTTAGGGTTAGGGTTAGGGTTAGGGTTAGGGTTAGGGTTAGGGTTAGGGTTAGGGTTAGGGTTAGGGTTAGGGTTAGGGTTAGGGTTAGGGTTAGGGTTAGGGTTAGGGTTAGGGTTAGGGTTAGGGTTAGGGTTAGGGTTAGGGTTAGGGTTAGGGTTAGGGTTAGGGTTAGGGTTAGGGTTAGGGTTAGGGTTAGGGTTAGGGTTAGGGTTAGGGTTAGGGTTAGGGTTAGGGTTAGGGTTAGGGTTAGGGTTAGGGTTAGGGTTAGGGTTAGGGTTAGGGTTAGGGTTAGGGTTAGGGTTAGGGTTAGGGTTAGGGTTAGGGTTAGGGTTAGGGTTAGGGTTAGGGTTAGGGTTAGGGTTAGGGTTAGGGTTAGGGTTAGGGTTAGGGTTAGGGTTAGGGTTAGGGTTAGGGTTAGGGTTAGGGTTAGGGTTAGGGTTAGGGTTAGGGTTAGGGTTAGGGTTAGGGTTAGGGTTAGGGTTAGGGTTAGGGTTAGGGTTAGGGTTAGGGTTAGGGTTAGGGTTAGGGTTAGGGTTAGGGTTAGGGTTAGGGTTAGGGTTAGGGTTAGGGTTAGGGTTAGGGTTAGGGTTAGGGTTAGGGTTAGGGTTAGGGTTAGGGTTAGGGTTAGGGTTAGGGTTAGGGTTAGGGTTAGGGTTAGGGTTAGGGTTAGGGTTAGGGTTAGGGTTAGGGTTAGGGTTAGGGTTAGGGTTAGGGTTAGGGTTAGGGTTAGGGTTAGGGTTAGGGTTAGGGTTAGGGTTAGGGTTAGGGTTAGGGTTAGGGTTAGGGTTAGGGTTAGGGTTAGGGTTAGGGTTAGGGTTAGGGTTAGGGTTAGGGTTAGGGTTAGGGTTAGGGTTAGGGTTAGGGTTAGGGTTAGGGTTAGGGTTAGGGTTAGGGTTAGGGTTAGGGTTAGGGTTAGGGTTAGGGTTAGGGTTAGGGTTAGGGTTAGGGTTAGGGTTAGGGTTAGGGTTAGGGTTAGGGTTAGGGTTAGGGTTAGGGTTAGGGTTAGGGTTAGGGTTAGGGTTAGGGTTAGGGTTAGGGTTAGGGTTAGGGTTAGGGTTAGGGTTAGGGTTAGGGTTAGGGTTAGGGTTAGGGTTAGGGTTAGGGTTAGGGTTAGGGTTAGGGTTAGGGTTAGGGTTAGGGTTAGGGTTAGGGTTAGGGTTAGGGTTAGGGTTAGGGTTAGGGTTAGGGTTAGGGTTAGGGTTAGGGTTAGGGTTAGGGTTAGGGTTAGGGTTAGGGTTAGGGTTAGGGTTAGGGTTAGGGTTAGGGTTAGGGTTAGGGTTAGGGTTAGGGTTAGGGTTAGGGTTAGGGTTAGGGTTAGGGTTAGGGTTAGGGTTAGGGTTAGGGTTAGGGTTAGGGTTAGGGTTAGGGTTAGGGTTAGGGTTAGGGTTAGGGTTAGGGTTAGGGTTAGGGTTAGGGTTAGGGTTAGGGTTAGGGTTAGGGTTAGGGTTAGGGTTAGGGTTAGGGTTAGGGTTAGGGTTAGGGTTAGGGTTAGGGTTAGGGTTAGGGTTAGGGTTAGGGTTAGGGTTAGGGTTAGGGTTAGGGTTAGGGTTAGGGTTAGGGTTAGGGTTAGGGTTAGGGTTAGGGTTAGGGTTAGGGTTAGGGTTAGGGTTAGGGTTAGGGTTAGGGTTAGGGTTAGGGTTAGGGTTAGGGTTAGGGTTAGGGTTAGGGTTAGGGTTAGGGTTAGGGTTAGGGTTAGGGTTAGGGTTAGGGTTAGGGTTAGGGTTAGGGTTAGGGTTAGGGTTAGGGTTAGGGTTAGGGTTAGGGTTAGGGTTAGGGTTAGGGTTAGGGTTAGGGTTAGGGTTAGGGTTAGGGTTAGGGTTAGGGTTAGGGTTAGGGTTAGGGTTAGGGTTAGGGTTAGGGTTAGGGTTAGGGTTAGGGTTAGGGTTAGGGTTAGGGTTAGGGTTAGGGTTAGGGTTAGGGTTAGGGTTAGGGTTAGGGTTAGGGTTAGGGTTAGGGTTAGGGTTAGGGTTAGGGTTAGGGTTAGGGTTAGGGTTAGGGTTAGGGTTAGGGTTAGGGTTAGGGTTAGGGTTAGGGTTAGGGTTAGGGTTAGGGTTAGGGTTAGGGTTAGGGTTAGGGTTAGGGTTAGGGTTAGGGTTAGGGTTAGGGTTAGGGTTAGGGTTAGGGTTAGGGTTAGGGTTAGGGTTAGGGTTAGGGTTAGGGTTAGGGTTAGGGTTAGGGTTAGGGTTAGGGTTAGGGTTAGGGTTAGGGTTAGGGTTAGGGTTAGGGTTAGGGTTAGGGTTAGGGTTAGGGTTAGGGTTAGGGTTAGGGTTAGGGTTAGGGTTAGGGTTAGGGTTAGGGTTAGGGTTAGGGTTAGGGTTAGGGTTAGGGTTAGGGTTAGGGTTAGGGTTAGGGTTAGGGTTAGGGTTAGGGTTAGGGTTAGGGTTAGGGTTAGGGTTAGGGTTAGGGTTAGGGTTAGGGTTAGGGTTAGGGTTAGGGTTAGGGTTAGGGTTAGGGTTAGGGTTAGGGTTAGGGTTAGGGTTAGGGTTAGGGTTAGGGTTAGGGTTAGGGTTAGGGTTAGGGTTAGGGTTAGGGTTAGGGTTAGGGTTAGGGTTAGGGTTAGGGTTAGGGTTAGGGTTAGGGTTAGGGTTAGGGTTAGGGTTAGGGTTAGGGTTAGGGTTAGGGTTAGGGTTAGGGTTAGGGTTAGGGTTAGGGTTAGGGTTAGGGTTAGGGTTAGGGTTAGGGTTAGGGTTAGGGTTAGGGTTAGGGTTAGGGTTAGGGTTAGGGTTAGGGTTAGGGTTAGGGTTAGGGTTAGGGTTAGGGTTAGGGTTAGGGTTAGGGTTAGGGTTAGGGTTAGGGTTAGGGTTAGGGTTAGGGTTAGGGTTAGGGTTAGGGTTAGGGTTAGGGTTAGGGTTAGGGTTAGGGTTAGGGTTAGGGTTAGGGTTAGGGTTAGGGTTAGGGTTAGGGTTAGGGTTAGGGTTAGGGTTAGGGTTAGGGTTAGGGTTAGGGTTAGGGTTAGGGTTAGGGTTAGGGTTAGGGTTAGGGTTAGGGTTAGGGTTAGGGTTAGGGTTAGGGTTAGGGTTAGGGTTAGGGTTAGGGTTAGGGTTAGGGTTAGGGTTAGGGTTAGGGTTAGGGTTAGGGTTAGGGTTAGGGTTAGGGTTAGGGTTAGGGTTAGGGTTAGGGTTAGGGTTAGGGTTAGGGTTAGGGTTAGGGTTAGGGTTAGGGTTAGGGTTAGGGTTAGGGTTAGGGTTAGGGTTAGGGTTAGGGTTAGGGTTAGGGTTAGGGTTAGGGTTAGGGTTAGGGTTAGGGTTAGGGTTAGGGTTAGGGTTAGGGTTAGGGTTAGGGTTAGGGTTAGGGTTAGGGTTAGGGTTAGGGTTAGGGTTAGGGTTAGGGTTAGGGTTAGGGTTAGGGTTAGGGTTAGGGTTAGGGTTAGGGTTAGGGTTAGGGTTAGGGTTAGGGTTAGGGTTAGGGTTAGGGTTAGGGTTAGGGTTAGGGTTAGGGTTAGGGTTAGGGTTAGGGTTAGGGTTAGGGTTAGGGTTAGGGTTAGGGTTAGGGTTAGGGTTAGGGTTAGGGTTAGGGTTAGGGTTAGGGTTAGGGTTAGGGTTAGGGTTAGGGTTAGGGTTAGGGTTAGGGTTAGGGTTAGGGTTAGGGTTAGGGTTAGGGTTAGGGTTAGGGTTAGGGTTAGGGTTAGGGTTAGGGTTCAGGGTTAGGGTTAGGGTTAGGGTTAGGGTTAGGGTTAGGGTTAGGGTTAGGGTTAGGGTTAGGGTTAGGGTTAGGGTTAGGGTTAGGGTTAGGGTTAGGGTTAGGGTTAGGGTTAGGGTTAGGGTTAGGGTTAGGGTTAGGGTTAGGGTTAGGGTTAGGGTTAGGGTTAGGGTTAGGGTTAGGGTTAGGGTTAGGGTTAGGGTTAGGGTTAGGGTTAGGGTTAGGGTTAGGGTTAGGGTTAGGGTTAGGGTTAGGGTTAGGGTTAGGGTTAGGGTTAGGGTTAGGGTTAGGGTTAGGGTTAGGGTTAGGGTTAGGGTTAGGGTTAGGGTTAGGGTTAGGGTTAGGGTTAGGGTTAGGGTTAGGGTTAGGGTTAGGGTTAGGGTTAGGGTTAGGGTTAGGGTTAGGGTTAGGGTTAGGGTTAGGGTTAGGGTTAGGGTTAGGGTTAGGGTTAGGGTTAGGGTTAGGGTTAGGGTTAGGGTTAGGGTTAGGGTTAGGGTTAGGGTTAGGGTTAGGGTTAGGGTTAGGGTTAGGGTTAGGGTTAGGGTTAGGGTTAGGGTTAGGGTTAGGGTTAGGGTTAGGGTTAGGGTTAGGGTTAGGGTTAGGGTTAGGGTTAGGGTTAGGGTTAGGGTTAGGGTTAGGGTTAGGGTTAGGGTTAGGGTTAGGGTTAGGGTTAGGGTTAGGGTTAGGGTTAGGGTTAGGGTTAGGGTTAGGGTTAGGGTTAGGGTTAGGGTTAGGGTTAGGGTTAGGGTTAGGGTTAGGGTTAGGGTTAGGGTTAGGGTTAGGGTTAGGGTTAGGGTTAGGGTTAGGGTTAGGGTTAGGGTTAGGGTTAGGGTTAGGGTTAGGGTTAGGGTTAGGGTTAGGGTTAGGGTTAGGGTTAGGGTTAGGGTTAGGGTTAGGGTTAGGGTTAGGGTTAGGGTTAGGGTTAGGGTTAGGGTTAGGGTTAGGGTTAGGGTTAGGGTTAGGGTTAGGGTTAGGGTTAGGGTTAGGGTTAGGGTTAGGGTTAGGGTTAGGGTTAGGGTTAGGGTTAGGGTTAGGGTTAGGGTTAGGGTTAGGGTTAGGGTTAGGGTTAGGGTTAGGGTTAGGGTTAGGGTTAGGGTTAGGGTTAGGGTTAGGGTTAGGGTTAGGGTTAGGGTTAGGGTTAGGGTTAGGGTTAGGGTTAGGGTTAGGGTTAGGGTTAGGGTTAGGGTTAGGGTTAGGGTTAGGGTTAGGGTTAGGGTTAGGGTTAGGGTTAGGGTTAGGGTTAGGGTTAGGGTTAGGGTTAGGGTTAGGGTTAGGGTTAGGGTTAGGGTTAGGGTTAGGGTTAGGGTTAGGGTTAGGGTTAGGGTTAGGGTTAGGGTTAGGGTTAGGGTTAGGGTTAGGGTTAGGGTTAGGGTTAGGGTTAGGGTTAGGGTTAGGGTTAGGGTTAGGGTTAGGGTTAGGGTTAGGGTTAGGGTTAGGGTTAGGGTTAGGGTTAGGGTTAGGGTTAGGGTTAGGGTTAGGGTTAGGGTTAGGGTTAGGGTTAGGGTTAGGGTTAGGGTTAGGGTTAGGGTTAGGGTTAGGGTTAGGGTTAGGGTTAGGGTTAGGGTTAGGGTTAGGGTTAGGGTTAGGGTTAGGGTTAGGGTTAGGGTTAGGGTTAGGGTTAGGGTTAGGGTTAGGGTTAGGGTTAGGGTTAGGGTTAGGGTTAGGGTTAGGGTTAGGGTTAGGGTTAGGGTTAGGGTTAGGGTTAGGGTTAGGGTTAGGGTTAGGGTTAGGGTTAGGGTTAGGGTTAGGGTTAGGGTTAGGGTTAGGGTTAGGGTTAGGGTTAGGGTTAGGGTTAGGGTTAGGGTTAGGGTTAGGGTTAGGGTTAGGGTTAGGGTTAGGGTTAGGGTTAGGGTTAGGGTTAGGGTTAGGGTTAGGGTTAGGGTTAGGGTTAGGGTTAGGGTTAGGGTTAGGGTTAGGGTTAGGGTTAGGGTTAGGGTTAGGGTTAGGGTTAGGGTTAGGGTTAGGGTTAGGGTTAGGGTTAGGGTTAGGGTTAGGGTTAGGGTTAGGGTTAGGGTTAGGGTTAGGGTTAGGGTTAGGGT
The DNA here is from genome assembly GCA_023634145.1 of Thymallus thymallus. NCBI lineage: Eukaryota > Metazoa > Chordata > Actinopteri > Salmoniformes > Salmonidae > Thymallus > Thymallus thymallus. The sequence continues at coordinate 3,877 of CM042379.1, read as the reverse complement.
TAGGGTTAGGGTTAGGGTTAGGGTTAGGGTTAGGGTTAGGGTTAGGGTTAGGGTTAGGGTTAGGGTTAGGGTTAGGGTTAGGGTTAGGGTTAGGGTTAGGGTTAGGGTTAGGGTTAGGGTTAGGGTTAGGGTTAGGGTTAGGGTTAGGGTTAGGGTTAGGGTTAGGGTTAGGGTTAGGGTTAGGGTTAGGGTTAGGGTTAGGGTTAGGGTTAGGGTTAGGGTTAGGGTTAGGGTTAGGGTTAGGGTTAGGGTTAGGGTTAGGGTTAGGGTTAGGGTTAGGGTTAGGGTTAGGGTTAGGGTTAGGGTTAGGGTTAGGGTTAGGGTTAGGGTTAGGGTTAGGGTTAGGGTTAGGGTTAGGGTTAGGGTTAGGGTTAGGGTTAGGGTTAGGGTTAGGGTTAGGGTTAGGGTTAGGGTTAGGGTTAGGGTTAGGGTTAGGGTTAGGGTTAGGGTTAGGGTTAGGGTTAGGGTTAGGGTTAGGGTTAGGGTTAGGGTTAGGGTTAGGGTTAGGGTTAGGGTTAGGGTTAGGGTTAGGGTTAGGGTTAGGGTTAGGGTTAGGGTTAGGGTTAGGGTTAGGGTTAGGGTTAGGGTTAGGGTTAGGGTTAGGGTTAGGGTTAGGGTTAGGGTTAGGGTTAGGGTTAGGGTTAGGGTTAGGGTTAGGGTTAGGGTTAGGGTTAGGGTTAGGGTTAGGGTTAGGGTTAGGGTTAGGGTTAGGGTTAGGGTTAGGGTTAGGGTTAGGGTTAGGGTTAGGGTTAGGGTTAGGGTTAGGGTTAGGGTTAGGGTTAGGGTTAGGGTTAGGGTTAGGGTTAGGGTTAGGGTTAGGGTTAGGGTTAGGGTTAGGGTTAGGGTTAGGGTTAGGGTTAGGGTTAGGGTTAGGGTTAGGGTTAGGGTTAGGGTTAGGGTTAGGGTTAGGGTTAGGGTTAGGGTTAGGGTTAGGGTTAGGGTTAGGGTTAGGGTTAGGGTTAGGGTTAGGGTTAGGGTTAGGGTTAGGGTTAGGGTTAGGGTTAGGGTTAGGGTTAGGGTTAGGGTTAGGGTTAGGGTTAGGGTTAGGGTTAGGGTTAGGGTTAGGGTTAGGGTTAGGGTTAGGGTTAGGGTTAGGGTTAGGGTTAGGGTTAGGGTTAGGGTTAGGGTTAGGGTTAGGGTTAGGGTTAGGGTTAGGGTTAGGGTTAGGGTTAGGGTTAGGGTTAGGGTTAGGGTTAGGGTTAGGGTTAGGGTTAGGGTTAGGGTTAGGGTTAGGGTTAGGGTTAGGGTTAGGGTTAGGGTTAGGGTTAGGGTTAGGGTTAGGGTTAGGGTTAGGGTTAGGGTTAGGGTTAGGGTTAGGGTTAGGGTTAGGGTTAGGGTTAGGGTTAGGGTTAGGGTTAGGGTTAGGGTTAGGGTTAGGGTTAGGGTTAGGGTTAGGGTTAGGGTTAGGGTTAGGGTTAGGGTTAGGGTTAGGGTTAGGGTTAGGGTTAGGGTTAGGGTTAGGGTTAGGGTTAGGGTTAGGGTTAGGGTTAGGGTTAGGGTTAGGGTTAGGGTTAGGGTTAGGGTTAGGGTTAGGGTTAGGGTTAGGGTTAGGGTTAGGGTTAGGGTTAGGGTTAGGGTTAGGGTTAGGGTTAGGGTTAGGGTTAGGGTTAGGGTTAGGGTTAGGGTTAGGGTTAGGGTTAGGGTTAGGGTTAGGGTTAGGGTTAGGGTTAGGGTTAGGGTTAGGGTTAGGGTTAGGGTTAGGGTTAGGGTTAGGGTTAGGGTTAGGGTTAGGGTTAGGGTTAGGGTTAGGGTTAGGGTTAGGGTTAGGGTTAGGGTTAGGGTTAGGGTTAGGGTTAGGGTTAGGGTTAGGGTTAGGGTTAGGGTTAGGGTTAGGGTTAGGGTTAGGGTTAGGGTTAGGGTTAGGGTTAGGGTTAGGGTTAGGGTTAGGGTTAGGGTTAGGGTTAGGGTTAGGGTTAGGGTTAGGGTTAGGGTTAGGGTTAGGGTTAGGGTTAGGGTTAGGGTTAGGGTTAGGGTTAGGGTTAGGGTTAGGGTTAGGGTTAGGGTTAGGGTTAGGGTTAGGGTTAGGGTTAGGGTTAGGGTTAGGGTTAGGGTTAGGGTTAGGGTTAGGGTTAGGGTTAGGGTTAGGGTTAGGGTTAGGGTTAGGGTTAGGGTTAGGGTTAGGGTTAGGGTTAGGGTTAGGGTTAGGGTTAGGGTTAGGGTTAGGGTTAGGGTTAGGGTTAGGGTTAGGGTTAGGGTTAGGGTTAGGGTTAGGGTTAGGGTTAGGGTTAGGGTTAGGGTTAGGGTTAGGGTTAGGGTTAGGGTTAGGGTTAGGGTTAGGGTTAGGGTTAGGGTTAGGGTTAGGGTTAGGGTTAGGGTTAGGGTTAGGGTTAGGGTTAGGGTTAGGGTTAGGGTTAGGGTTAGGGTTAGGGTTAGGGTTAGGGTTAGGGTTAGGGTTAGGGTTAGGGTTAGGGTTAGGGTTAGGGTTAGGGTTAGGGTTAGGGTTAGGGTTAGGGTTAGGGTTAGGGTTAGGGTTAGGGTTAGGGTTAGGGTTAGGGTTAGGGTTAGGGTTAGGGTTAGGGTTAGGGTTAGGGTTAGGGTTAGGGTTAGGGTTAGGGTTAGGGTTAGGGTTAGGGTTAGGGTTAGGGTTAGGGTTAGGGTTAGGGTTAGGGTTAGGGTTAGGGTTAGGGTTAGGGTTAGGGTTAGGGTTAGGGTTAGGGTTAGGGTTAGGGTTAGGGTTAGGGTTAGGGTTAGGGTTAGGGTTAGGGTTAGGGTTAGGGTTAGGGTTAGGGTTAGGGTTAGGGTTAGGGTTAGGGTTAGGGTTAGGGTTAGGGTTAGGGTTAGGGTTAGGGTTAGGGTTAGGGTTAGGGTTAGGGTTAGGGTTAGGGTTAGGGTTAGGGTTAGGGTTAGGGTTAGGGTTAGGGTTAGGGTTAGGGTTAGGGTTAGGGTTAGGGTTAGGGTTAGGGTTAGGGTTAGGGTTAGGGTTAGGGTTAGGGTTAGGGTTAGGGTTAGGGTTAGGGTTAGGGTTAGGGTTAGGGTTAGGGTTAGGGTTAGGGTTAGGGTTAGGGTTAGGGTTAGGGTTAGGGTTAGGGTTAGGGTTAGGGTTAGGGTTAGGGTTAGGGTTAGGGTTAGGGTTAGGGTTAGGGTTAGGGTTAGGGTTAGGGTTAGGGTTAGGGTTAGGGTTAGGGTTAGGGTTAGGGTTAGGGTTAGGGTTAGGGTTAGGGTTAGGGTTAGGGTTAGGGTTAGGGTTAGGGTTAGGGTTAGGGTTAGGGTTAGGGTTAGGGTTAGGGTTAGGGTTAGGGTTAGGGTTAGGGTTAGGGTTAGGGTTAGGGTTAGGGTTAGGGTTAGGGTTAGGGTTAGGGTTAGGGTTAGGGTTAGGGTTAGGGTTAGGGTTAGGGTTAGGGTTAGGGTTAGGGTTAGGGTTAGGGTTAGGGTTAGGGTTAGGGTTAGGGTTAGGGTTAGGGTTAGGGTTAGGGTTAGGGTTAGGGTTAGGGTTAGGGTTAGGGTTAGGGTTAGGGTTAGGGTTAGGGTTAGGGTTAGGGTTAGGGTTAGGGTTAGGGTTAGGGTTAGGGTTAGGGTTAGGGTTAGGGTTAGGGTTAGGGTTAGGGTTAGGGTTAGGGTTAGGGTTAGGGTTAGGGTTAGGGTTAGGGTTAGGGTTAGGGTTAGGGTTAGGGTTAGGGTTAGGGTTAGGGTTAGGGTTAGGGTTAGGGTTAGGGTTAGGGTTAGGGTTAGGGTTAGGGTTAGGGTTAGGGTTAGGGTTAGGGTTAGGGTTAGGGTTAGGGTTAGGGTTAGGGTTAGGGTTAGGGTTAGGGTTAGGGTTAGGGTTAGGGTTAGGGTTAGGGTTAGGGTTAGGGTTAGGGTTAGGGTTAGGGTTAGGGTTAGGGTTAGGGTTAGGGTTAGGGTTAGGGTTAGGGTTAGGGTTAGGGTTAGGGTTAGGGTT
>CM042378.1:37804909-38016900 GCA_023634145.1 Thymallus thymallus | reverse complement strand
CCTCCTCTGACTCCCTGCTCCTCTCCCCTCCTCTGGCTCCTCTCCCCTCCTCTGGCTCCTCTCCCCTCCTCTGGCTCCTCTCCCCTCCTCTGACTCCCTGCTCCTCTCCCCTCCTCTGGCTCCTCTCCCCTCCTCTGGCTCCTCTCCCCTCCTCTGACTCCTCTCCCCTCCTCTGACTCCCTGCTCCTCTCCCCTCCTCTGGCTCCTCTCCCCTCCTCTGACTCCCTGCTCCTCTCCCCTCCTCTGACTCCCTGCTCTTCTCCCCTCCTCTGACTCCCTGCTCCTCTCCCCTCCTCTGGCTCCTCTCCCCTCCTCTGGCTCCCTGCTCCTCTCCCATCCTCTGGCTCCTCTCCCCTCCTCTGGCTCCTCTCCCCTCCTCTGGCTCCTCTCCCCTCCTCTGACTCCCTGCTCCTCTCCCCTCCTCTGGCTCCTCTCCCCTCCTCTGACTCCCTGCTCCTCTCCCCTCCTCTGGCTCCTCTCCCCTCCTCTGGCTCCTCTCCCCTCCTCTGACTCCCTGCTCCTCTCCCCTCCTCTGGCTCCTCTCCCCTCCTCTGGCTCCCTGCTCCTCTCCCCTCCTCTGGCTCCTCTCCCCTCCTCTGGCTCCTCTCCCCTCCTCTGACTCCCTGCTCCTCTCCCCTCCTCTGGCTCCTCTCCCCTCCTCTGGCTCCTCTCCCCTCCTCTGACTCCCTGCTCCTCTCCCCTCCTCTGACTCCCTGCTCCTCTCCCCTCCTCTGGCTCCTCTCCCCTCCTCTGGCTCCTCTCCCCTCCTCTGACTCCCTGCTCTTCTCCCCTCCTCTGGCTCCTCTCCCCTCCTCTGACTCCCTGCTCCTCTCCCCTCCTCTGGCTCCCTGCTCTTCTCCCCTCCTCTGACTCCCTGCTCCTCTCCCCTCCTCTGGCTCCTCTCCCCTCCTCTGGCTCCTCTCCCCTCCTCTGACTCCTCTCCCCTCCTCTGACTCCTCTCCCCTCCTCTGGCTCCCTGCTCCTCTCCCCTCCTCTGACTCCCTGCTCCTCTCCCCTCCTCTGGCTCCTGCTCCTCTCATATTGACTACAGTGACTGTGACACCCCCCTCATGCAGCGACTTGGTTTAACCCACTACACTTCCCAGAAACTGCGTGGTCCGCCAAGTTGAACACTCATGCGCCTTGTATTGTATTTTTGCACCTCACTGAGTGCTTGCAACCTGTAGACTTTTCCTGGTCTTGTGTATCGCATAAGTCAGTAGCTCTGGTCCAGGGCGTTACGTTAACCACGGTTGCTTGTGGAGCTAGCTAGTACACACTAGGTAGGTAGCTAGCTAGTACACACTAGGTAGGTAGCTAGCTAGTACACACTAGGTAGGTAGCTAGCTAGTACACACTAGGTAGGTAGCTAGCTAGTACACACTAGGTAGGTAGCTAGCTAGTACACACTAGGTAGGTAGCTAGCTAGTACACACTAGGTAGGTAGCTAGCTAGTACACACTAGGTAGCTAGTACACACTAGGTAGGTAGGTAGCTAGCTAGTACACACTAGGTAGGTAGCTAGCTAGTACACCTCATTGTAATTTCACCACCAATGCTGTCTGTGGCGTGAGAAGAGAACTGCTGGAGCCAGACCCTCGTCCTGCTGCAGACCTGCTAGTGTCCTGTGTTCTCTCTGAAAGTTCTCTTCTGTTTCTGCTTGTAGACCTTTAATCATGTGTGCTGGTTAGTTTTTTGCTTAATGTCATAGCTGCTTGTCCTGTTAAAATGCTGTTCCACATGTTTTTATGATCAAATCTAGTATAATTTGTATTATTTGGAACCTTAATATCATGTTTGTATCTTCTGTGTTGGTGTCTGACGTTTTTCCTGTGTGTTTTGACCTCTAACCCCAGATGCCCCAGGCGGCTGGCCAGCATCAGCAACTCAAGCTCCAAAGCCTGTCCCCCTCACAGCCCCTGGCCTCCCACACCGCCCTGCCTTTGTCGGACAGCCCCCAGCCCTCCCCCCTCCCCCTGCATTCCCCCCAGTCCTGGCCCCCCTCCCAACCCCAGACCCCCGCCCGATCCTGCACCCCCTCCTCTCTTCCCCCAATGTTCATTATCCAGAACCAGACCCCAGGCTCCTCCCAGCCTGCACAACAACAACCACAACAACAACAACAACAACAGATACACCTCCAGCCCCGGCCCCCCTCCCAGCCTGCTCTCTACCAACCGGACATCCCCCCTCCCTCCTGCTCCCCCAAACCCCCCCAGATCCTCCAGGCCCCTCTGGCAGAGTTCACTGCTAGCCAGTTGGGGGCCCCCGGGGGTGGGGTGGTGAAGACCCAGGTCCTAACAGCAGACCGGCAGCACCATCTGCAGCTGGTTGGTGCTCAGCTCCAGACTCTTTCAACCATCGCTCAGCCCTCTGCACAACAGAACCAGCTGCTGGACAAACTACACCAGGTGTGGAGGGACACGCCTAACCCTTCCCTCACTGCTTAGATGTTTTGGATTTGCTGCTACCTGTGTGTTTATCAAAGTATTTGAATAATCAATGCTCTCTTTATTCATGCTCAGGTCCAACAGAACATTCTACTACAGGCCAAACGGCAGCAGCAGCAAAGCCAGCATCGTCGTCAGCAACAAGACGTGCCTGCTGCTCAGACTTCTGTGTTGGTCAAGACTCTTGTCACAGGTCAGAAAGAAACAACATTACTACTGTGAAATGTGTTCCTGATCTGACTCCCCTCTCTCTCTTCAGCATCCAATGACGTGTTGTCAGGAGTTCAAGTGAACCAGGGGGGTGTGGCTCCACCTAGCCTTAACCAGTCAACACACCAGCCTGGTCAACAGTCACTACACCAGGTGGTGCAGGTGGGTAACACTTACTCATGCTCAATCCTCATTTCAACCATTTGACTCCTTAAAATTCAAAAAGTTTTATTGGCCATCAAATTGAAATGAATATTAATGTGTTCTTAACTGACATACCTGGATTAGTCAAGGTTAGGTTAGGTTAGGGTTAGGATAGGGATAGGGTTAGGGTTAAATGGTATTATTTTACTACCCCTCTTCTGCCAGGTTGGGGGGATGGAGTCAGGGTCAGGTCTGGGTCAGATGACCTCTACACAGCAGACCTTCAGCCCTGGTCTGGCCTCTCTACAAACACAGGTGAGGAGACTCTCAACCAATCCTGCTGGCTCCCATTTCTGACTCTAATTTAATCACCTGTCTAATACATCTGGGTCTGTATTCTTATGATGTGATGGTTATGGATGGTGCTATGGTGGGATAGTTATGGATGGTGCTATGGTGGGATAGTTATGGATGGTGGGATAGTTATGGATGGTGCTATGGTGGGATAGTTATGGATGGTGCTATGGTGGGATAGTTATGGATGGTGGGATAGTTATGGATGGTGCTATGGTGGGATAGTTATGGATGGTGCTATGATGTGATAGTTATGGATGGTGCTATGGTGGGATAGTTATGGATGGTGCAATGATGTGATAGTTATGGATGGTGCTATGGTGTGATGGTTATGGATGGTGCTATGGTGGGATAGTTATGGATGGTGCGATAGTTATGGATGGTGCTATGGTGGGATAGTTATGGATGGTGCTATGGTGTGATGGTTATGGATGGTGGGATAGTTATGGATGGTGCTATGATGTGATAGTTATGGATGGTGCTATGGTGGGATAGTTATAGATGGTGCGATGGTGGGATAGTTATGGATGGTGCGATGGTGTGATGGGTATGGATGGTGTGATGGGTATGGATGGTGTGATGGGTATGGATGGTGTGATGGGTATGGATGGTGTGATGGGTATGGATGGTGTGATGGGTATGGATGGTGTGATGGGTATGGATGGTGCGATGGTGTGATGGGTATGGATGGTGCTATGGTGTGATGGTTATGGATGGTGCTATGGTGGGATAGTTATGGATGGTGCGATAGTTATGGATGGTGCTATGGTGTGATGGTTATGGATGGTGGGATAGTTATGGATGGTGCTATGATGTGATAGTTATGGATGGTGCTATGGTGGGATAGTTATGGATGGTGCGATGGTGGGATAGTTATGGATGGTGCGATGGTGTGATGGGTATGGATGGTGTGATGGGTATGGATGGTGTGATGGGTATGGATGGTGTGATGGGTATGGATGGTGTGATGGTGTGATGGGTATGGATGGTGTGATGGGTATGGATGGTGTGATGGGTATGGATGATATGGTGTGATGGGTATGGATGGTGTGATGGGTATGGATGGTGTGATGGGTATGGATGGTGTGATGGGTATGGATGGTGTGATGGGTATGGATGGTGTGATGGTGTGATGGGTATGGATGGTGTGATGGGTATGGATGGTGTGATGGGTATGGATGGTGTGATGGGTATGGATGGTGTGATGGGTATGGATGGTGTGATGGGTATGGATGGTGTGATGGTATGGATGGTGTGATGGTATGGATGGTGATATGGTGTGATGGGTATGGATGGTGTGATGGGTATGGATGGTGTGATGGGTATGGATGGTGTGATGGGTATGGATGGTGTGATGGGTATGGATGGTGTGATGGGTATGGATGGTGTGATGGGTATGGATGGTGTGATGGGTATGGATGGTGTGATAGTTATGGATGGTGTGATAGTTATGGATGGTGTGATGGGTATGGATGGTGTGATGGGTATGGATGGTGTGATGGGTATGGATGGTGTGATGGGTATGGATGGTGTGATGGGTATGGATGGTGCGATGGTATGGATGGTGTGATGGGTATGGATGGTGTGATGGGTATGGATGGTGTGATGGGTATGGATGGTGTGATGGGTATGGATGGTGCGATGGGTATGGATGGTGCGATGGGTATGGATGGTGTGATAGTTATGGATGGTGTGATGGGTATGGATGGTGTGATGGGTATGGATGGTGATATGGTGTGATGGGTATGGATGGTGCGATGGGTATGGATGGTGCGATGGGTATGGATGGTGTGATGGGTATGGATGGTGATATGGTGTGATGGGTATGGATGGTGCGATGGGTATGGATGGTGCGATGGGTATGGATGGTGTGATGGGTATGGATGGTGCGATGGGTATGGATGGTGTGATAGTTATGGATGGTGTGATGGGTATGGATGGTGTGATGGGTATGGATGGTGATATGGTGTGATGGGTATGGATGGTGTGATGGGTATGGATGGTGTGATGGGTATGGATGGTGTGATGGGTATGGATGGTGTGATGGGTATGGATGGTGCGATGGGTATGGATGGTGCGATGGGTATGGATGGTGCGATGGGTATGGATGGTGCGATGGGTATGGATGGTGCGATGGGTATGGATGGTGCGATGGGTATGGATGGTGCGATGGGTATGGATGGTGCGATGGTGTGATGGGTATGGATGGTGTGATGGGTATGAATGGTGTGATGGGTATGGATGGTGTGATGGGTATGGATGGTGTGATGGGTATGGATGGTGTGATGGGTATGGATGGTGTGATGGGTATGGATGGTGATATGGTGTGATGGGTATGGATGGTGTGATGGGTATGGATGGTGTGATGGGTATGGATGGTGTGATGGGTATGGATGGTGTGATGGGTATGGATGGTGTGATGGGTATGGATGGTGTGATGGGTATGGATGGTGATATGGTGTGATGGGTATGGATGGTGTGATGGGTATGGATGGTGTGATGGGTATGGATGGTGTGATGGGTATGGATGGTGTGATGGGTATGGATGGTGCGATGGGTATGGATGGTGCGATGGGTATGGATGGTGTGATAGTTATGGATGGTGTGATGGGTATGGATGGTGTGATGGGTATGGATGGTGATATGGTGTGATGGGTATGGATGGTGCGATGGGTATGGATGGTGCGATGGGTATGGATGGTGTGATGGGTATGGATGGTGATATGGTGTGATGGGTATGGATGGTGCGATGGGTATGGATGGTGCGATGGGTATGGATGGTGTGATGGGTATGGATGGTGCGATGGGTATGGATGGTGTGATAGTTATGGATGGTGTGATGGGTATGGATGGTGTGATGGGTATGGATGGTGATATGGTGTGATGGGTATGGATGGTGTGATGGGTATGGATGGTGTGATGGGTATGGATGGTGTGATGGGTATGGATGGTGTGATGGGTATGGATGGTGCGATGGGTATGGATGGTGCGATGGGTATGGATGGTGCGATGGGTATGGATGGTGCGATGGGTATGGATGGTGCGATGGGTATGGATGGTGCGATGGGTATGGATGGTGCGATGGGTATGGATGGTGCGATGGTGTGATGGGTATGGATGGTGTGATGGGTATGAATGGTGTGATGGGTATGGATGGTGTGATGGGTATGGATGGTGTGATGGGTATGGATGGTGTGATGGGTATGGATGGTGTGATGGGTATGGATGGTGATATGGTGTGATGGGTATGGATGGTGTGATGGGTATGGATGGTGTGATGGGTATGGATGGTGTGATGGGTATGGATGGTGTGATGGGTATGGATGGTGTGATGGGTATGGATGGTGTGATGGGTATGGATGGTGATATGGTGTGATGGGTATGGATGGTGTGATGGGTATGGATGGTGTGATGGGTATGGATGGTGTGATGGGTATGGATGGTGATATGGGTATGGATGGTGTGATGGGTATGGATGGTGATATGGTGTGATGGGTATGGATGGTGTGATGGGTATGGATGGTGTGATGGGTATGGATGGTGTGATGGGTATGGATGGTGTGATGGGTATGGATGGTGCGATGGGTATGGATGGTGATTTGGTGTGATGGGTATGGATGGTGCGATGGGTATGGATGGTGCGATGGCCAAAATATTGTATCAACAGTATTTTTTTTTTTTGTAATTGCCGATATTTGCGGGTATTTTCTGTTTTTGAATAATAAAATCTGCAAAATCGGTTAATTCTCTGGGGCGCCGCCCTGCGTGGTCGCCCTGCGTGGTCGCCCTGCGTGGTCGCCCTGCGTGGTCGCCTGTTAAGCAGCTCTCGTTGTTCGTGCATAAATTGTTCTTTTCATCTGTTTTCTTTGCATCAGTTGAACTATAATAGTTCAGGATTATGGAGTGCTACGGTTTTCCGAAGGTTTTAACGGTCCTTTTCATCACTGAGGGACTTTTTTATTTTTCTCGCAGCTGAACGTCTACAGGAGTCGTCAATTATTATTATTTACAACCGAGCCCAGCTCCTGGATTTAGCCCACGCAGCGCTGCTGCACCCCAGGGCTATACCGTCTATCATTATGGGCAACGTGAGATCATTGCATAACAAGATGGACGAACTTGAGGGTCTTGTCCGTGGACAAAGGATTTATCGGGAAGCGAGCCTAATGTTTTTTTACTGAGACTTGGCTGAACGATAACATCCCCATAGAGAACGTCACTATCGGCGGGTTCCGGACCATCAGAGCAGACAGGGATAGCGTCTCTTCCGGTAAGAGCAAGGGAGGGGGGCTGGCTTTATTAGTTAACAACAGATGGTGTAATCCGAGACATTAAGGAACAGTTTGTAGCCCGGACATTGAGCTGTTAGCCGTTAGCCTGAGACCCTACTATTTGCCAAGGGAATTCACGGCGGCCATTGCTGTTATTGTTTACATCCCGCCCTCCACTGACGCAAACACAGCGTGTGACGTCATCCACTCTGTTATCGCGAGGTTACAGACCACGCATCCCAGTGCTTTCTTTGCCATTTCGGGGGATTTTAACCATGCATCTCTCTCTGCAACACTGCCCACGTTCAAACAGTGGAGTGCCCAACCAGGAATAATAAAACTCTGGACTTGTTATATGCTAATGTGAAGGATGCATACAACTCCACTGCACTCCCTCCCCTCGGTAGATCGGATCACAACCTTGTCCACCTCACTCCACTCTACAGGCCTTTGGTCCAACAGCAGCCTGTGACCACCAGGACCATTAGGAGATGGTCCCCGGAGGTGAATGAGGCCCTACAGGACAGCTTTGAAACAACAGACTGGGATGTGCTCTGTGAGGCTCATGGGGAGGACATTGATGGACTTACTGACTGCATAACGGACTATATCAATTTTTGTGTAGACAACACTGTCCCCACCAGTCGCTGGTGACCCAGGGTTTTCCAAATAATAAAGCTTGGGTCACCAGCGACCTGAAGGCCCTGCTGAATGAGAAGAAGAGGGCCTTCAAGGAGGGGGACAAGGACAAATTGAAATGCGTCCAGAGGGAGCTGAAGTTGCGGATTGCTGAGGGGAAGAGAGGGTATAAGGAGAAGATGGAGGACAAGCTGAGGCAGAGCCAGGTGAGAGAGGTGTGGAAGGGTATGAGAAATATCACTGGCTTCAAAAAGTCAAACAGTGGGCAGACTAAGGGGACCCAGGACCATGCCAATGAGCTGACCCAATTTTTTAACAGGTTCGATACTGGCCCTGTCCACCTCCCTTCCAGCTCCCCAGGCCACACACCCTCACAGCTGTCCCACTCCCACTTTGCTCACAACACATCTGTTGAGACAATCAGCAACCCCACCTCCACCCCTGCTCCCTCTGGACTGATCCTCAACACCCCCCTTCCCCCCACCTGGGCTGGCTTTCACCACCAACCAAGTGAAGAGAGAGCTGGAGAGACTACATCAGTGGAAAGCTTAGGGTGCTTAGGGTCTGTGCTGATCAACTGTGTGGAATACTCCAATGTCGCTTCAACCTTAGCCTGAGCCTAGAAAGGGTCCCTGTGCTGTGGAAAACATCCTGCCTCGTCCCAGTGCCCAAGAAGGCACATCCCACTGTCCTGAATGACTTCAGACCTGTAGCCCTAACATCCCACATCATGAAGACCCTGGAAAGGTTAGTCCTCGCTCACCTCAGACCCCTGGTGTGTTCATCAATGGACCCCCTGCAGTTTGCATACCAGCGCAACATCGGGGTGGATAATGCTATCATCTACCTTCTGCAGAAGGCCTATTCTCACCTGGACAACGCAGGTTGCACTGTGAGGGTTATGTTTTTTGACTTCTCCAGTGCCTTCAACACCATTCAGCCCCTGCTACTGGGTGAGAAGATGAAGAGGATGAAAGTGGAAGCACCCTTAGTCTCCTGGGTCACGGACTACCTGACCGGTAGGCCACAATTTGTGCGACTACAGAGTTGTGTGTCAGAATGGGCAGTGAGCAACACAGGGAACGGTCCTGTCCCCCTTCCTGTCCCCCTCTACACCTCGGACTTCAGATATAACTCTAAAAACATGCCACCTACAGAAGTTCTAGGATCACTCTGCTATTGTAGGGAGCATCAGGGGTGGGCAGGAGGAGGAGTACAGGAGCACAATCAGTGACTTTGTGTTGTGGTGTGAGCAGAACCACCTTCAGCTCAACATCAGCAAAACAAAGGAGATGGTGGTGGACTTCAGGAGAACCAAGGCACAACTGACTGCAATCCCTATACAGGGGATGGATGTGGAAATGGTTGAGTCATACAAGTTCCTGGGAGTCCATATGGACAGCAGGCTGGAATGGGCTGGTAACACCGGGGCCCTGTACAAAAAGGGCCAGAGCTGACTCTACTTTCTGAGGAGGCTCAGGTCCTTCAACGTGTGCAGTAAACTACTGCATACCTTCTACCAGTCTGTGGTGGCCAGTGCCATCTTTTTTGCAGTGGTGTGCTGGGGAGCCAACATAAAAGCTGGTGATGCTTCTCGGGTAAATAAGCTGATCAGGAAGGCTAGCTCTGTCCTGGGGATGAGCCTTGACACTCTAGAGGAGGTGGCGGAGAGACAGATCCTGGCCAAACTGCTGGCCATCATGGACAACGTCACCCACCCTCTTTATCACATGGTTATGACGCAGAGGAGCACCTTCAGTCACAGACTGATCCCACCACGGTGTGCCAGAGAGCGCTACAGGAGGTCCTTCCTGCCGGCGGCTATTAGACTATTTAATGCCTCACCGGGCTGCCGTGCCGTCGGCAACATAGACCTGGAACTGTTGGGGTGCTAGGACCTAGTTTAACAATTATGCATCCATCCGTGAGTAACTCTGGTCCGTCAGCACTCATCCACTCAGGACCTATTTATTCATACAGGTCTGTATATACATACTCATGTACAGTTGTTATATCATATCACGTGCAATATTGCAAGAAATTCTTGGACTTACGTAGGCATTCACTCAGGAATGCATATTATTAGTATCCTGCCAGTTGCACCTTTTCTCATTGCTTTTAGTATATCGAATGTGCAATACGTGCTTTTATCTGTAATTAAACCCTGCACTAAGGACTGTATTTTAAGGGAATTATTATTATTACCCCAAATTATATCATACACACATTTAGCTATTTAAGTATCTCTTCCTGTCATTTACCTGTACAGTTAATGTAACCATGCAAAATATTCACTTACCTGTTCATTTAGCCAGTCTGTATATTAAGTAAACTATTATTACCCTCGCTCATATCATACGCACTTTCAGCTATTGAAGTATTTCTCTGCCATCGACCTCTATAGTATAGTTAACCATGCATTCACTCCAGACTTCTTGTATTTCTATACTTTTTCATACTGCCGCTCTATGTATCATGTATCTGTCTTTTGTGTATTTTCGTTGTGGCATTTTGCACCTGCCCTGTGTTTTGTTGTAGCTGCTTGACAAAGAAAGTTCCCCTCGGGGATCAATAAAGTGTCTGTCTGTCTGTCTGTCTGTCTGTCTGTCTGTCTGTCTGTCTGTCTGTCTGTCTGTCTGTCTGTCTGTCTGTCTGTCTGTCTGTCTGTCTGTGTTTTATGAATAGTGCGTGACCCTAGGCAGGCAACTCATTCACTGTAAGGGATTTCAATGGGTCTTTCTCCATTCTGATGTTCAACTTCAACCAAAATACATTTCAGCACTTTTATCATTTTCTGCATTTCCTGCACTTAATTGAGATAATGTCCACACTGTCACGTTGATTGAGATAATGTCCACACTGTCACGTTGATTGAGATAATGTCCACACTGTCACGTTGATTGAGATAATGTCCACACTGTCACGTTGATTGAGATAATGTCCACACTGTCACGTTGATTGAGATAATGTCCACACTGTCACGTAGGGCTGCACGATATGGGCAAATAATATAGGACTTTTTTTAACCAAATGTTGCAAACACTCGGGTGAACTGATGGAATCATGGAAATAGAATAAAACATGTAATGTTTTCTCTTAGCTACTTCATGTAGCTACATATTCTTGCTTTGCGTATTTAGAAGATACTGTAGCATGCTGATTAATGTTACACCATCACTGGTATTATCAGGCTGTATAGCTAGATATGTTACACCATCACTGGTATTATCAGGCTGTATAGCTACATATGTTACACCATCACTGGTATTATCAGGCTGTATAACTAGATATGTTACACCATCACTGGTATTATCAGGCTGTATAGCTAGATATGTTACACCATCACTGGTATTATCAGGCTGTATAACTAGATATGTTACACCATCACTGGTATTATCAGGCTGTATAACTAGATATGTTACACCATCACTGGTATTATCAGGCTGTATAACTAGATATGTTACACCATCACTGGTATTATCAGGCTGTATAACTAGATATGTTACACCATCACTGGTATTATCAGGCTGTATAACTAGATATGTTACACCATCACTGGTATTATCAGGCTGTATAGCTAGATATGTTACACCATCACTGGTATTATCAGGCTGTATAGCTAGATATGTTACACCATCACTGGTATTATCAGGCTGTATAACTAGATATGTTACACCATCACTGGTATTATCAGGCTGTATAACTAGATATGTTACACCATCACTGGTATTATCAGGCTGTATAGCTAGATATGTTACACCATCACTGGTATTATCAGGCTGTATAACTAGATATGTTACACCATCACTGGTATTATCAGGCTGTATAGCTAGATATGTTACACCATCACTGGTATTATCAGGCTGTATAGCTAGATATGTTACACCATCACTGGTATTATCAGGCTGTATAACTAGATATGTTACACCATCACTGGTATTATCAGGCTGTATAGCTAGATATGTTACACCATCACTGGTATTATCAGGCTGTATAGCTAGATATGTTACACCATCACTGGTATTATCAGGCTGTATAGCTAGATATGTTACACCATCACTGGTATTATCAGGCTGTATAACTAGATATGTTACACCATCACTGGTATTATCAGGCTGTATAGCTAGATATGTTACACCATCACTGGTATTATCAGGCTGTATAGCTAGATATGTTACACCATCACTGGTATTATCAGGCTGTATAACTAGATATGTTACACCATCACTGGTATTATCAGGCTGTATAGCTACATATGTTACACCATCACTGGTATTATCAGGCTGTATAACTAGATATGTTACACCATCACTGGTATTATCAGGCTGTATAGCTACATATGTTACACCATCACTGGTATTATCAGGCTGTATAGCTACATATGTTACACCATCACTGGTATTATCAGGCTGTATAGCTAGATATGTTACACCATCACTGGTATTATCAGGCTGTATAGCTTCATATGTTACACCATCACTGGTATTATCAGACTGTATAGCTAGATATGTTACACCATCACTGGTATTATCAGGCTGTATAGCTAGATATGTTACACCATCACTGGTATTATCAGGCTGTATAGCTACATTTGTTTGCTCTTCCTCAGTACATTTATTAGTCCGGGAACAACATGCAGACTGAACCTAGTGTCTCCTGGTCCAGGAACAACATGCAGACTGAACCTAGTGTCTCCTGGTCCTCCAGGAACAACATGCAGACTGAACCTAGTGTTTCCTGGTCCAGGAACAACATGCAGGCTGAACCTAGTGTCTCCTGGTCCAGGAACAACATGCAGGCTGAACCTAGTGTCTCCTGGTCCAGGAACAACATGCAGGCTGAACCTAGTGTCTCCTGGTCCAGGAACAACATGCAGGCTGAACCTAGTGTCTCCTGGTCCAGGAACAACATGCAGACTGAACCTAGTGTCTTGTGGTCCAGGAACAACATGCAGGCTGAACCTAGTGTCTCCTGGTCCAGGAACAACATGCAGACAACCTAGTGTCTCCTGGTCCAGGAACAACATGCAGGCTGAACGCAGGTGTCTCCTGGTCCAGGAACAACATGCAGGCTGAACCTAGTGTCTCCTGGTCCAAGAACAACATGCAGGCTGAACCTAGTGTCTCCTGGTCCAGGAACAACATGCAGACTGAGCGCAGGTGTCTTGTGGTCCAGGAACAACATGCAGGCTGAACCTAGTGTCTCTTGGTCCAGGAACAACATGCAGACTGAACCTAGTGTCTCCTGGTCCAGGAACAACATGCAGGCTGAACCTAGTGTCTCCTGGTCCAGGAACAACATGCAGGCTGAACCTAGTGTCTCCTGGTCCAGGAACAACATGCAGGCTGAACGCAGGTGTCTCGTGGTCCAGGAACAACATGCAGGCTGAACCTAGTGTCTCCTGGTCCAGGAACAACATGCAGGCTGAACGCAGGTGTCTTGTTGTCCAGGAACAACATGCAGGCTGAACCTAGTGTCTCCTGGTCCAGGAACAACATGCAGGCTGAACCTAGTGTCTCCTGGTCCAGGAACAACATGCAGGCTGAACCTAGTGTCTCCTGGTCCAGGAACAACATGCAGGCTGAACGCAGGTGTCTTGTGGTCCAGGAACAACATGCAGGCTGAACCTAGTGTCTCCTGGTCCAGGAACAACATGCAGACAACCTAGTGTCTCCTGGTCCAGGAACAACATGCAGGCTGAACGCAGGTGTCTCCTGGTCCAGGAACAACATGCAGGCTGAACCTAGTGTCTCCTGGTCCAAGAACAACATGCAGGCTGAACCTAGTGTCTCCTGGTCCAGGAACAACATGCAGACTGAGCGCAGGTGTCTTGTGGTCCAGGAACAACATGCAGGCTGAACCTAGTGTCTCTTGGTCCAGGAACAACATGCAGACTGAACCTAGTGTCTCCTGGTCCAGGAACAACATGCAGGCTGAACCTAGTGTCTCCTGGTCCAGGAACAACATGCAGGCTGAACCTAGTGTCTCCTGGTCCAGGAACAACATGCAGGCTGAACGCAGGTGTCTCGTGGTCCAGGAACAACATGCAGGCTGAACCTAGTGTCTCCTGGTCCAGGAACAACATGCAGGCTGAACGCAGGTGTCTTGTTGTCCAGGAACAACATGCAGGCTGAACCTAGTGTCTCCTGGTCCAGGAACAACATGCAGGCTGAACCTAGTGTCTCCTGGTCCAGGAACAACATGCAGGCTGAACCTAGTGTCTCCTGGTCCAGGAACAACATGCAGGCTGAACGCAGGTGTCTTGTGGTCCAGGAACAACATGCAGGCTGAACCTAGTGTCTCCTGGTCCAGGAACAACATGCAGGCTGAACCTAGTGTCTCCTGGTCCAGGAACAACATGCAGGCTGAACGCAGGTGTCTCGTGGTCCAGGAACAACATGCAGGCTGAACCTAGTGTCTCCTGGTCCAGGAACAACATGCAGGCTGAACGCAGGTGTCTCGTGGTCCAGGAACAACATGCAGGCTGAACGCAGGTGTCTCGTGGTCCAGGAACAACATGCAGGCTGAACCTAGTGTCTCCTGGTCCAGGAACAACATGCAGGCTGAACGCGGGTGTCTTGTGGTCCAGGAACAACAGATGCTCTCCTTGAGTGACAGGGGGCGGTGCTAGGTCTGTGTGGAAAGCAGCATGGAGAGAAACAGTGGAGAGAGAAGACTCAAGTAGAGAAGTAAACTATAAAAACTGACATTACACCTGGAGTATCCCATTTAACAAACCAAACATTCATCTACCAGTATAGAAGGTAAAGTAAAAACCCAAACCGGTCCCTGCATCAATACCAGTATAGAAGGTCCAGTAAAAACCCAAACCGGTCCCTGCATCAATACCATTATAGAAGGTAAAGTAAAAACCCAAACCGGTCCCTGCATCAATACCATTATAGAAGGTACAGTAAAAACCCAAACCGGTCCTTGCATCAATACCATTATAGAAGGTAAAGTAAAAACCCAAACCGGTCCCTGCATCAATACCAGTATAGAAGGTACAGTAAAAACCCAAACCGGTCCCTGCATCAATACCATTATAGAAGGTAAAGTAAGAACCCAAACCGGTCCCTGCATCAATACCGTTATAGAAGGTAAAGTAAAAACCCAAACCGGTCCCTGCATCAATACCGTTATAGAAGGTACAGTAAAAACCCAAACCGGTCCCTGCATCAATACCAGTATAGAAGGTACAGTAAAAACCCAAACCGGTCCCTGCATCAATACCATTATAGAAGGTACAGTAAGAACCCAAACCGGTCCCTGCATCAATACCGTTATAGAAGGTAAAGTAAAAACCCAAACCGGTCCCTGCATCAATACCAGTATAGAAGGTACAGTAAAAACCCAAACCGGTCCCTGCATCAATACCAGTATAGAAGGTACAGTAAAAACCCAAACCGGTCCCTGCATCAATACCAGTATAGAAGGTACAGTAAAAACCCAAACCGGTCCCTGCATCAATACTGTATATCATAAAATATGGTATACCACCGAGCCCTAGTGTGATGGTGCTGGATGGTGTGATGGTCATGGATGGTGTGATGGTCATGGATGGTGTGATGGTCATGGATGGTGTGATGGCACTATGGTGTGATGGTCATGGATGGTGTGATGGTCATGGATGGTGTGATGGCACTATGGTGTGATGGTCATGGATGTTGTGATGGTACTATGGTGTGATGGTCATGGATGGTGTGATGGTCATGGATGGTGTGATGGTACTATGGTGTGATGGTCATGGATGGTGTGATGGTCATGGATGGTGTGATGGCACTATGGTGTGATGGTCATGGATGGTGTGATGGTCATGGATGGTGTGATGGTACTAAGGTGTGATGGTCATGGATGGTGTGATGGTCATGGATGGTGTGATGGTCATGGATGGTGTGATGGTACTAAGGTGTGATGTCATGGATGGTGTGATGTCATGGATGGTGTGATGTCATGGATGGTGTGATGGTCATGATGGTGTGATGGTACTAAGGTGTGATGGTCATGGATGGTGTGATGGTCATGGATGGTGTGATGGTACTAAGGTGTGATGGTCATGGATGGTGTGATGGTACTAAGGTGTGATGTCATGGATGGTGTGATGTCATGGATGGTGTGATGTCATGGATGGTGTGATGGTCATGGGTGTGATGGTCATGGATGGTGTGATGGTCATGGATGGTGTGATGGTCATGGATGGTGTGATGGTACTATGGTGTGATGGTCATGGATGGTGTGATGGTACTAAGGTGTGATGGTCATGGATGGTGTGATGGTACTAAGGTGTGATGTCATGGATGGTGTGATGGTACTATGGTGTGATGGTCATGGATTGTGTGATGGTACTATGGTGTGATGGCCATGGATGGTGTGATGGTACTATGGTGTGATGGTACTATGGTGTGATGGTCATGGATGGTGTGTCTTGTTCACCTTACAGACTGCTTCTATGATGATGCCTTTCAGTATGGCTCAACCCAGCAAGGAAGCCAGGTATGCTCTAGAATTCTTCATAAAATGTACACATTGTGTGGAACTATGTTTTATTTTCCTTTTGTTTTGGCGTTTGTGTGCATGAATGTTGTCCTACCACTTGTAAAAGGTATGGCAGTTCCGTCTTGTGACCCATCTTCCTCAACCTGTGTAGGATGTTGGAGCAGCAGAGGAAGCAGCAGGGTTCAGTCCTCCACCCAGACTACAGCTCTTCCTTCCAGTGCTTTGAAGACACCCTGACCCGCCTGGTGCCTTATCACCTCTACCAGGGCACTGCCACCCCACCACACGACTACCACAGAGGTACACACACCCTTGATACAGTATTATATCGATACTTTGACTCCCTAGTATCGATTTGTGAGAATGTATTTATTTTCTGCTAGATAGCGTTAGCTGTAGAGATCACATTTTCTAACTTTTTTAATTTATTAAAATGTTTTTTCCTTCACTTTTTCTAACAGTCCATTTAGATTTTTCAATGCTTTACATTTGGGTGAGTTTTCTTTTCTTACCTGAGTAACAACACAATGTCAAATACAGGTAGCCTAGTCAAATAATTAACATCCAATCACATTAGCAGTTACTCTCACAGGAATTCCTCTTGGGGTTCTTATATTGGGAGTGGTGCCTTTCCTCAGCCACAGTGTTATATGTGCAAAAGTACTATCTCACAACTCAATGAAACCTTCACTATTGCGCAGACATTTAGAAACGATTCATGCCCATTTGAAAAATAAGCCACAGGAGTTTTTTGAGTGAGAATTAGGACGACTTTCGAGTTGTAAGACATGTATAAAAGCAACAGATACCATCAATAAGAAGGGGCTAGAAGAGTCTTATATGGTGAGCTACTGAGTGGCTAGGACAGGCAAGACCCATACTATTGTGGAGGACTTCATTCTTCCTGCTGCCGTGGATATGGCTGGGACAATGCTGGGGGAAAAGGCCAGAAAAACTATACAGACAATGCCTTCATCAAACAACACTGTTTCACGACACATCAGTGACATGGCAGGAGATATTTTAAAACAATTACTGCTTCGCATACAAGCCAGTGAATTCTATGTGTTACAGCTGGATGAGTCAGACTTGGCAGGCCTGGCACAGCTCCTGGTATATGTCCGTTACGTTTATGAGGGGTCAGTTAAGGAAGACATCCACTTCAGGAAACCAGGACAACAGGAAAGGATATTTTTAAAGTACTAGACAGCTTTGTGACATCAAATGGACTTGTACTGTACTGATGGCGCAAAAGCCATGACAGGGAGACATAGTGGAGTGGAAACGCACGTGCAAGCAGTTGCTCCCGATGCCACTAGGGTTCACTGCAGCATCCACCGAGAGGCTCTTGGGTTCACTGCAGTATCCACCTAGAGGCTCTTGGGTTCACTGCAGTATCCACCGAGAGGCTCTTGGGTTCACTGCAGCATCCACCGAGAGGCTCTTGGGTTCACTGCAGTATCCACCTAGAGGCTCTTGGGTTCACTGCAGTATCCACCTAGAGGCTCTTGGGTTCACTGCAGTATCCACCTAGAGGCTCTTGCTGCCAAGGGAATGCCTGACAGCTTGAAATACATTTTGGACACTACAGTGAAAATAGTTAACTTTGTTAAAGCAAGGCCCCTAAACTCTTGTGTATTTTCTGCATTATACAATGATATGGGCAGCGACCGTGTAAAGTTTTTACAACATACAGAAGTGCGCTGGTTGTCAAGGAGCAAAGTATTGACACGTTTTATTAAATTGAGAGACTAGATTGTGCTATGGTGTGATGCTACTATAGTTTTTTATGTAAGATGGCTAAATAAAGAGGAAATGATTGGTTATTATTATTTGTGTCCTGGTCCTATAAGAGCCCTTTGTCTCTTCCCATGAGCCGGGTTGTGACAAAAACTCACCCATTCTTATGTTTAATAAATGTATGGTATAGTGTGTGTCTGGCAGGCTTACAATGGTGGCTAAAAACAACATTTGAGAGTGTGCTGACCCTGGTGCTAGAGGGGGTACAGCTGGAGGTTGAATGTTTGAAGGGGTACGGGAATATAAAAGGTTTGGTAACCACTGCTCTAAGTGATTGATAGTTGGTATTCAGCAGTCAAACTGATTTCCTTTAATAAACAAACCGAATCCAAACCGACCTGAAACTCTAATCGCTCAGCACTAACAGTGAGCCTCCATGTTTTCTCCATGGACTCAGCACTAACAGTGAGCCTCCATGTTTTCTCCATGGACTCAGCACTAACAGTGAGCCTCCATGTTTTCTCCATGGACTCAGCACTAACAGTGAGCCTCCATGTTTTCTCCATGGACTCAGCACTAACAGTGAGCCTCCATGTTTTCTCCATGGACTCAGCACTAACAGTGAGCCTCCATGTTTTCTCCATGGACTCAGCACTAACAGTGAGCCTCCATGTTTTCTCCATGGACTCAGCACTAACAGTGAGCCTCCATGTTTTCTCCATGGACTCAGCACTAACAGTGAGCCTCCATGTTTTCTCCATGGACTCAGCACTAACAGTGAGCCTCCATGTTTTCTCCATGGACTCAGCACTAACAGTGAGCCTCCATGTTTTCTCCATGGACTCAGCACTAACAGTGAGCCTCCATGTTTTCTCCATGGACTCAGCACTAACAGTGAGCCTCCATGTTTTCTCTCCCCAGCAGACATATAGTGATAAATATGTTTGGAACATCAAATCACAATAAAATCGCTGTTTCTAATCGCAATTCATATCATATCGACACCTAAGTATGGTGATAATGTTGTATGGTGATAATGTTGTATGGTGATAATGTTGTATGGTGATAATGTTGTATGGTGATAATGTTGTATGGTGATGTCCTTGGCATTTCCCAACCCTAATGTGTATGGTCGGGAGTGACCACATGACCTGACCAGAAACTTATACCATTGGTTCCCACTGTGTGATCTCCTCTGTTCTGCCCCCCAGTGGATGAGGAGTTTGAGAGTGTTTCCAGCCTGCTGCTGAAGAGAACGCAGGCCATGCTGGATAAATACAGACACCTGCTTTTTGAGGAGTCAACGGTAAGTTATTAAAGTTGTCTCCTTATACAGCCCTCCCTCACTAGGGTTCCTTCTACAGCCCTCCCTCACTAGGGTTCCTTATACAGCCCTCCCTCACTAGGGTTCCTTCTACAGCCCTCCCTCACTAGGGTTCCTTATACAGCCCTCCCTCACTAGGGTTCCTTATACAGCCCTCCCTCACTAGGGTTCCTTATACAGCCCTCCCTCACTAGGGTTCCTTATACAGCCCTCCCTCACTAGGGTTCCTTATACAGCCCTCCCTCACTAGGGTTCCTTCTACAGCCCTCGCTCACTAGGGTTCCTTCTACAGCCCTCTCTCACTAGGGTTCCTTCTACAGCCCTCCCTCACTAGGGTTCCTTCTACAGCCCTCTCTCACTAGGGTTCCTTCTACAGCCCCCTCACTAGGGTTCCTTCTACAGATGATAATGTATCTGTTCAGTGTCTTCTCTTTCTCCTTCACTAGAATTGTCTTGCTAACTTTTATGTTATGGTTGATTAATGTATCGATTGACTGACTGATTAGCTGGCTTTGTTCCTGTTGTGTTTTACAGCGTCTTGGCCCGTCAGCTGAGATGGTAATGATGGACAGGATGTTTATTCAGGAAGAGAAGATCTCTCTGGGACAGGACCGCATCCTCGCCAGGGACAGACCTGGTAATACGTCTACAGTTGAATTTGGGAGTTTACATACATACACTTAGATTTAAGTCATTCTCATTTTTCAACCACTCCACAGATGTCATGTTAACAAACTATAGTTTTGTCAAGTCGGTTAGGACATCTACTTTGTGCATGACACAAGTAATTCTTCCAACAATTGTTTACAGACAGATTATTTCACTTATAATTCACTATATCACAATTCCAGTGGGTCAGAAGTTTACATACACTAAGTTGACTGTGCCTTTAAACAGTTTGGAAAATTCCAGAACATGATGTCATGGCTTTAGAAGCTTCTGATAGGCTAATTGACTATCTTACTTTATTGATCCCCGAGGGGAAATTTCTTTGTCAAACAGCTACAACGAAAATACACAAAAGACAGATACACGATGATACATAGAGCGGCAGTATGAAAAAGTATCATCAAGAATGGTGAATAACTCACCACAGGTTAATGAGAAGGGTGTGCTTGAAAGGATGCACTTAACTCTGTAATGTTGGGTTGTATTGGAGAGAGTCTCAGGCTTAAATCACTTTCCACACAGTCTGTGCCTGTATTTAGTTTTCATGCTAGTGAGGGTCGAGAATCCACTCTCACATACAGTAGGTACGTGGTTGAAACGGGCATCAGTGTCTTAACAGCACGATTTGCCAAGGCAGGATACTCTGAGTGCAGCCCTATCCAGACATCTGGCAGTGGCTTCTGATTAAATTTTCACAGAACTGCTTGTTGCAATTTTGATGAGGCTCTCTTGTTCAGATATCGGTAAGTGAACTGGAGGCGGGGCATGAAAGGGATAACGAATCCAGTTGTTTGTGTCATCCGTTTCGGGAAAGTACCTGCGGAATTGGTCACCCAACTCACTCAGGTGCTTCGCTAGATCATATTTGACGTTGTCCATAAGCTTGTGTTAATTTGCTGATATGATGATCTCTGGTATTGGTGGAACTAAGATGTGAGGAGGAAACACAATGCTCAAGTAGAAAGTTGACACAAATATTTATTATATAGACAGATCTGGTTTCCTCCAACAAACCACCAGGTGAGTGTAGCTTGTCAGAGGAATTACATTCTCCTGGAGTTTAAATACTGAATGACTGATACATATAAGGTAATCCTTCAGCCTGCTTCTATTAGCAGAGTGGCCTGTGTCTCCATGACACCAGATGCTTAGGAACCACTTCTATGTAAAGGACAAACTAGAATAGCTGGCACTCCCTAGTTACACCCTTAGCAACCACATACCACAGATAAGGCCATCTAGACCTACTGTTGCTTCTAGTACCAAAATACATTAACTCACATCATAGCTTCAATTCTGTCCCGCACATTGAATGTAGTTGGAGAGTCGCTGTAATCCTAGGTTTATGTCATTCACCCAGATAGTCCAGTCGTGTGAGAAACTCATCATCATGCAAGCGGTCAGACAAGTGAAAATAATGGTCATTAAAGAAAACATTAAGCTTGTCTCTCGTGTCAATACTTTGCTCCTTGATAACCAGCGCACTTCTGTATGTTGTAAAAACTTTACACGGTCGCTGCCCATATCATTGTATAATGCAGAAAATACACCAGAGTTTAGGGGCCTTGCTTTAACCAGGTATGCAAACTAGTCACCTTTGAACGAAATTCACCATTTTGAATCCAAAACGAATGATACGCGTTTGGAGCAATACTGGCTGTATCCAAGGCTCAGCCAATTGTTCACATATCAACAATATGCAGCACGTGATTGAAGAGAGACGTTACAACATACAACTTTCTCTCTGGAAACTGCGAGCTCCGGACAGCAGAGACTAGGAAGGCAGCGTGTCCCTGAACGATAACTAAGAGGAAGGTGAGAAGCCTGACCAACCCCCACGGTACTTAACGAGCTGTAACAGAAAAACAACTGGCATTTGGAAAGTTTGAGGTTTTTTTAATGTATTTTTTTATTTCACTTTTATTTAACCAGGTAGGTTTTATTTCACCTTTATTTAACCAGGTAGGTTTTATTTCACCTTTATTTAACCAGGTAGGTTTTATTTCACCTTTATTTAACCAGGTAGGTTTTATTTCACCTTTATTTAACCAGGTAGGTTTTATTTCACCTTTTATTTAACCAGGTAGGCCAGTTGAGAACAAGTTCTCATTTACAACTGCGACCTGGCAATGTGTGAGGTGAGGTGAGGTGAGGGAGAAAGTGTGGTGGAACATGTATTATTAGCATTGTTAAATATCTTACTAGCTGGATAGAATTCTCCGTTAGCTAGCCAGAGAACTGTTGAGCAGCCAACTTAACGGATCAAATAATTCAGTTTATGGTGTGAAAATTAGCTGGATAATGATGTCAGACAGCTAACGTTACAACATCAGATTAGCTAACGTTAGTAACCTAACCAATTCGCTATAGTATTAACTGGTAACGTTATAAGACTCCTTGCCGTTCCTCAAGTTATAACGGTTAGTTGCTTACTGGACCCTGGCAATCTGTGTCTAATGTTTCTAATGTGAACTAATGTTTTCCCTCTACAGTATGTGGGTAACTTCTAGAATGAGATAATTAGGTGAAAATGAGGCGTTGCTTGTTAAACCAGTGGATTCAGGGATGAAGTGTAGCTGGAGCTGGGTCTGGTTTAAACTGGATCCCACTATAGAGGTGAAAGGAACACCACACTTTCACTATTTCTCACTTTTTCAATTCAGTGGGTAAGAAGGGGTATGCCAGATGTACTCTCTGCTTGAAAGAGATCAGTTATGCCAACAAAGGGTATCATAATCTGCTGGCACATTGTAGAACAGATGTCCACAGGCAGGAAGTGTACAATGTAATAATGTGCAGTGTAGCCCAAAGATAGATTTTCAAAGTTAATTTGGTTGTGTTGAACTTGACAGTAACACTTTAGATGTCTGTGGTAACAAGCCGTCTTTTATAAAGGCTGTCATGGCTGCTATATTAGTGGATTGTTTTTTCTCAAGACTTGAGTGTCATTTGCAGTGAAGTCTAGGCAACAAATAACATTGGATTGCTTTCCTTACAGGTTTTAGGTTCACATGAACCACTTTATTTTGTGTGAAAATAACCAGACCCCTCTTTTACACTGCTGCTACATTCTGTTTTAACTATGCATAGTCACGTTAACTCTGTACATATTACATCGACTAACCGGTGCCCCCGGACATTGACTCTGTACTGGTACTTCCTGTATATAGCCTCCTCACATTGACTCTGTACTGGTACCCCTGTATATAGCCTCCTCACATTGACTCTGTACTGGTACTTCCTGTATATAGCCTCCTCACATTGACTCTGTACTGGTACTTCCTGTATATAGCCTCCTCACATTGACTCTGTACTGGTACTTCCTGTATATAGCCTCCTCACATTGACTCTGTACTGGTACCACCTGTATATAGCCTCCTCACATTGACTCTGTACTGGTACTTCCTGTATATAGCCTCCTCACATTGACTCTGTACTGGTACCACCTGTATATAGCCTCCTCACATTGACTCTGTACTGGTACTTCCTGTATATAGCCTCCTCACATTGACTCTGTACTGGTACTTCCTGTATATAGCCTCCTCACATTGACTCTGTACTGGTACCACCTGTATATAGCCTCCTCACATTGACTCTGTACTGGTACTTCCTGTATATAGCCTCCTCACATTGACTCTGTACTGGTACTTCCTGTATATAGCCTCCTCACATTGACTCTGTACTGGTACTTCCTGTATATAGCTTCCTCACATTGACTCTGTACTGGTACTTCCTGTATATAGCCTCCTCACATTGACTCTGTACTGGTACCCCTGTATATAGCCTCCTCACATTGACTCTGTACTGTTACTTCCTGTATATAGCCTCCTCACATTGACTCTGTACTGGTACCACCTGTATATAGCCTCCTCACATTGACTCTGTACTGGTACTTCCTGTATATAGCCTCCTCACATTGACTCTGTACTGGTACTTCCTGTATATAGCCTCCTCACATTGACTCTGTACTGGTACTTCCTGTATATAGCCTCCTCACATTGACTCTGTACTGGTACCACCTGTATATAGCCTCCTCACATTGACTCTGTACTGGTACCACCTGTATATAGCCTCCTCACATTGACTCTGTACTGGTACTTCCTGTATATAGCCTCCTCACATTGACTCTGTACTGGTACCACCTGTATATAGCCTCCTCACATTGACTCTGTACTGGTACTTCCTGTATATAGCCTCCTCACATTGACTCTGTACTGGTACTTCCTGTATATAGCCTCCTCACATTGACTCTGTACTGGTACTTCCTGTATATAGCCTCCTCACATTGACTCTGTACTGGTACTTCCTGTATATAGCCTCCTCACATTGACTCTGTACTGGTACTTCCTGTATATAGCCTCCTCACATTGACTCTGTACTGGTACCACCTGTATATAGCCTCCTCACATTGACTCTGTACTGGTACTTCCTGTATATAGCCTCCTCACATTGACTCTGTACTGGTACCACCTGTATATAGCCTCCTCACATTGACTTTGTACTGGTACTTCCTGTATATAGTCTCCTCACATTGACTCTGTACTGGTACCCCTGTATATAGCCTCCTCACATTGACTCTGTACTGGTACTTCCTGTATATAGCCTCCTCACATTGACTCTGTACTGGTACCCCTGTATATAGCCTCCTCACATTGACTCTGTACTGGTACCCCTGTATATAGCCTCCTCACATTGACTCTGTACTGGTACTTCCTGTATATAGCCTCCTCACATTGACTCTGTACTGGTACTTCCTGTATATAGCCTCCTCACATTGACTCTGTACTGGTACTTCCTGTATATAGCCTCCTCACATTGACTCTGTACTGGTACTTCCTGTATATAGCCTCCTCACATTGACTCTGTACTGGTACTTCCTGTATATAGTCTCCTCACATTGACTCTGTACTGGTACCCCTGTATATAGCCTCCTCACATTGACTCTGTACTGGTACCACCTGTATATAGTCTCCTCACATTGACTCTGTACTGGTACCACCTGTATATAGCCTCCTCACATTGACTCTGTACTGGTACTTCCTGTATATAGCCTCCTCACATTGACTCTGTACTGGTACCACCTGTATATAGCCTCCTCACATTGACTCTGTACTGGTACCCCTGTATATAGCCTCCTCACATTGACTCTGTACTGGTACCCCTGTATATAGCCTCCTCACATTGACTCTGTACTGGTACTTCCTGTATATAGCCTCCTCACATTGACTCTGTACTGGTACCACCTGTATATAGCCTCCTCACATTGACTATATAGCCTCCTCAAATTGACTCTGTACTGGTACCACCTGTATATAGCCTCCTCACATTGACTCTGTACTGGTACCACCTGTATATAGCCTCCTCACATTGACTCTGTACTGGTACTTCCTGTATATAGTCTCCTCACATTGACTCTGTACTGGTACCCCTGTATATAGCCTCCTCAAATTGACTCTGTACTGGTACCACCTGTATATAGCCTCCTCACATTGACTCTGTACTGGTACCACCTGTATATAGCCTCCTCACATTGACTCTGTACTGGTACTTCCTGTATATAGCCTCCTCACATTGACTCTGTACTGGTACCACCTGTATATAGCCTCCTCACATTGACTCTGTACTGGTACTTCCTGTATATAGCCTCCTCACATTGACTCTGTACTGGTACTTCCTGTATATAGTCTCCTCACATTGACTCTGTACTGGTACCCCTGTATATAGCCTCCTCAAATTGACTCTGTACTGGTACCACCTGTATATAGCCTCCTCACATTGACTCTGTACTGGTACCACCTGTATATAGCCTCCTCACATTGACTCTGTACTGGTACTTCCTGTATATAGCCTCCTCACATTGACTCTGTACTGGTACCCCTGTATATAGCCTCCTCACATTGACTCTGTACTGGTACCCCTGTATATAGCCTCCTCACATTGACTCTGTACTGGTACCACCTGTATATAGCCTCCTCACATTGACTCTGTACTGGTACCCCTGTATATAGCCTCCTCACATTGACTCTGTACTGGTACTTCCTGTATATAGTCTCCTCACATTGACTCTGTACTGGTACTTCCTGTATATAGCCTCCTCACATTGACTCTGTACTGGTACCCCTGTATATAGCCTCCTCACATTGACTCTGTACTGGTACCCCTGTATATAGCCTCCTCACATTGACTCTGTACTGGTACCCCTGTATATAGCCTCCTCACATTGACTCTGTACTGATACCACCTGTATATAGCCTCCTCACATTGACTGTACTGGTACCCCTGTATATAGTCTCCTCACATTGACTCTGTACTGGTACCACCTGTATATAGCCTCCTCACATTGACTCTGTACTGGTACTTCCTGTATATAGCCTCCTCACATTGACTCTGTACTGGTACCACCTGTATATAGCCTCCTCACATTGACTCTGTACTGGTACCACCTGTATATAGCCTCCTCACATTGACTCTGTACTGGTACCACCTGTATATAGCCTCCTCACATTGACTCTGTACTGGTACCACCTGTATATAGCCTCCTCACATTGACTCTGTACTGGTACCACCTGTATATAGCCTCCTCACATTGACTCTGTACTGGTACCACCTGTATATAGCCTCCTCACATTGACTCTGTACTGGTACGACCCAAAACACAGAAGTAAATCAACAACAGAATGGCTTCAACAGAAGAAAATACCCGTTCTGGAGCGGCCCAGTCAGTCCTGACCTCAACCTGATTGAGGTGCTGTGGCATGACCTCAAGAGAGCGGTTCACACCAGACATCCCAAGAATATTGCTGAACTGAAACAGTTTTGTAAAGAGGAATGGTCTAAAATCCCTCCTGTTCGTTGTGCAGGTCTGATCCTCAACTACAGAAAACGTTTGGTTGAGGTTATCGCTGCCAAAGGAGGGTCAATCATTTATTAAATCCAAGGGTTCACATACTTTTCCCACCCTGCACTGTGAATGTTTACACGGTGTGTTCAATAAAGACATGAAAACTTATAATTGTTTGTTTATTAGTTTAAGCAGACTGTGTTTGTCTGTTGTTGTGACTTAGATGAAGATCAGGTCAAATATTATGACCAATTTATGCAGAAATCCAGGTATTTCCAAAGGGTTCACATACTTTTTCTTGCCACTGTACATACCTACATCTAATATACATACCCACATCTGATATACATACCTACATCTAATATACATACCCACATCTTATATACATACCCACATCTGATATACATACCTACATCTAATATACATACCTTCATCTGATATACATACCCACATCTAGTATACATACCTACATCTGATATACATACCTACATCTAATATACATACCTACATCTAATATACATACCTACATCTGATATACATACCTACATCTAATATACATACCTACATCTAATATACATACCTACATCTAATATACATACCTACATCTAATATACATACCTACATCTAATATACATACCTACATCTAATATACATACCTACATCTAATATACATACCCACATCTGATATACATACCCACATCTAATATACATACCTACATCTAATATACAAACCTACATCTAGTATACATACCTACATCTAATATACATACCTACATCTAATATACATACCTACATCTAATATACATACCTACATCTAGTATACATACCTACATCTAATATACATACCTACATCTAGTATACATACCTACATCTAATATACATACCTACATCTAATATACATACCTACATCTAATATACATACCTACATCTAATATACATA
This sequence comes from Thymallus thymallus, assembly GCA_023634145.1. Taxonomy (NCBI): domain Eukaryota; kingdom Metazoa; phylum Chordata; class Actinopteri; order Salmoniformes; family Salmonidae; genus Thymallus; species Thymallus thymallus. The sequence goes on along the minus strand of CM042378.1, from coordinate 37,988,822 downwards.
CCCACATCTGATATACATACCCACATCTGATATACATACCTACATCTGATATACATACCTACATCTGATATACATACCTACATCTAATATACATACCTACATCTGATATACATACCCACATCTAATATACATACCTACATCTGATATACATACCTACATCTAATATACATACCTACATCTAATATACATACCTACATCTAATATACATACCTACATCTAATATACATACCTACATCTAATATACATACCTACATCTAATATACATACCTACATCTAATATACATACCTACATCTGATATACATACCTACATCTAATATACATACCTACATCTAATATACATACCTACATCTAATATACATACCTACCTCTAATATACATACCTACATCTAATATACATACCTACCTCTAATATACATACCTACATCTAATATACATACCTACATCAAATATACATACCTACATCTAATATACATACCTACCTCTAATATACATACCTACATCTAATATACATACCTACATCTAATATACATACCCACATCTGATATACATACCCACATCTAATATACATACCTACATCTAATATACAAACCTACATCTAGTATACATACCTACATCTAATATACATACCTACATCTAATATACATACCTACATCTAATATACATACCTACATCTGATATACATACCTACATCTAATATACATACCTACATCTGATATACATACCTACATCTAATATACATACCTACATCTAATATACATACCTACCTCTAATATACATACCTACATCTAATATACATACCTACCTCTAATATACATACCTACATCTAATATACATACCTACCTCTAATATACATACCTACATCTAATATACATACCTACATCTAATATACATACCTACCTCTAATATACATACCTACATCTAATATACATACCCACATCTGATATACATACCCACATCTAATATACATACCTACATCTAATATACAAACCTACATCTAGTATACATACCTACATCTAATATACATACCTACATCTAATATACATACCTACATCTAATATACATACCTACATCTGATATACATACCTACATCTAATATACATACCTACATCTGATATACATACCTACATCTAATATACATACCTACATCTAATATACATACCTACCTCTAATATACATACCTACATCTAATATACATACCTACCTCTAATATACATACCTACATCTAATATACATACCTACATCTAATATACATACCTACCTCTAATATACATACCTACCTCTAATATACATACCTACATCTAATATACATACCTACCTCTAATATACATACCTACATCTAATATACATACCTACATCAAATATACATACCTACATCTAATATACATACCTACCTCTAATATACATACCTACATCTGATATACATACCTACATCTAATATACATACCTACATCTAATATACATACCCACATCTGATATACATACCCACATCTAATATACATACCTACATCTAATATACAAACCTACATCTAATATACATACCTACATCTAATATACATACCTACATCTAATATACATACCTACATCTAATATACATACCTACATCTAATATACATACCTACATCTAATATACATACCTACATCTAATATACATACCTACCTCTAATATACATACCTACATCTAATATACATACCCACATCTGATATACATACCCACATCTAATATACATACCTACATCTAATATACAAACCTACATCTAGTATACATACCTACATCTAATATACATACCTACATCTAATATACATACCTACATCTAATATACATACCTACATCTGATATACATACCTACATCTAATATACATACCTACATCTGATATACATACCTACATCTAATATACATACCTACATCTAATATACATACCTACCTCTAATATACATACCTACATCTAATATACATACCTACCTCTAATATACATACCTACATCTAATATACATACCTACATCTAATATACATACCTACATCTAATATACATACCTACCTCTAATATACATACCTACATCTAATATACATACCTACATCTAATATACATACCTACATCTAATATACATACCTACATCTAATATACATACCTACATCTAATATACATACCTACATCTAATATACATACCTACATCTGATATACATACCCACATCTGATATACATACCCACATCTGATATACATACCCACATCTGATATACATACCTACATCTAATATACATACCTACATCTAATATACATACCTACATCTAATATACATACCTACATCTAATATACATACCTACATCTAATATACATACCTACATCTAATATACATACCTACATCTAATATACATACCTACATCTAATATACATACCTACATCTAATATACATACCTACATCTAGTATACATACCTACATCTAGTATACATACCTACATCTAATATACATACCTACATCTAATATACATACCTACATCTGATATACATACCCACATCTGATATACATACCCACATCTAATATACATACCTACATCTAATATACAAACCTACATCTAGTATACAAACCTACATCTAGTATACATACCTACATCTAATATACATACCTACATCTAGTATACATACCTACATCTAATATACATACTGTTAGGTTCAAAATAACAGGGTGAAATGGACATCTATTAAAGCCCAATGGGTCAGACAGCTGCACAGACAAAAAACATTCACACCAGCACTGGTATTTAACCCTTCCTATGCGGAGTCTCCTCACACAATCAACCAATGCATCTCTGTTGCTAGGCAGATCTGTAGTCATGACTGCTCTTTTATCACTTCATCTGACCTGACCTCAGGCCGAATTCCTTAATCCTCCCTAATTTATCCTGTTGACTCGTACCAGCATCCTTCCCATAGGATCACTGATGTCTAACAATAACATGTTCTGACAGTATTTACGTGTCCTGCGTTCCTCTCGCTTACTCTGTGACATGATTAAGGATGTTTGATGTTTATAGGTCAGAACCAATCAATACCTATATCTAATATATACTGAACAATTTAGTGAATTTAAATACATTTATTAGGCCCTAATCTATGGATTTTACGACTGGGCAGGGACACAGCCATGCGTAGGCCTGGGAGGACATAGGCCCACCCACTTGGGCGCCAGGCACACCCGCGTTTTCCCGCCACCCCTTCTCATGTCGATAAGGTGAAGAAGCCGGATGTGGAGGTCCTGGGCTGGTGTGGTTACACATGGTCTGCAGTTGTGAGGCCCGTTGGAGGCGGAGCATGTGAGCAGAGTGGAGGGTCGGAGGTCATTGCTCCGCGTCGGTGCTCTGATTCATCTGTAGTTTACAAAGAAATACATTGATGTGAATGTGAACAATATTTAGCGCTCAGCATTTAAACATTAATCATTATAGTCAATAAACTACAGAAAGAGGTAACATGTCAGGCCTATTAGGGTTAGGACATACTACAGAAAGAGGTAACATGTCAGGCCTATTAGGGTTAGGACATACTACAGAAAGAGGTAACATGTCAGGCCTATTAGGCTATAGTTTATTTTGGCCCATTGTTTAGATATAACTTTAAAGAGATTTAGTTTATAAATACTGTACTACAATGATACACTTAGCTAGCTACCCACCTCGTGTCTTTCTGTTAGCATGTGAACCTAGTAAGTACACCAAGTACAGGATATGTCTCTTTTCAGATTCCACAATGATTCTTTAGTCGTAGCTAAAGTTAGGGTCTATGGCAGCACACAAGTAGACTACAAATCCATGTTGGGCCGGGCATGCCCTGAGCTGGTGAAGTGAGCGGGGGAGAAGGCCGACGTTCCAGCCTTTGGGAAACTGGCTCCAACGATCCAGTCAAATAGAGGCGGCACATGGTAGAGAAATGAACATTAAATTCTCTGGCCACAGCTCTGGTGGGCATTCCTGCTGCCAGCATGCCAATGTTATGCTCCCTCAACTTGATACATCTGTGGCGTTGTGTGACAACTGCACATTTTGTGGCCTTTTATTGTCCCCAGAAGTAGGTGCACCTGTGTAATGATTTGTAAAGTAATTGATAAGTCTAAGCTGAGTGTATATATATATGTGTGTATATGTATATATGTGTGTATATCTATATATGTGTGTATATGTATATATGTATATATGTGTGTATATATTTGTGTGTATATGTATATATGTGTGTGTATATTTGTGTGTATATGTATATATGTGTATGTATATATGTGTGTGTATATGTGTATATATATATATATGTGTGTGTGTGTGTGTGTATATATATATATATGTGTATGTATGTGTGTATATACAGTGGGGAGAACAAGTATTTGATACACTGCCGATTTTGCAGGTTTTCCTACTTACAAAGAATGTAGAGGTCTGTAATTTTTATCATAGGTACACTTCAACTGTGAGTGACGGAATCTAAAACAAAAATCCAGAAAATCACATTGTATGATTTTTAAATAATTAATTTGTATTTTATTGCATGACATAAGTATTTAATCACCTACCAACCAGTAAGAATTCCGTCTCTCACAGACCTGTTAGTTTTTCTTTAAGAAGCCCTCCAGTTCTCCACTCATTACCTGTATTAACTGCACCTGTTTGAACTCGTTACCTGTATAAAAGACACCTGTCCACACACTCAATCAAACAGACTCCAACCTCTCCACAATGGCCAAGACCAGAGAGCTGTGTAAGGACATCAGGGATAAAATTGTAGACCTGCACAAGGCTGGGATGGGCTACAGGACAATAGGCAAGCAGCTTGGTGAGAAGGAAACAACTGTTGGCGCAATTATTAGAAAATGGAAGAAGTTCAAGATGACGGTCAATCTCCCTCGGTCTGGGGCACCATGCAAGATCTCACCTCGTGGGGCATCAATGATCATGAGGAAGGTGAGGGATCAGCCCAGAACTACACGGCAGGACCTGGTCAATGACCTGAAGAGAGCTGGGACCACAGTCTCAAAGAAAACCATTAGTAACACACTACGCCGTCATGGATTAAAATCCTGCAGCGCACGCAAGGTCCCCCTGCTCAAGCCAGCGCATGTCCAGGCCCGTCTGAAGTTTGCCAATGACCATCTGGATGATCCAGAGGAGGACTGGGAGAAGGTCATGTGGTCTGATGAGACAAAAATAGAGCTTTTTGGTCTAAACTCCACTCGCCGTGTTTGGAGGAAGAAGAAGGATGAGTACAACCCCAAGAACACCATCCCAACCGTGAAGCATGGAGGTGGAAACATAATTCTTTGGGGATGCTTTTCTGCAAAGGGGACAGGACGACTGCACCGTATTGAGGGGAGGATGGATGGGGCCATGTATCGCGAGATCTTGGCCAACAACGTCCTTCCCTCAGTAAGAGCATTGAAGATGGGTTGTGGCTGGGTCTTCCAGCATGACGACCCGAAACACACAGCCAGGGCAACTAAGGAGTGGCTCCGTAAGAAGCATCTCAAGGTCCTGGAGTGGCCTAGCCAGTCTCCAGACCTGAACCCAATAGAAAATCTTTGGAGGGAGCTGAAAGTCTGTATTGCCCAGCGACAGCTCTGAAACCTGAAGGATCTGTATGGAGGAGTGGGCCAAAATCCCTGCCGCAGTGTGTGCAAACCTGGTCAAGAACTACAGGAAACGTATGATCTCTGTAATTGCAAACAAAGGTTTCTGTACCAAATACTAAGTTCTGCTTTTCTGATGTATCAAATACTTATGTCATGCAATAAAATGCAAATTAATTACTTAAAAATCGTACAACGTGATTCTCTGGATTTTTGTTTTAGATTCCGTCACTCACAGTTGAAGAGTACCTATGATAAAAATTACAGACTTCTACATGCTTTGTAAGTGGGAAAACCTGCAAAATCGGCAGTGTATCAAATACTTGTTCTCCCCACTATATATATATATGTATATGTGTGTATATGTATATATACATATATATATATATATATATATATATATATATATACACACACACACACACACACACACACACACACACACACACACACACACACACAGTTGAAGTCGGAAGTTTACGTCCACTTAGGTTGAAGTCATTAAAACTCATTTTTCAACCACTTTCATGTTAACAAACTATAGTTTTGTCAAGTCGGTTAGGACATCTACTTTGTGCATGACACAAGTAATTCTTCCAACAATTGTTTACAGACAGATTATTTCACTTATAATTCACTATATCACAATTCCAGTGGGTCAGAAGTTTACATACACTAAGTTGACTGTGCCTTTAAACAGCTTGGAACATTCCAGAAAATGATGTCATGGCTTTAGAAGCTTCTGATAGGCTAATTGACATAATTTGAGTCAATTGGAGGTGTACCTGTGGATGTATTTCAAGGCCTACCTTCAAACTCAGTGCCTCTTTGCTCAACATCATGGGAAAATTTAAAGAAATCAGCCAAGACCTCAGAAAATCAATTGTAGACCTCCACAAGTCTGGTTCATCCTTGGGAGCAATTTCCAAACGCCTGAAGGTACCACGTTCATCTGTACAAACAATAGAACACAAGTATAAACACCATGGGACCACGCAGCCGTCATACCGCTCAGGAAGGAGACGCGTTCTGTCTCCAGGCGATGAACGTGCTTTGGTGCGAAAAGATAGATAGATAGATAGATAGATAGGTACTTTATTGATCCCGAGGGGGAAATGTCTTTGTCAAGCAGCTACAACAAAACATAGGGCAGGTGCAAAATGCCAGAACGAAAATACACAAAAGACAGATGGTACATGACATGGTACATGATACATAGAGCGGCAGTATGAAAAAGTATAGAAATACAAGAAGTCTGGAGTGCAAAAGAGCAATGAAAAGACATTGCATAGTATGGGTGAAAAGTACAAATATATCCCAGAACAACAGCAAAGAACCTTGTGAAGATGCTGGAGGAAACAGGTACAAAAGTATCTATATCCACAGTAAAACGAGTCCTATATCGACATAACCTGAAACGTCACTCAGCAAGGAAGAAGCCACTGCTCCATAACCACCATAAAAAAGCCAGACTACGGTTTGAAACTGCACATGGAGACAAAGATCGCACTTTGTTGGAGAAATGTCCTCTGGTCTGATGAAACAAAAATAGAACTGTTTGGCCATAATGAACATTGTTATGTTTGGAGGAAAAAGGGGGAGGCTTGCAAGCAGAAGAACACCATCCCAACCGTGAAGCACGGGGGTGGCAGCATCATGTTGTGGGGGTGCTTTGCTGCAGGACAGGAGGGACTGGTACACTTCACAAAATAGATGGCATCATGAGGAAGGAAAATTATGTGGATATATTGAAGCAACTTCTCAAGACATCAGTCAGGAAGTTAAAGCTTGGTCGTAAATGGGTCTTCAGTTTGGCGCCGCCCTGAGTGGTCGCCTTTTAAGCAGCTCCCGCTGTCCCGTTGTTCGTGCATTAATTGTTGTTTTAGTTCGTTTTCTTTCGTCTATTTTCTTTAGTTTTATTTTTTATTTTGCTACAGTCGAACTATAACAGTTCAGGATTATGGATTTTATGGATTTTATCGCAGCTGAACGTCGACAGGAGTCGTCAACTGTTATTGTTTACAACCGAGCCCAGCTCCTGGATTTAGCCCACGCAGCGCTGCTGCTCCCCAGGGAAAAGTTTGATATTCCGGACGAATTGAAAAGACGACGCCGTGGATGCAGGGCGGGATTGAAATGTAAGGCAAAGCGGAGGAGGTTCAAGTACAAGCCGGCTATACCGTCTATTATTATGGGCAATGTTAGGTGTCTACATAACAAGACGGATGAGTTGGCGGGACTTGTTCGAGGACAAAGGATTTATCGGGAAACGAGCCTAATGTGTTTTACTGAGACTTGGCTGAACGGTAACATCCCCATACAGAACGTCACTATCGACGGTTTCCAGACCATCAGAGCGGACAGGGATCGCGTCTCTTCCGGTAAGAGTAAGGGTGGTGGGCTGGCTTTATTAGTTAACAACAGATGGTGTCATCCCAAACATATTACTCTTAAGGAAAAGTTTTGTAGCCCGGACATTGAACTGCTAGCCGTTAGCCTGAGACCCTACTATTTGCCGAGGGAATTCACGGCGGCCATTGCTGTTATTGTTTACATCCCGCCCTCTGCTGACGCAAACGCAGCGTGTGACGTTCCACTCTGTTATCGCGAGGTTACAGACAGCGCATCCCAGTGCTTTCTTTGCAATTTCGGGGGATTTTAACCATGCATCTCTCTCTTCAACGCTGCCCACGTTCAAACAGTTCGTGAAGTGCCCAACCAGGAATAATAAAACTCTGGACTTGTTATATGCTAATGTGAAGGATGCATACAACTCCACTGCACTCCCTCCCCTCGGTAGATCGGATCACAACCTTGTCCACCTCACCCCACTCTACAGGCCTATGGTCCAACAGCAGCCTGCAACCACCAGGACTATTAGGAGATGGTCCCCGGAGGCGAATGAGGCCCTACAGGACTGCTTTGAAACAACAGACTGGGATGTGTTCTGTGAGGCTCATGGGGAGGACATCGATGGACTCACTGACTGCATAACAGACTATATTAATTTTTGTGTAGACAACACTGTACCCACCAGGAAGGTACGCTGTTTCCCAAACAATAAACCCTGGGTCACCAGCGACCTGAAGGCCCTGCTGAATGAGAAGAAGAGGGCCTTCAAGGAGAAGGACAAGGACAAATTGAAATGCGTCCAGAGGGAGCTGAAGTTGCGGATTGCTGAGGGGAAGAGAGTGTATAAGGAGAAGATGGAGGACAAGCTGAGGCAGAGCCAGGTGAGAGAGGTGTGGAAGGGTATGAGAAATATCACTGGCTTCAAAAAGTCAAACAGTGGGCAGAATGAGGGGACCCAGGACAGAGCCAATGAGCTGAACCAATTTTTTAACAGGTTCGATACTGGCCCTGTCCACCTCCCCTCCAGCTCCCCAGACCACACACCCTCACAGCTATCCCACCCCCACTTTGCTCACAGCACCTCTGCTGAGACAATCAGTGACCCCACCTCCGCCCCTGCCCCCCCTGGACTGATCCTCAACACCCCCCTTCCCCCCACCTCCCTACCTGGGCTGGCTTTCACCACCAACCAAGTGAAGAGAGAGCTGGAGAGACTACACCAGTGGAAAGCGGCGGGCCCTGATGGCATCAGCCCAAGGGTGCTGAGGGTCTGTGCTGACCAACTGTGTGGAATACTCCAGCGTCTTTTCAACCTTAGCCTGAGCCTAGAAAGGGTCCCTGTGCTGTGGAAAACATCCTGCCTCGTCCTAGTGCCCAAGAAGGCACACCCCACTGTCCTGAATGACTTCAGACCTGTAGCGCTAACATCCCACATCATGAAGACCCTGGAAAGGTTAGTCCTCGCTCACCTCAGACCCCTGGTGTGTTCATCAATGGACCCCCTGCAGTTTGCATACCAGCGCAACATCGGGGTGGATGATGCAATCATCTACCTTCTGCAGAGGGCCTACTCTCACCTGGACAACACAGGTTGCACTGTGAGGGTCATGTTTTTTGACTTCTCCAGTGCCTTCAATACCATTCAGCCCCTGCTACTGGGTGAGAAGATGAGGAGGATGAAAGTGGAAGCACCCTTAGTCTCCTGGGTCACGGACTACCTGACCGGTAGGCCACAATTTGTGCAACTACAGAGCTGTGTGTCAGAACGGGCAGTTAGCAACACAGGGGCCCCCCAGGGTACGGTCCTGTCCCCCTTCCTGTTCACCCTCTACACCTCAGACTTCAGATATAACTCTGAAACATGCCACCTACAGAAGTTCTCGGATGACTCTGCTATTGTAGGGTGCATCAGGGGTGGGCAGGAGGAGGAGTACAGGAGCACAATCAGTGACTTTGTGTTGTGGTGTGAGCAGAACCACCTTCAGCTCAACATCAGCAAAACTAAGGAGATGGTGGTGGACTTCAGGAGAACCAAGGCACAACTGACTGCAGTCCCTATAAAGGGGATGGATGTGGAAATGGTTGAGTCATACAAGTTCTTGGGTGTCCATATGGACAACAGACTGGAATGGGCTGGTAACACCGGGGCCCTGTACAAAAAGGGCCAGAGCCGACTCTACTTTCTGAGGAGGCTCAGGTCCTTCAACGTGTGCAGTAAACTACTGCATACCTTCTACCAGTCTGTGGTGGCCAGTGCCATCTTTTTTGCAGTGGTGTGCTGGGGAGCAAACATCAAAGCCGGTGATGCTTCTCGGGTAAATAAGCTGATCAGGAAGGCTAGCTCTGTCCTGGGGATGAGCCTTGACACTCTAGAGGAGGTGGCGGAGAGACGGATCCTGGCCAAACTGCTGGCCATCATGGACAACGTCACCCACCCTCTGCACGCTATGGTTATGACGCAGAGGAGCTCTTTCAGTCACAGACTGATCCCACCACGGTGTGCCAGAGAGCGCTACAGGAGGTCCTTCCTGCCGGCGGCTATGAGACTATATAATGCCTCACCGGGGTGCCGTGCCGTCGGCAACATAGATCTGGAACTGTTGGGGTGCTAGGACCTAGTTTAACAATTATGCATCCATCCGTGAGTAACTCTGTTCCGTCAGCACTCATCCACTCAGGACCTACTTATTCATACAGGTCTGTATATACATACCCATGTACAGTTGTTATATTATATCACATGCAATATTGTAAGTAATTATTGGACCTAGGCATTCACTCAGGAATGCATATTAGTATCCTGCCAGTTGCACCTTTTCTCATTGCTTTTAGTATATCAAATGTGCAATAAGTGCAGTTGTCTGTAATTAAACCCTGCGCACTAAGGACTGTATTTTAAGGGAATTACTATTATTACCCCAATGATATCATACACACATTTAGCTATTAAAGTATCTCTTCCTGTCATTTACCTGTACAGTTTGTGTAAACATGCAAGTATTCACTTATCTGTAAATATAACTGTATACCTAACTGTACAGCTAATTTAACCATGCAAAATGTTCACTTACCTGTTAATTTACCCAGTCTGTCTATTAAGTAAACTATTATTACCCTCGCTCATATCATACGCATTAGCTACTGAAGTATTTCTCTGCCATCGACCTGTATAGTATAGTTAACCATCCAACATCCACCAATGTATAGTGTACATATTCAGCCAACCACTCATACTATGCAATGTCCTTTTATAGCTTTTTTTTCATACTGCCGCTCTATGTATCATGTACCGTGTATCTGTCTTTTGTGTACTTTCGTTGTGGCATTTTGCACCTGCCCTGTGTTTTTGTTGTAGCTGCTTGATAATGAAATTTCCCCCCCGGGGGATCAATAAAGTACCTATCTATCTATCTATCTATCTATCTATCTAAATGGACAATGACCCCAAGCATACTTCCAAAGTTGTGGCAAAATGGCTTAAGGACAACAAAGTCAAGGTATTGGAGTGGCCATCACAAAGCCCTGACCTCAATCCTATAGAACATTTGTGGGCAGAACTGAAAAAGCGTGTGAGCAAGGAGGCCTACAAACCTGACTCAGTTACACCAGTTCTGTCAGGAGGAATGGGCCAAAATTCACCCAACTTATTGTGGGAAGCTTGTGGAAGGCTACCCGAAACATTTGACCCAAGTTAAACAATTTAAAGGCAATGCTACCAAATACTAATTGAGTGTATGTACACTTCTGACCCACTGGGAATGTGATGAAAGAAATAAAAGCTGAAATAAATCATTCTCTCAACTATTATTCTGACATTTCACATTCTAATAAAGTGAATTTTTACTAGGATTAAATGTCAGGAATTGTGAAAAACGTATATGTAAACTTCGGACTTCAACTATGTATTTTTATAACCTTTATTTTACTAGGCAAGTCAGTTAAGAAAAAATTCTTATTTACGATGACAGCCTAGGGGCAGTGGGTTAACTGCCTTGTTCAGGGGCAGAAACGACAGATTTTCACCTTGTCAGCTCGGGGATTCGATCTGGCAACCTTTCAGTTACGGGCCCAACACTCTAACCACTAGGCTACCTAATATATAAAAACTATTATTTGGAGAAGCTTGTTTCTATTGGTCAAACTGGCCCTCCTTTGTACAGCAGAGAGAACTGGGGTAGCTTTACCTTTGGTCATAACTTCCATCTCTCTCTTTCTCCCCCCAGAGGAGTATGTGGCCAACTCAAGGATGATTGAGAGTGGAGATACCAGTATGACTCAGCCCCAGTGGTTTGTGTGTGCTGAGCCCAGCACCTTGAGGAGTAGTGAAGCTCCATCCTCAACACCTACTCCAGCCTCAACTCCTACCTCCATCGCACCGGCCCACTTCCCCTCCACCAAGCTGGTGATAAAGCAGGGAGGAGCAGGGGCGTCTGTCTCCTGGTCCAGCTCCCCAGCTCCTGTGGCCAGGTCAGGGTCAGGGGTTAGACAGACAGCCGACACGCAGAGTCGCAGCTCCCCCTTCAGCCGTGTTCCTCCACCTCCCTCCTGTCACTCACCCTACCACCCTTCCTCCTCTCGTCCAGCTGAGGATGATGACGCTCTACCCCAGAGGACCAGTAAACCCCCCATGAAGACGTACGCTGCCCGCCCACGCATCGGCTTGAAGCTCAAGATCAAGCAGGAGGCTGGGTTTAGTAAGGTGGTGCACAACACCGCCCTCGACCCGGTCCACACACCATTCACACCCCACCCTACCACCCAGCCAGAACCGGTGCCGACACGCCCTACCACCCAGCCCCAACCTGCACCGACACCCCCTACCACCCAGCCCCAACCTGCACCGACACACCCTACCACCCAGCCCCAACCGGCACCGACACACCCTACCACCCAGCCCCAGCCGGCATCGACACACCCTACCACCCAGCCCCAACCTGCACCGACACCCCCTACCACCCAGCCCCAACCGGCACCGACACCCCCTACCACCCAGCCCCAGCCGGCACCGACACACCCTACCACCCAGCCCCAGCCGGCACCGACACACCCTACCACCCAGCCCCAGCCGGCATCGACACACCCTACCACCCAGCCCCAACCGGCACCGACACACCCTACCACCCAGCCGGCACCGACACACCCTACCACCCAGCCCCAGCCGGCGCCGACACACCCTACCACCCAGCCCCAGCCGGCATCGACACACCCTACCACCCAGCCCCAGCCGGCATCGACACACCCTACCACCCAGCCGGCACCGACACACCCTACCACCCAGCCCCAGCCGGCATCGACACACCCAAAATCACATGCAACAGCAGCACTAACCACACTGCCTTTTAAAACTTTCATTAGGACTTCTACCCCTAGCTGTACCACAGTCTCCTCGGCAACGGTCTCCATAGCAACCACACAGGCGACCCCCAGCCCACAGAGAGTCACAGCCCCCCCATCCTCTTCCTCCTCTCACCCATGGTCTTCATCATCGTCAACGACAACATCATCATCCTCCTCCACGTCTCAGATGAACGGAGTGTTGGAACATCACAATGTGGGTGGAGTCAAGCGTAACCCCGCCTCCACGGCCACTTCCCCTCAGACCACCTGCCGCCTGCCTCTACGGAAGACTTACCGGGAGAACATCAGCCCCCGTGTCCGACCGGGCGTACCGGGAGGAGGAGGAGACAGTGTCCCGTACCCCCGTCCCTCCCCCTCGCCCCCCAAATCTCCCCTCCCACCCTCCTCACCCTCTCCTTCCTCAGTGGGGACGGTGATCGCCAGCATGAAGCTAGAGAAGAGAGGAGGACGCTCCAGGGAGGGGAGAGGTTGGTCCATCCCCCACACAGACCACAGCCGGGAGGCCCTGAGGCTGGGGAACTCCTCCCCTGGCCTAGTGCAGGGCATCTCAAACACCCACCAGCACCCACACTGCCCCCACCTCTTAGACAGAGAGGAGGAGGAGGACGGGAGAGAAGGGGATCATTGGGACAGAGGGGAGGACATGGGGAGGTATAAGAGGGTGAGCAGTAAAAACCGCCAGAGGTCAGGGGGCGGTTTGAGGGGTGGAACGTTCAGAATGGACCAGCATGCACCTGGGCCCCCTTCCCCGCCCCCAGACACTTCTTGTTACAGAGACTCATCACTTCCTGCTAAGCGCTGTAAGTCAGACTCTCCTGTCATGGACATGGACAATGCCTCCTTCTCCTCCGGCTCCCCGCCACACGATGAGTCTCTTAACGAACACGTGCAGTGTGCTATCGACTCCATCCTCAACCTGCAGGGCCAGGCCCAGGGGCCCACACCACGCAGGGCCAAAGGTGGCTCCGCCAGGCCACACCACCACCACAGCCAGCGACCCGCAGCCCCCAGCCCTCCTCACACACATGCAGACCCTCAGTCTCCTCCTCATCTTCATCCTCTCAGGTTGGAGGCAGAGGACACAACGGCAGCCTGGTGCCACAGTCTCACGGCAGATAACACACACAGAACAGTAGAGGAGGTGAGGGGACAGTGATACCTCCCTCACTGTGCTCTGACAAGCTCGCTTGGCCTCGTTTGTCCATCTGAATGTTGTTTACTTGACAACATGACCCAATGCTCAGTCACACCATGGATAATTGGATGGATGGATAGTGATGACTCTTTCTCTGTAAAAAGGTTTGCTTTACTCTGTGGCCGCCCACTCTGCTCTCTCAACCAATCATCAATTAGATACATTTGTCCCCAGTTTATTGTTGAGGTTTTTCCTTTACATTCCATAGTTATCATGTTATAGCTGCTTCCCGTCTGTCTGTGTGTCTAACAAATAAGACCTGGGTCATGTTCAGTAGGTAGAAAACAGGAGAAGATGTTCTGATACTACAGGAACTTGTCCAATAATAAGACAGAGGTTGTTTTCTGTGACTAAATGTTTTGCTACGGTGTGTTCTACTGAACAAGGCAGGAGAGGCCTGTTTCTGCTCTCATCACTACAGATCCATGTCTCTCTTTTTCCATACTGTGACTTCTGTCATCATCACCACAAATACACTTTCTGCTTCCAGCTCTTCAATTTGTAGCTAGAGGGTTATTTTTCATTCATATACATGTTGTAGTTTGGTTAAATATTGAGGTGGTTGACTGACTGTTGTTGGCTGACATTCTGGTTGACTGTTGAAGCCGCTGCTGTCTTTAGGAACCCCTATTACTGTCAATGAAACATGGAATGATGAAATCACCTTTACATGTTAAAACAAGTCCTCTGCTTGTCCTGACCATGACTGACGTTCAATAGGCAAGGATGTATTTTAGCTAACACGTGCCCATTCAGGTCACATTGTTTTTAAAAATCTAATATCTGATTCTCTCCTTAACCCTCCTCCCCAGCAGGAGCAACAACGACATGGACACACAAACAATAATGTACAGAAAAGACAGAATTTGAAGTATAGTATTAGATACATTTTGTATTGTATTTATTGTGTATAATGACACTTTTAAAAAAGAAATAAAACTGTAAATTTAATCTTGCTGCTTTTATGAGAGAGTTGGTGCATATAGTTTTATGCAATGGTTGGGTCTGATCCTGGCAGCTGATTTAGTTAAAACCGCCTTCCAGACGTTATCTATTCCACAAGTTACCACTGGCTATGACATTGAAATGTCTGTTTACTGTTCTATCTCCCTGCACATTGTGTGCAATCTATGGCGTCATCTCCCTCTCACAGGACCCAGGGGGTATATCAAATCTCAGGGGCGCAGAGGATCATGTTGAGGAGCTGACAGAGCTCAGAGAAATGTGGAATTGAGAGCACTCCTCTCCCTGCTCATGATACACTTGATATATGATCTGTCTGCTCAGAAATCTACAATGACATCAATGAAGGTACAGTATTAGGAAACTCTGATGACATGGTATTCTTATATGATTGGCTAGGTGGGACCCATACAGCATGAAGTTTACGTCCCCAGGTAGCATGGATACAGTAGGTGGCGGCAGTAGACTTTTTTGGGTGTAGTTGCCATTAAACCTGAAGGTAGATAACCCACAGATGGAACAATGAGACAGATATTTCACTGGATGTACAGTATAAATGTGAAGCATCCGGTGGCGTTTCCACTAAATACCAAATATGGTCGTGGGAGCAGATGGAACGAGATGGAATTTCTGCTAATTTACTCATCGATTAAACATTTGATCGCAATACAGTTTTCTGTTCCCAAAACTACAATATGTTACGTACAGAAGGCGGACTGAGTTACTGCACTAGCGCTTCATGGAATGGGCGTTCCCCAACGGAAATACGCAAATGATGCTAGAACGCGCCAATAGGATGTCGCTAGCTCCTGCTTGGCCCTGCCCCCTCCTTGTTCTGCCCACTATGGCTAATTTGTTCCCTTGTGAATCAACAGGCTGTGGTCTATCCTGGTATATTTATGTTAAGTATAATGTTTATAATGTTTGTGATTCAGGCATGATAAAACTTACCCAATAAGTGGGGGAAACATGTGACTGAGTTGAGAACTAGCACTGGGCTGTAACTATGGGAATACATTATCGCAAATGCTACGCGATCGGCAGGTGTGGGGTTAATGATGGCAGGATACAAATACGCGTATTATCAGAGTTTAATCTCACATTTGAGAATACACTCTTAACTGGCCCATTCCATTGAGCCCGCGAATAGAAATGCACTGGATTTGCAGGTAAGGGGCGCAACTGCGTACCAAACAGTAAAAAAGAGCAGCTCTGAGTTTCAAAGGGAAATCTGCTGCGATAAAGAAAATGTAAAAAAAGACACTAACTACCGCTCAAATCAAGTAATACAAAGTGAAAGTGAGTGCGCGGACACAGAGCAGGCGTTCTCAGTGTACAGTGTATGAAAAAGCTGAAGCCATTCATTGTGCAAATGGGAATACATTTACTTAATGTACCGTTTGAAATTGACACAGGATTAAATAGCGTCACACTGATGAACAAGTCCCAAGTCAATGACAAGTGGGAGAAAAGTGAACTGTCTAAACTGAGAGAGACTCCCTGAACTCAAAACGTACACCAGGAGAAGATCAATGTCGTAGGAGTTGCTGTGGAATATCAAGGACAAAATAAAAGACTGCCTCTCTTAGTAGTGAAGGAACTGGCCCCAGTTTACTAGAGAGGCTGGTTAGAGGTAACAATACTATCTTAGTAGTGAAGGAACTGGCCCCAGTTTACTAGAGAGGCTGGTTAGAGGTAACAATACTCTCTTAGTAGTGAAGAAACTGGCCCCAGTTTACTAGATAGAGGCTGGTTAGAGGTAACAATAGATAGATAGATAGATAGATAGATAGATAGATAGATAGATAGATAGATAGATAGATAGATAGATAGATAGATAGATAGATAGATAGGTACTTTATCTTAGTAGTGAAGGAACTGGCCCCAGTTTACTAGAGAGGCTGGTTAGAGGTAACAATACTCTCTTAGTAGTGAAGGAACTGGCCCCAGTTTACTAGAGAGGATGGTTAGAGGTAACAATACTATCTTAGTAGTGAAGGAACTGGCCCCAGTTTACTAGAGAGGCTGGTTAGAGGTAACAATACTCTCTTAGTAGTGAAGGAACTGGCCCCAGTTTACTAGAGAGGCTGGTTAGAGGTAACAATACTATCTTAGTAGTGAAGGAACTGGCCCCAGTTTACTAGAGAGGCTGGTTAGAGGTAACAATACTATCTTAGTAGTGAAGGAACTGGCCCCAGTTTACTAGAGAGGCTGGTTAGAGGTAACAATACTATCTTAGTAGTGAAGGAACTGGCCCCAGTTTACTAGAGAGGCTGGTTAGAGGTAACAATACTCTCTTAGTAGTGAAGGAACTGGCCCCAGTTTACTAGAGAGGCTGGTTAGAGGTAACAATACTATCTTAGTAGTGAAGGAACTGGCCCCAGTTTACTAGAGAGGCTGGTTAGAGGTAACAATACTATCTTAGTAGTGAAGGAACTGGCCCCAGTTTACTAGAGAGGCTGGTTAGAGGAAACAATACTATCTTAGTAGTGAAGGAACTGGCCCCAGTTTACTAGATAGAGGCTGGTTAGAGGAAACAATACTCTCTTAGTAGTGAAGGAACTGGCCCCAGTTTACTAGAGAGGCTGGTTAGAGGAAACAATACTATCTTAGTAGTGAAGGAACTGGCCCCAGTTTACTAGAGAGGCTGGTTAGAGGTAACAATACTATCTTAGTAGTGAAGGAACTGGCCCCAGTTTACTAGAGAGGCTGGTTAGAGGAAACAATACTATCTTAGTAGTGAAGGAACTGGCCCCAGTTTACTAGATAGAGGCTGGTTAGAGGAAACAATACTCTCTTAGTAGTGAAGGAACTGGCCCCAGTTTACTAGAGAGGCTGGTTAGAGGAAACAATACTATCTTAGTAGTGAAGGAACTGGCCCCAGTTTACTAGAGAGGCTGGTTAGAGGTAACAATACTATCTTAGTAGTGAAGGAACTGGCCCCAGTTTACTAGAGAGGCTGGTTAGAGGTAACAATACTCTCTTAGTAGTGAAGGAACTGGCCCCAGTTTACTAGAGAGGCTGGTTAGAGGAAACAATACTATCTTAGTAGTGAAGGAACTGGCCCCAGTTTACTAGAGAGGCTGGTTAGAGGTAACAATACTATCTTAGTAGTGAAGGAACTGGCCCCAGTTTACTAGAGAGGCTGGTTAGAGGAAACAATACTATCTTAGTAGTGAAGGAACTGGCCCCAGTTTACTAGATAGAGGCTGGTTAGAGGAAACAATACTCTCTTAGTAGTGAAGGAACTGGCCCCAGTTTACTAGAGAGGCTGGTTAGAGGAAACAATACTATCTTAGTAGTGAAGGAACTGGCCCCAGTTTACTAGAGAGGCTGGTTAGAGGTAACAATACTCTCTTAGTAGTGAAGGAACTGGCCCCAGTTTACTAGAGAGGCTGGTTAGAGGTAACAATACTCTCTTAGTAGTGAAGGAACTGGCCCCAGTTTACTAGAGAGGCTGGTTAGAGGTAACAATACTATCTTAGTAGTGAAGGAACTGGCCCCAGTTTACTAGAGAGGCTGGTTAGAGGTAACAATACTATCTTAGTAGTGAAGGAACTGGCCCCAGTTTACTAGAGAGGCTGGTTAGAGGTAACAATACTCTCTTAGTAGTGAAGGAACTGGCCCCAGTTTACTAGAGAGGCTGGTTAGAGGTAACAATACTCTCTTAGTAGTGAAGGAACTGGCCCCAGTTTACTAGAGAGGCTGGTTAGAGGTAACAATACTATCTTAGTAGTGAAGGAACTGGCCCCAGTTTACTAGAGAGGCTGGTTAGAGGTAACAATACTCTCTTAGTAGTGAAGGAACTGGCCCCAGTTTACTAGAGAGGCTGGTTAGAGGTAACAATACTATCTTAGTAGTGAAGGAACTGGCCCCAGTTTACTAGAGAGGCTGGTTAGAGGTAACAATACTCTCTTAGTAGTGAAGGAACTGGCCCCAGTTTACTAGAGAGGCTGGTTAGAGGTAACAATACTATCTTAGTAGTGAAGGAACTGGCCCCAGTTTACTAGAGAGGCTGGTTAGAGGTAACAATACTATCTTAGTAGTGAAGGAACTGGCCCCAGTTTACTAGAGAGGCTGGTTAGAGGTAACAATACTATCTTAGTAGTGAAGGAACTGGCCTCAGTTTACTAGAGAGGCTGGTTAGAGGTAACAATACTATCTTAGTAGTGAAGGAACTGGCCCAGTTTACTAGATAGAGGCTGGTTAGAGAAAACAATACTATCTTAGTAGTGAAGGAACTGGCCCCAGTTTACTAGAGAGGCTGGTTAGAGGAAACAATACTCTCTTAGTAGTGAAGGAACTGGCCCCAGTTTACTAGAGAGGCTGGTTAGAGGTAACAATACTATCTTAGTAGTGAGGGAACTGGCCCCAGTTTACTAGAGAGGCTGGTTAGAGGTAACAATACTCTCTTAGTAGTGAAGGAACTGGCCCCAGTTTACTAGAGAGGCTGGTTAGAGGTAACAATACTCTCTTAGTAGTGAAGGAACTGGCCCCAGTTTACTAGAGAGGCTGGTTAGAGGAAACAATACTATCTTAGTAGTGAAGGAACTGGCCCCAGTTTACTAGAGAGGCTGGTTAGAGGTAACAATACTATCTTAGTAGTGAAGGAACTGGCCCCAGTTTACTAGAGAGGCTGGTTAGAGGTAACAATACTCTCTTAGTAGTGAAGGAACTGGCCCCAGTTTACTAGAGAGGCTGGTTAGAGGTAACAATACTATCTTAGTAGTGAAGGAACTGGCCCCAGTTTACTAGATAGAGGCTGGTTAGAGGAAACAATACTATCTTAGTAGTGAAGGAACTGGCCCCAGTTTACTAGAGAGGCTGGTTAGAGGTAACAATAGATAGATAGATATATAGATAGATATATAGATAGATAGATAGATAGATAGATAGATAGATAGGTACTTTATCTTAGTAGTGAAGGAACTGGCCCCAGTTTACTAGAGAGGCTGGTTAGAGGTAACAATACTCTCTTAGTAGTGAAGGAACTGGCCCCAGCATATGTCATGAAGCCTAAAGACTCTTTGAAGAGGATATAATTATTCCTGTCAAGTTCTCTGAGTGGGCAGCACCAGTTGTTCCCATACTCAAACCAGATGGTTCAATCAGATTATGCAGTGACTACAAGCTGACTGTAAATAGAGTATCATCACTGGAGCAGTACCCCATACCCAAGGTAGAGGATTTGCTGTCAACGTTAACCTGTTTCCAAAACAGGACATGAGTCACACATATCAGCAAGTGCTAATGGATGAAGCTTCTGCAGACTCTACTTTCTGAGGAGGCTCAAGTCCCTTCAACGTGTGCAGTAAACTACTGCTTACTTTCTGCCAGTCTTTTTTGCAGTGGTGTGCTGGGGCGCCAACATAAAGGCGGTGATGCTTCTTGGGTAAATAAGCTGATCAGGAAGGCTAGCTCTGTTCTGGGGATTAGCCTTGACACTCTAGAGGAGGCGGCGGAGTGACGGATCCTGGCCAAACCTCTGGCCATCATGGACAACGTCACCCATGGTTATGATGCAGAGGAGCACCTTCAGTCACAGACTGATCCTCAGCCTTTCACCCATACTGTCTTTTTTATAGCTTTTTGCACTCCAGACTTCTTGTATTTTTATACTTTTTCATACTGCCGCTCTATGTATCGTGTATCGTGTATCTGTCTTTTGTGTATTTTTGTTCTGGCATTTTGCACCTGCCCTGTGTTTTTTCATAGCAGCTTGACGAAGAAATTTCCCCTCGAGATCAATAAAGTATCTATCTATCTATCTATCTATCTAATCTATCTAATCTATCTATCTATCTATCTACAGTGGGGAGAACAAGTATTTGATACACTGCCGATTTTGTAGGTTTTCCCACTTACAAAGCATGTAGAAGTCTGTAATTTTTATCATAGGTACTCTTCAACTGTGAGTGACGGAATCTAAAACAAAAATCCAGAAATTTTTAAGTAATTAATTTGCATTTTATTGCATGACATAAGTATTTGATACATCAGAAATGCAGAACTTAATATTTGGTACAGAAACCTTTGATTGCAATTACAGGGATCATACGTTTCCTGTAGTTCTTGACCAGGTTTGCACACACTGCAGCAGGGATTTTGGCCCACTCCTCCATATAGATCCTTCAGGTTTCGGAGCTGTCGCTGGGCAATACGGACTTTCAGCTCCCTCCAAAGATTTTCTATTGGGTTCAGGTCTGGAGACTGGCTAGGCCACTCCAGGACCTTAAGATGCTTCTTACGGAGCCACTCCATAGTTGCCCTGGCTGTGTGTTTCGGGTCGTTGTCATGCTGGAAGACCCAGCCACGACCCATCTTCAATGCTCTTACTGAGGGAAGGAGGTTGTTGGCCAAGATCTCGCGATATATTGCCCCATCCATCCTCCCCTCAATACGGTACAGTCGTCCTGTCCCCTTTGCAGAAAAGCATCCCCAAAGAATTATGTTTCCACCTCCATGCTTCACGGTTGGGATGGTGTTCTTGGGGTTGTACTCATCCTTCTTCTTCCTCCAAACACGGCGAGTGGAGTTTAGACCAAAAAGCTCTATTTTTGTCTCATCAGACCACATGACCTTCTCCCATTCCTCCTCTGGATCATCCAGATGGTCATTGGCAAACTTCAGACGGGCCTGGACATGCGCTGGCTTGAGCAGGGGGACCTTGCGTGCGCTGCAGGATTTTAATCCATGACGGCGTAGTGTGTTACTAATGGTTTTCTTTGAGACTGTGGTCCCAGCTCTCTTCAGGTCATTGACCAGGTCCTGCCGTGTAGTTCTGGGCTGATCCCTCACCTTCCTCATGATCATTGATGCCCCACGAGGTGAGATCTTGCATGGTGCCCCAGACCGAGGGAGATTGACCGTCATCTTGAACTTCTTCCATTTTCTAATAATTGCGCCAACAGTTGTTGCCTTCTCACCAAGCTGCTTGCCTATTGTCCTGTAGCCCATCCCAACCTTGTGCAGGTCTACAATTTTATCCCTGATGTCCTTACACAGCTCTCTGGCCTTGGCCATTGTGGAGAGGTTGGAGTCTGTTTGATTGAGTGTGTGGACAGGTGTCTTTTATACAGATAACGAGTTCAAACAGGTGCAGTTAATACAGGTAATGAGTGGAGAACAGGAGGGCTTCTTAAAGAAAAACTTACAGGTCTGTGAGAGCCGGAATTCTTACTGGTTGGTAGGTGATCAAATACTTATGTCATGCATTAAAATGCAAATTAATTACTTAAAAATCCTACAATGTGATTTTCTGGATTTTTGTTTTAGATTCCGTCACTCACAGTTGAAGAGTACCTATGATAAAAATTACAGACTTCTACATGCTTTGTAAGTAGGAAAACCTGCAAAATCGGCAGTGTATCAAATACTTGTTCTCCCGACTGTATCTATCTACCTATCTACCTATCTACCTATCTACCTACCTACCTACCTACCTACCTACCTACCTACCTACCTACCTACCTACCTACCTACCTACCTACCTACCTACCTACCTACCTACCTACCTACCTACCTACCTACCTACCTACCTACCTACCTACCTACCTACCTACCTACCTACCTACCTACCTACCTACCAATCTTCCAAAGAACCATGGAGGGAGTTCTGCAGGGGATACCCAAGGTAGCGGTTTACCTCAACGGCATTCTTGTCATGGGGAGTCGCGAAGAAGGAGCATGTCAGAAACCTGTGTGAAGTTTTGAAGAGGATGGAAGAGGCCTGTCTCCGGCTGAAGAGGAGCAAGTGTTCACTGTTAGCTGATGAAGTGCAGTACCTGGGTCACAAGGTGGACGCCAAGGGGTTACACACTGTCAAAGCTAAAGTGAGGGCTGTCGTGGAAGCTCCAGCTCCGACAAGCGTTAGAGCTGAAAGACTATCTAGGCTTACTGAACCAATACAATCGCTTCCTCCATAACCTCTCTACCCTCTTAGCTCCACTGCATCAACTGTTAAGGACCTGGACATTTTTAAAAAGACAGGATGAAACTTTTGCAAAGTCAAAGGAGTTACTGCAATCAGGAGAAGTGCTGGTGCACTACTCAGCCATCAGAGATCTTATCGTGTGATGCCTCATTGTATGGTGTAGGGGAGGTTCTAACACACCGGATGGAGAATGGTGCAGAGAAACCTATTATCGTGTGATGCCTCATTGTATGGTGTAGGGGAGGTTCTAACACACCGGATGGAGAATGGTGCAGAGAAACCTATTATCGTGTGATGCCTCATTGTATGGTGTAGGAGAGGTTCTAACACACCGGATGGAGAATGGTGCAGAGAAACCTATTATCATGTGATGCCTCAGCATATGGTGTAGGGGAGGTTCTAACACACCGGATGGAGAGAAACCTATCGGGTTCATGTCAAGAACATTGTTGTCAGCAGAGAAGAATTACTCCCAGATGGACAAGGAAGGACTGGCTGTCATATTCGGAATACAGAGATTCCACATGTACTTATATGGGAGAACATTCACTATTGTGAGCGGCCATAAGCCTCTGATCTCTCTGTTCCATGAACAAAAACCAGTACCGCAAATGTTCTCTCCAAGAGGTCAACGTTGGGCTGTGTGGCTCCGGGCCAACGAGTACAGAATCATCTACAAGCCAGGTAGATACCATGGGAATGCTGATGCTCTGAGAAGGCTGGCCGTTCCAGAAATCATCACTCAGGAAGGAGAAAATGACCAAGTCTTGATGATCGATGTGTTGGATGATGCATCGGTGAACACAGCACAAATCAGGCAATGGACTTGAGTGTTTGAGATGGTGTGTTCTGTGGGGTTCAAGAGTAGTTATCCCACCACAAGGACGGGGTATGCTACTGAAGTTGTTGCACCAGTTGCATCCAGGTACGTTGAGAATGAAAGGCCTAGCGAGGCCATTCGTATGGTGGCCAAAGATGGACCAGGATGTGGAAAATTAGGTTAGCCTGTGTACAGATTGTCAGAGTAAAAGGGAATGGCTGGAAAAACCTTGGACATGACTACATCCTGATTACGCTGGACCCTTCCTAGGGAAAATGTTCATTGTGCTGATTGATTCTCATTTAAAGTGGATGGATGTTTACACCATGAACAAGTCAACATCGCACGCTACGATTGAGAAGTTGAGACAAAGCTTCAGTGTCATGGGATTACCTCATGTTGGTTAGGGACAATGCTACTTGTTTTACAAGCACTGAATTCACAAGTGAATGAAACTAAATAGAATTCAGCATGTATTGTCTGTCCCTTTTCACCCATCTTCAAACAGATTAGCAGAACGTGCGGTTCAGACCTTGGAGGGGATGAGGAAGATGCAAGGGGACAGCATTGAAATCAAGGTGTCAAGATTCTTGTTTAGCTACAGGATCACTACTCAAGCTACAACTGGGTTGTCACCTGCAGAAATGCTGATGTCAAGGAGGTTAAGGTCAACCTTGGATCTCATCAGGTCAGACCTGAAAGTGAAAATACAGCAAAAACGGAATCATGACAACTGAGCCAAACTCAGAAGTTTCTCACCTGGAGATTGTGTGATGTGTCTGCTATAATAAAAATGTATTCACCCTGGACATGAGACTGGAATGGATTTTTAGAATACTAATCTCAAAGTTTTGTCTTGATTGATGGTCTGCATGTTGTCAGATGTTTAAGTTACCATAGTTAGGCAAATTGAGGAGAATAACCGGCTATGAAAAAACATAACAGTTTATACACAGCTTTATTGCATTCAGTCCCAGATGTGTCCTTTGATCATTGTCTCCTTCCTCAGGGAACGGCGTGCTGACAGCTGACAACCGGGTGGCATGTTTTGTAATGTGCTGCTCTGACCATGGCCCAGCAGTCACCTGGGGAGAGGGGGGAAAGTCTGGAAGACTGAGTGGGAGGAGAGGGCATGAGTGAGTACTGTAAATAACTTGTGGTTCAATAATCCAGACAGATACCAAAGAAAGTTCAGGCTGTTCAGGTGTTGTAGCTTCAAGAGGAGATACATTTATATCCTCTGACTGGGAACCCCTTCCCAAAGCCCCCCTCTGTGTCTAGGATGAACAATTAGTCTCTGGCTGAGCAGGTGGTGTTATCGTCCCAACTTGAGTCCGGTACTCCCTCAGAATAGCCTCAAGTCGTCGGGCCATGGACTCTACAAGGTGTCAATCGTTCCAAAGGGACGCTGGCCTATGTTGACTCCAATGCTTCCCACAGTTGTATCAAGTTGGCTGAATGTCCTTTGGGTGGCCACCCATTCCTAAACAGACTGCAACTCTTTGTTAAGGGTTTCAGTGACTTCATTAGCTGTGGTTGCTGATGTGTATATGGTTGAATCATCAGCATACATCAACACACATGCTTTGTTTAATGCCAGTGGCAGGTCATTGGTAAAAATAGAATAGAGTAGAGGGCCTAGAGAGCTGCCCTGTGGTACACCACACTTTACATGTTTAAAATTAGAGAAGCTTCCATTAAAGAAAACCCTTTGAGTTATATTAGATAGATAGGTACTTTATTGATGCCCGAGCGGAAATTTCTTCGTCAAGAAGCTACGAAAAAACAAAGGGCAGGTGCAAAATTCCAGAATGAAAATACACAAAAGACACATACACGATACATGATACATAGTGCGGCAGTATCAAAAAGTATAAAAATACAAGAAGTCTGGAGTGCAAAAAAGCTATAAAAAGACATTGCATATTATGGTTGAATGGCTGAATATGTACACTATACATTGTTACAGAGTGTTAGGTGAAAAAAAATATATATATATATATTGCAAGTTGATATAGTTAAGTAAGGAATATTTTGCATGGTTAACTGTACTATACTGGTCGATGGCAGAGAAATACTTAAATAGCTAAAGATGCGTATGATATGAGCGAGGGTAATAATAGTTTACTTAATATACAGTCTGGTTAAATGAACAGGTAAGTGAATATTTTGCATGGTTAAATTAACTGTACAGCAGTAGCGGCTTGTCAATAGAGGGCGCTGGGGCGCCGCCCCCATCAAAATTCCAGAAATGTACATGAAATAATGAAATAAAAAATAAAATAGATTACTCATACGATGTGCCGGCTGGTAGTATTTTATGTTTTTCAATATGTTTCATGCGGTTTCTGAGTCCATAAATCTTCGGGCAGCACGTGACCTGAAGCTGGTCTCTAATTGGTTTCTTAAAGATCCTCCCCCGGGCGCAGGTCGCTGCGTCCCTGGCGAATCAGAATTGGATACTTGTTATTTTATCCAATCTGATTGGTTCTCGTCACCTGTCATTCAACTTTACGCTCTTGGCCACTACTGCGAGTGCGCGGGCGACACCGACACACCGTCACTCCGAGTCGCCAAAACCTTGCTAGGCTGATCACTGTCGTAGAGATAAATGGCAGCAGTTAAAACAAAGTGTCGGCACTGAAGTTTAGTGGACAACAACGGGGGTAAGAGACCTCAAACATCTATCTGAACAATGCAAACGTCATGACAGTAGCCGCAGCCATCTTGATAATAGCATGAAACTACCGTTTTTGGGCAGAGTTAGCATTGCTGAACAACTAGATGAAGGCTACAGGATTGGCATTAGAAGGCACAACGAAGAGGTGACATAAAGTTCTCATTACCACCCAGGACCACAGCTGAAGATGAGAGGTGCTTCTCATTACCACCCACGACCACAGCTGAAGATGAGAGGTGCTTCTCAACCTTGAAAAGAATCCAAACTTTTCTCAGAAACACCATGACCCAGGAGAGGCTGAATGCATTGGCATTGCTGTCCATGGAAAAGAGACTTGTTACTGAGATGACTGACTTTAATCAGAGAGTCATTGAGAAATGTGCTGACCAGAAAGAAAGGAGAGCAACATGTATGTTCAGGTAGTCAACATGCTACTCTGTTGTTGCTGTTTGTTTTCCTCATTCAGTTCTATGGGGGAAAGGAATGTGTAAAAAGATAAAGTACAGACACTGTTTTCTCTTTAATGCTTGAATTTATACTTTTATTTGTCTGTATAATAAACATTTGTTATATAAAAGTAGTCAACATGGTTTCTGGTACTGCATGCCCCCTCCAAAAAAATAATTATCACCAGCCGCCACTGCTGTACAGGTAAATATACAGTTAAATTTACAGGTAAGTGAATATTTGCATGGTTATATTTACTGTACAGGTAAATGACAGGAAGAGATACTTAAATAGCTAAATGTGTGTATGATATCATTTAGGGTTTAAAATACAGTCCTTAGTGCGCAGGGTTTAATTACAGATAAAAGCACGTATTGCACATTCGATATACTAAAAGCAATGAAAAAAGATACAACTGACAGGATACTAATATGCATTCCTGAGTGAATGCCTACGTAAGTTCAGTCCAAGAATTACTTACAATATTGCACGTGATATGATATAACAACTGTACATGAGTATGTATATACAGACCTGAATGAATGAATGAATAAATAAATAAGTCCTGAGTGAATGAGTGCTGACGGACCAGAGTTACTCACGGATGGATGCATAATTGTTAAACTAGGTCCTAGCACCCCAACAGTTCCAGGTCTATGTTGCCGACGGCACGACTCCCCGGTGAGGCATTAAATAGTCTAATAGCTGCCGGCAGGAAGGACCTCCTGTAGCGCTCTCTGGCACACCGTGGTGGGATCAGTCTGTGACTGAAAGTGCTCCTCTGCGTCATAACCATGGCATGCAGAGGGTGGGTGACGTTGTCCATGATGGCCAGCAGTTTGGCCAGGATCCGTCTCTCCGCCACCTCCTCTAGAGTGTCAAGGCTCATCCCCAGACCAGAGCTAGCCTTCCTGATCAGCTTATTTACCCGAGAAGCATCACTAGCCTTTATTTTGATGCCCCAGCACACATCTGCAAAAAAGAGCCTTGGTTCTCCTGAAGTCCACCACCATCTCCTTTGTTTTGCTGATGTTGAGCTGAAGGTGGTTCTGCTCACACCACAACACAAAGTCACTGATTGTGCTCCTGTACTCCTCCTCCTGCCCACCCCTGATGCACCCTACAATAGCAGAGTCATCCGAGAACTTCTGTAGGTGGCATGTTTCAGAGTTATATCTGAAGACCAAGGTGTAGAGGATGAACAGGAAGGGGGACAGGACCATTCCCTGGGGGTTATATGTTGGTGGTATTAGTATATACACTAGCTTATATTAGTATATACACTAGGTTATATTAGTATATAGGTTCATTAAGAAAACAGGTTAATTAAATTAATAACTTGTTAGTTACAGATGATATTCACATTCTGACAATCTCTGAAACTCACTTAGATAATACATTTGATGATACAGTGGTAGCAATACAAGGTTATAACATCTACAGAAAAGACAGAAATGCCAAAGGTGGAGGTGTTGCTGTTTATATTCAGAACCACATTCCTGTAAAGATTAGAGAGGATCTCATGTTAAATACTGTTGAAGTAATATGGCTACAGGTTCATCTGTCTCACCTAAAGACCAGATATCATGTTAAATACTGTTGAAGTAATATGTCTACAGGTTCATCTGTCTCACCTAAAGACCAGATATCATGTTAAATACTGTTGAAGTAATATGGCTACAGGTTCATCTGTCTCACCTAAAGACCAGATATCATGTTAAATACTGTTGAAGTAATATGGCTACAGGTTCATCTGTCTCACCTAAAGACCAGATATCATGTTAAATACTGTTGAAGTAATATGGCTACAGGTTAATCTGTCTCACCTAAAGACCAGATATCATGTTAAATACTGTTGAAGTAATATGGCTACAGGTTCATCTGTCTCACCTAAAGACCAGATATCATGTTAAATACTGTTGAAGTAATATGTCTACAGGTTCATCTGTCTCACCTAAAGACCAGATATCATGTTAAATACTGTTGAAGTAATATGGATACAGGTTCATCTGTCTCACCTAAAGACCAGATATCATGTTAAATATTGTTGAAGTAATATGGATACAGGTTCATCTGTCTCACCTAAAGACCAGATATCATGTTAAATACTGTTGAAGTAATATGGATACAGGTTCATCTGTCTCACCTAAAGACCAGATATCATGTTAAATACTGTTGAAGTAATATGTCTACAGGTTCATCTGTCTCACCTAAAGACCAGATATCATGTTAAATACTGTTGAAGTAATATGGCTACAGGTTCATCTGTCTCACCTAAAGACCAGATATCATGTTAAATACTGTTGAAGTAATATGGCTACAGGTTCATCTGTCTCACCTAAAGACCAGATATCATGTTAAATACTGTTGAAGTAATATGTCTACAGGTTCATCTGTCTCACCTAAAGACCAGATATCATGTTAAATACTGTTGAAGTAATATGGCTACAGGTTCATCTGTCTCACCTAAAGACCAGATATCATGTTAAATACTGTTGAAGTAATATGGCTACAGGTTCATCTGTCTCACCTAAAGACCAGATATCATGTTAAATACTGTTGAAGTAATATGGCTACAGGTTCATCTGTCTCACCTAAAGACCAGATATCATGTTAAATACTGTTGAAGTAATATGGCTACAGGTTCATCTGTCTCACCTAAAGACCAGATATCATGTTAAATACTGTTGAAGTAATATGACTACAGGTTCATCTGTCTCACCTAAAGACCAGATATCATGTTAAATACTGTTGAAGTAATATGTCTACAGGTTCATCTGCCTCACCTAAAGACCAGATATCATGTTAAATACTGTTGAAGTAATATGGCTACAGGTTCATCTGTCTCACCTAAAGACCAGATATCATGTTAAATACTGTTGAAGTAATATGGCTACAGGTTCATCTGTCTCACCTAAAGACCAGATATCATGTTAAATACTGTTGAAGTAATATGGCTACAGGTTCATCTGTCTCACCTAAAGACCAGATATCATGTTAAATACTGTTGAAGTAATATGTCTACAGGTTCATCTGTCTCACCTAAAGACCAGATATCATGTTAAATACTGTTGAAGTAATATGGCTACAGGTTCATCTGTCTCACCTAAAGACCAGATATCATGTTAAATACTGTTGAAGTAATATGGCTACAGGTTCATCTGTCTCACCTAAAGACCAGATATCATGTTAAATACTGTTGAAGTAATATGGCTACAGGTTCATCTGTCTCACCTAAAGACCATTCTGGTGGGAAGCTGCTATAGACCACCAACAGTCAGTATCTGGATAACGTGTGAAATGCTTGATAATATATGTGACATCAACAGTGAGGTATATGTTCTGGGTGATTTAAATATTGACTGGCTTTCATCAAGCTGCCCACTCAATAAAAAGCTTCAAATTGTAACCAGTGCCTGCAACCTGGTTCAGGTTATCAGTCAACCTACCAGGGTAGTTACAAACAGCACAGGAATGAAATCAACATGTATTGATCACATCTTTACTAATGATGCAGAAATGTGCTTGAAAGCAGTATCTAGATCCATCAGATGTACTGATCACAATATAGTATCCATATCTAGGAAAACCAAAGTTCTAAAGGCTGGTTCTAATATAGTCCATAAGAGGTCATACAATACGTTTTGTAGTGATTCATATGTTGATGATGTAAATAATATGTGTTGATCTGTGGTTTGTAATGAGGAACAACCAGATGCTGCACTTGATACATTTATGAAACTACTTATTCCAGTTACTAATAAACATGAACCCATTAAGAAAATGACTGTAGAAACTGTTAAATCCCCTTGGATTGATGAGGAATTTAAAAATGGTATGGTTGAGAGGGACGAGGCAAAAGGAATTGCAAAAAATGATGGCTGCACAACTGATTGGCAAACATACTGCAAATGATTACATTATTACACTTAATTTCTGAACTTGTTTGTTTTGGTTTCTTTGTATGTATGGATTACTTGGGTTGTTACCAACATCTGGTGAAAATGTCATGTCAATAGCACCTTTGGAAATATATTTACTGAGAAAAACGGTGACGTGTTCAATACTTATTTCACCCGCTGTAACTGTTTATTGTCCACAAATACAGCAGACAAGATAACTGTTTATTGTCCACAAATACAGCAGACAACATAACTGTTTAGGGTCCTTAACACTGATACATCTGACATGATAAAACACTGATATATCTGACATGATAAAACACTGATACATCTGACATGATAAAACACTGATACATCTGACACGATAAAACACTGATACATCTGACACGATAAAACACTGATACATCTGACATGATAAAACACTGATACATCTGACATGATAAAACACTGATACATCTGACATGATAAAACACTGATACATCCAGGGGTGGTTAGTAACCAGGGGTGGGTAGTAACCAGGGGTGGTTAGTAACCAGGGGTGGGTAGTAACGCGTTACAAGTAACGCTAATCAGTAAAATAGTTCGCATTTGGAGTTACGAATACTTTTCCGCGTTACTCTCTGTGGGCTGTAATTTTACTCAAGTATTTTTTTCAGCAAGTAAAGTACTCTTTACTCAGCTACATTTCATTTGTAACGGTAAAAAAATCGTTATAAAGGTTATCTTCAGGTATTTTTGTAAGCCAATTCGTACTCATTCACGCTCCTCATGTATTATGACAAATGTAACCCATTCTCACCACTACTCTCCTCATCATCAGAACATCAACAGCCCAGTAGAGGATGAAGATGTGGTGAGTCCTGACAACCCTTTGCCACAATTGCAGGACATTTTTATTTTCAAACGTAAAAGAGGCAATAATATCATCATGAAATGTTGTCTTTGCCTCAACAAAAACGCGGAAATTAAAAATTCATCCTCCTTCGCAAGCACATTGAGATAAGTTAGGCTAGTTAGCTAGCTAGCTGCTAGTTAACTTCAGCTAGTTAGTAATAGGTAGCCAACGTAGCTAGTTATCTAAATGACCCAGTAGTGTAGATACAATGTAAAGCTAAATGTTAATAGGGACTAGCTAGCTAGAAAACATTATAGAAACATGTAGGGTTATGTGTTGTATGTATTAGTGGTCAATTTACTTTGCTTGACCTTATTTTTAGGATGGCATAAATAGTTACTCCAATGGTCAATTTTAAATTGGTTTCTAATGGAAACCTTTTGTCTCGGTTGTTGTAGTCAGCCAGCTAAGTTGTTATTTCTGCACATAAAGAATGAGAAAATATTGGAAAAGGTATAATTGATGATACAGTGGAGTCTGCTTATTGTGATCACGTCCGTCGGTCCGGGTCAATCTGATCACTAGGGATGATCACTATAACACATTTCTTCTCATGCAGATTACCATTTATTTGACCATTTTAATTTTTATTACATGAATATAACGTAATGAAACGGACAGCTTCGATATTAACTGAAGTTTACTGACATTCAAAATACGTTTGTAAATTGCTGTACTGTTACATTCGTGCAAATAGTCTAGCACCACAGGTGCTTACCCCAGTCTCCATCACTACTAGCCATGACCGTAACTCGTTTCATGGAGTTGCTGCACTCTTTCCCTGAGATAAACCATCTATCTGTTAGGATCAACACTCCACTGCCTGCATCTGCTGCAGGTCAAAGACTGTTCAGTTGTGCCAGACTGATTTATACAAGTCAAAGAGGCTGCAAAAACATAGAAAACCAGCTTCTTCTGAAGCTGAACAGAAAATACACTAAGTAGACTGGGCTCCATTGTGCTGTATCATTTATTTTCAATAAATTTTTATTGAAATATATTATTATTTCTGTTATCCAAGCCCTGTTATATCCTCTACAATACGCTAACAACATAACAATTTGTTACATTTTTACAAGGTTAGTATTTGGTTTATTAAACAAAACTATAAAACATTCAAATGTACTCAAGTAGTTATTTGATTGAGTCCTCATTCATCTTACTTGAGTAGTTTTCTTAGGCGGTAACTTTACTCCTACTTGAGTAACATTGTACCGTAGTAGTTGTACTCTTACTGGAGTACATTTGTTCAGTACTCTACACTCCCCTGGATACATCTGACATGGTAAAACAATGAACTTTCGGTTGTGTTTGTGTGACAGTCGTATTTCAGTGGTAATAGCTTCTAACTGGCTCTCAGTTGAAACACATTAGCTTATGGCCTGAAATCAACACTGTCACAGTGTAGCCTGGTTCTACTTAAAATAACTGGACTGCTATAGTTTACTACTGTTCATTCTCTAAGAAAATACAAAAACATATGCTATTCTCTGCAAGATGAATGTTAGATTGTTTGATTTGAAACTCTTTATATCAATATAATTCAAAAAAACATGTTTAAAAATATATATTGAAATAAGACAGAGAAAGATGTGGGTTGAAATAGTCTCCTGGCCACCTTCTAGCCATCATCAAAACACTTGCACCGACAAGAAATTGCTCGTTCAAGTTTTTCGAGAACAACTCTGGTTGGTGGATGATTTGTCATATTTGTCTATTGGACCTGCAAGTCTGAGGAAGTCCTTCCTTCCTTAAAATAAATGTGTTATATGCCACAAAACACAATGGACCTCAAATCTCTGAGTTGAGCTATTTTACATACAGGTATGGAGAGCAAGTCAGCATTGGTGATGTGAACTGGGAAAGTATTGTCCATTTTAAAGCACCTACCTATACTTCATTTCCCAACAGACAAAATGGATGTTGTTGTGAAAACAAATAAACATGTCACGAACTGTATGGTATGCTGTCATCAACTACAGTATGGTATGCTGTCATCAACTACAGTATGGTATGATGTCATCAACTACAGTACGGTATGCTGTCATCAACTACAGTATGGTATGCTGTCATCAACTACAGTATGGTATGCTGTCATCAACTACAGTATGGTATGCTGTCATCAACTACAGTATGGTATGCTGTCATCAACTACAGTACGGTATGCTGTCATCATATACTGTCATCAACTACAGTACGGTATGCTGTCATCATATACTGTCATCAACTAAAGTACGGTATGCTGTCATCAACTACAGTACGGTATGCTGTCATCAACTACAGTACGGTATGCTGTCATCAACTACAGTACGGTATGCTGTCATCAACTACAGTACGGTATGCTGTCATCAACTACAGTATGGTATGCTGTCATCAACTACAGTATGGTATGCTGTCATCAACTACAGTATGGTATGATGTCATCAACTACAGTATGGTATGATGTCATCAACTACAGTATGGTATGATGTCATCAACTACAGTATGGTATGCTGTCATCAACTACAGTATGGTATGCTGTCATCAACTACAGTACGGTATGCTGTCATCAACTACAGTACGGTATGCTGTCATCATCTACAGTACGGTATGCTGTCATCAACTACAGTACGGTATGCTGTCATCAACTACAGTATGGTATGCTGTCATCAACTACAGTACGGTATGCTGTCATCAACTACAGTACGGTATGCTGTCATCAACTACAGTATGGTATGCTGTCATCAACTATAGTATGGTATGCTGTCATCAACTACAGTACGGTATGCTGTCATCAACTACAGTACGGTATGCTGTCATCATATGCTGTCATCAACTACAGTACGGTATGCTGTCATCATATGCTGTCATCAACTACAGTACGGTATGCTGTCATCAACTACAGTACGGTATGATGTCATCAACTACAGTACGGTGTGCTGTCATCAACTACAGTACGGTATGCTGTCATCAACTACAGTATGGTATGCTGTCATCAACTACAGTATGGTATGCTGTCATCAACTACAGTATGGTATGATGTCATCAACTACAGTATGGTATGCTGTCATCAACTACAGTATGGTATGATGTCATCAACTACAGTATGGTATGATGTCATCAACTACAGTATGGTATGCTGTCATCAACTACAGTACTGTATGCTGTCATCAACTACAGTACGGTATGCTGTCATCAACTACAGTACGGTATGCTGTCATCAACTACAGTATGGTATGCTGTCTTCAACTACAGTACGGTATGATGTCATCAACTACAGTATGGTATGATGTCATCAACTACAGTATGGTATGATGTCATCAACTACAGTACGGTATGCTGTCATCAACTACAGTACGGTATGCTGTCATCAACTACAGTACGGTATGCTGTCATCAACTACAGTACGGTATGCTGTCATCAACTACAGTACGGTATGCTGTCATCAACTACAGTACGGTATGCTGTCATCAACTACAGTACGGTATGCTGTCATCAACTACAGTATGGTATGCTGTCATCAACTACAGTATGGTATGCTGTCATCAACTACAGTACGGTATGATGTCATCAACTACAGTACGGTATGCTAAAAAAGTACTTTGCATCTATCACCATTAGCTGGTTGTTATATATGGTGTTGACATTATTATTGTGAGTAGTTATCCAGGATGAACTGCCAATTCAGATATCCTGTCATTCACTGTAATTAAAGGGATAGTCCATGTCAATATTTATTATTATTAAAACCAATGGTGACCAAATAACATCACACATACATGTAAGTATCTATAACGAAGCAGGCAAATTAGTTATAACAAACATAAAACAAAAAGCAATACATACAAAAGTGTATACCAATCAAGAGATGGAAAGTCACTACCACTGTGGGAAGAGAAAGAGGTCACTACTACTGTGGGAAGAGAAAGAGGTCACTACCACTGTGGGAAGAGAAAGAGGTCACTACTACTGTGGGAAGAGAAAGAGGTCACTACCACTGTGGGAAGAGAAAGAGGTCACTACTACTGTGGGAAGAGAAAGAGGTCACTACTACTGTGGGAAGAGAAAGAGGTCACTACCACTGTGGGAAGAGAAAGAGGTCACTACTACTGTGGGAAGAGAAAGAGGTCACTACCACTGTGGGAAGAGAAAGAGGTCACTACTACTGTGGGAAGAGAAAGAGGTCACTACCACTGTGGGAAGAGAAAGAGGTCACTACTACTGTGGGAAGAGAAAGAGTTCACTACTACTGTGGGAAGAGAAAGAGGTCACTACTACTGTGGGAAGAGAAAGAGGTCACTACCACTGTGGGAAGAGAAAGAGGTCACTACTACTGTGGGAAGAGAAAGAGGTCACTACTACTGTGGGAAGAGAAAGAGGTCACTACCACTCTGGGAAGAGAAAGAGGTCACTACCACTCTGGGAAGAGAAAGAGGTCACTACTACTGTGGGAAGAGAAAGAGGTCACTACTACTGTGGGAAGAGAAAGAGGTCACTACTACTGTGGGAAGAGAAGATAGATAGATAGATAGATAGATAGATAGATAGATAGATAGATAGATAGATAGATAGATAGATAGATAGATAGGTACTTTATTGATCCCCGGGGGGGACATTTCATTGTCAAGCAGCTACAACAAAACACAGGGCAGGTGCAAAATGCCACAACGAAAGAAAGAGGTCACAACGAAAGAAAGAGGTTACTACTACTGTGGGAAGAGAAAGAGGTCACTACTACTGTGGGAAGAGAAAGAGGTCACTACCACTGTGGGAAGAGAAAGAGGTCACTACTACTGTGGGAAGAGAAAGAGGTCACTACTACTGTGGGAAGAGAAAGAGGTCACTACTACTGTGGGAAGAGAAAGAGTTCACTACTACTGTGGGAAGAGAAAGAGGTCACTACTACTGTGGGAAGAGAAAGAGGTCACTACTACTGTGGGAAGAGAAAGAGGTCACACCTACTGTGGGAAGAGAAAGAGTTCACTACTACTGTGGGAAGAGAAAGAGGTCACTACTACTGTGGGAAGAGAAAGAGGTCACTACTACTGTGGGAAGAGAAAGAGGTCACTACTACTGTGGGAAGAGGAAAGGTAAAATAATAGAATCAAACCTTGAGTACAGTCATGGTATAAAGTAAGTACATATCTGGACAGATGGATCTGTGATCTTCACTTCAACACTACAGACAGAAGGAAACCTCATTTAACACATGACACTGAAAGATTCAACTTGGCTGAAACTGAATGTAGATGTTTCTTGTAACTGTCTATCAGTCTCTTACATTGACTGGTCTTCATTTCAGTACTGCTTCAACTGTGTCATGTTCAAGGGATTTCTTTTTATTTTATTTAACCTTTATTTAACTTTATTATTTAACCAGGCAAGTCAGTTAAGAACACATTCTAATTTACAATGACAGCCTACCTATGGAGCAAATTAGGGTCAAGTGCCTTGCTCAAGGACACATCGACAGGTTTTTCACCTTGTCAGCACGGGTTTTTGATCCAGTGACCTTTCGGTTACTGGTCCAACGCTCTAACTGCTAGGCTACCTGCTGCCCTAACTAGGCAAGTCAGTTAAGAACAAATTCTTATTTACAGTGACGGCCTACCAAAAGGCAACAGGCCTCCTGCAGGGACGGGGACTGGGATTAAAAATATAAATAAATACATATATAAATAAACTATAAATATAGGACCAAACACATCACGGCAAGAGAGACAAACCAACACTACATAAAGAGAGATCTAAGACAACAACATAGCAAGGCAGCAACACATGACAACAACATGGTAGCAACACAACATGACAACAACATGGTAGCAACACAACATGGTAGCAACACAACATGACAACGACATGGTAGCAACACAACATGACAACAACATGGTAGCAACACAACATGACAACGACATGGTAGCAACACAACATGACAACAACATGGTAGCAACACAACATGACAACAACATGGTAGAAACACAACATGGTAGCAACACAACATGACAACGACATGGTAGCAACACAACATGACAACAACATGGTAGCAACACAACATGGTAGCAACACAACATGACAACGACATGGTAGAAACACAACATGACAACAACATGGTAGCAACACAACATGACAACGACATGGTAGCAGCACAACATGACAACAACATGGTAGCAACACAGCATGACAACAACATGGTAGCAACACAACATGACAACAACATGGTAGCAACACAACATGACAACAACATGGTAGCAACACAACATGGTAGCAGCACAGAACATGGTACAAACATTATTGGACACAGACAACAGCACAAAGGGCAAGAAGGTAGAGATGACAATACATCACACAAAGCAGCCACAACTGTCAGTAAGAGTGTCCATGATGGAGTCTTTGAATGAAGAGATTGAGATAAAACTGTCCAGTTTGAGTGTTTGTTGCAGCTCGATCCAGTCGCTAGCTGCAGCGAACTGAAAAGACGAGCGACCCAGGGATGTGTGTGCTTTGGGGACCTTTAACAGAATGTGACTGGCAGAACGGGTGTTGTATGTGGAGGATGAGGGCTGCAGTAGATATCTCAGATAGGGGGGAGTGAGGCCTAAGAGGGTTTTATAAATAAGCATCAACCAGTAGGTCCTGCGATGGGTCTACAGAGATGACCAGTTTACAGAGGAGTATAGAGTGCAGTGATGTGTCCTATAAGGAGCATTGGTGGCAAATCTGATGGCTGAATGGTAAAGAACATCTAGCCGCTGGAGAACACCCTTACCTGCCGATCTATAAATGATGTCTCTGTAATCTAGCATGGGTAGGATGGTCATCTGAATCAGGGTTAGTTTGGCAGCTGGGGTGAAAGAGGAGTGATTACGATAGAGGAAACCAAGTCTTGCAAGGCCCGCTTCAAGTCCCCCCATAGCATTTGGACAGGATTGGGCTTTGACTCTGCCACTCCATAACCCTCCATTTCTATAAGATTAAGATCTGGGCTTTGACTCTGCCACTCCATAACCCTCCATAATCATAACCATAATGCCACCGCCTCCATGTTTTACGGTTGGTATGAGGTTATTCTATTCAAAGGCAGTGTTTCGTTTCCGCCAAACATGGCGCCTGTCCTAGGTAGATTGGCAGTGGGACGACCTGTCCTAGGTAGGTTGCCAGTGGGACGACCTGTCCTAGGTAGATTGCCAGTGGGACGACCTGTCCTAGATAGATTGCCAGAGGGACGACCTGTCCTAGATAGATTGCCAGTGGGACGACCTGTCCTAGGTAGATTGCCAGGGGGACGACCTGTCCTAGGTAGATTGCCAGTGGGACGACCTGTCCTAGGTAGATTGCCAGTGGGACGACCTGTCCTAGGTAGATTGCCAGTGGGACGACCTGTCCTAGGTAGATTGCCAGTGGGACGACCTGTCCTAGGTAGATTGCCAGTGGGACGACCTGTCCTAGGTAGATTGCCAGTGGGACGACCTGTCCTAGGTAGATTGCCAGTGGGACGACCTGTTCTAGGTAGATTGCCAGTGGGACGACCTGTCCTAGGTAGATTGCCAGTGGGACGACCTGTCCTAGGTAGATTGCCAGTGGTCTGAAATGTTCTCCATTTGTAGATGAACTACAGTATGGTATGCTGTCATGAACTAAAGTACAGTGAAATAATGTACTTCTAATTGCTTGTAAATGGATTTGTAACCCCTCCTAGACTCTTCTGAGGGCCTCGAATAGGTCTTTTAATCTTGGCATGTTACCACACACCCAAACCAGACCAATTGTCTAATCTTTAAAGAAGGCTGGACCCTCCTAAGTTTCTCTCTAATGTTTTCTAATCATTTGCACCTGTTGTGGTTTGTTAAATTGGGTTAAATTATCAATGAATATGGTGGGAATGTAGCTCAAATATCCATGTGTCCAAATATGTGACGTAGGGAGTGAAGGTTGAAGAACAGAGTTCCAGTAAGAGGGAAGGTTGAAGCACAGAGTTCCAGTAGGGAGGGAAGGTTGAAGAACAGAGTTCCAGTAGGGAGGGAAGGAAGGTTGAAGAACAGAGTTCCAGTAGGGAGTGAAGGTTGAAGAACAGAGTTCCAGTAGGGAGGGAAGGTTGAAGCACAGAGTTCCAGTAGGGAGGGAAGGTTGAAGAACAGAGTTCCAGTAGGGAGGGAAGGTTGAAGAACAGAGTTCCAGTAGGGAGTGAAGGTTGAAGAACAGAGTTCCAGTAGGGAGGGAAGGTTGAAGAACAGAGTTCCAGTAGGGAGGGAAGGTTGAAGGACAGAGTTCCAGTAGGGAGGGAAGGTTGAAGAACAGAGTTCCAGTAGGGAGTGAAGATTTAAATGCAGAATT
This sequence comes from Thymallus thymallus, assembly GCA_023634145.1. NCBI lineage: Eukaryota > Metazoa > Chordata > Actinopteri > Salmoniformes > Salmonidae > Thymallus > Thymallus thymallus. Next base: position 37,948,363 of record CM042378.1, on the reverse strand, counting down.
CCAGTAGGGAGTGAAGGTTGAAATGCAGAGTTCCAGTAGGGAGTGAAAATTGAAATGCAGAGTTCCAGTAGGAGGTGAAGGTTGAAATGCAGAATTCCAGTAGGGAGTGAAGGTTGAAATGCAGAGTTCCAGTAGGGAGTGAAGATTTAAATGCAGAATTCCAGTAGGGACTGAAGGTTAAAATGCAGAGTTCCAGTAGGGAGTGAAGTTTGAAGAACAGAGTTTCAGTAGGGAGTGAAGATTGAAGAACAGAGTTTCAGTAGGGAGTGAAGGTTGAAGAACAGAGTTTCAGTAGGGAGTGAAGGTTGAAGAACAGAGTTCCAGTAGGGAGTGAAGGTTGAAGCACAGAGTTTCAGTAGGGAGTGAAGGTTGAAGAACAGAGTTTCAGTAGGGAGTGAAGTTTGAAGAACAGAGTTTCAGTAGGGAGGGAAGGTTGAAGAACAGAGTTCCAGTAGGGAGGGAAGGTTGAAGAACAGAGTTCCAGTAGGGAGGGAAGGTTGAAGAACAGAGTTCCAGTAGGGAGTGAAGGTTGAAGAACAGAGTTCCAGTAGGGAGTGAAGGTTGAAAAACAGAGTTCCAGTAGGGAGTGAAGGTTGAAGAACAGAGTTCCAGTAGGGAGGGAAGGTTGAAGAACAGAGTTCCAGTATGGAGGGAAGGTTGAAGGACAGAGTTCCAATAGGGAGGGAAGGTTGAAGAACAGAGTTCCAGTAGGGAGTGAAGATTTAAATGCAGAATTCCAGTAGGGAGTGAAGGTTGAAATGCAGAGTTCCAGTAGGGAGTGAAAATTGAAATGCAGAGTTCCAGTAGGAGGTGAAGGTTGAAATGCAGAATTCCAGTAGGGAGTGAAGGTTGAAATGCAGAGTTCCAGTAGGGAGTGAAGATTTAAATGCAGAATTCCAGTAGGGAGTGAAGGTTGAAGGACAGAGTTTCAGTAGGGAGTGAAGGTTGAAGAACAGAGTTTCAGTAGGGAGTGAAGGTTGAAGAACAGAGTTTCAGTAGGGAGTGAATGTTGAAGAACAGAGTTTCAGTAGGGGGGTGAGGTGATGTATAACAGCACAAGATGATGGTCCTACTGACAGCCTTGGTGGAACATGCAGATTACAACACTTCCATCATAGCAGGGGATGTCCTCTCTATCTTCACTCTCATAGGACAGACAGAGAGAGAGAGAGAGTGGTGGTGAGGGGCGGGAGGAAAACATACACACCCTTCCAGCAAAGCTTGGTGTGTTTCAGAATGCCTTGCAGCAGCTCTTCCAAAGACGGAGCTACAGCAGTGCGTCACACGGACTGCTCCTTAGGGAAGAGGGGCTGGGGAGCCTCGCCCTGACCTTGTCATTAGGTAGGATAGCTGGCAGGGTACAGGGGGTTGTTGGAGGGAGGATGTGTGTAGGGGTTCTTGGGTAAGAAGGTAATGGGAGTGGGGTAGGCCTGAGTGGGTTGTGACTCGAGACAGGGTTCCTTGTTGTAGACTCGATGGTAGTTCACATGTTCAGCCGGGTTTGATAGTTCTTGCCTCCCACAGTTCTGTGGAAATAAAGAGGTAAAGAGAACAGACCATTTTAATATCATTGAACATTAGTGTCAGCTATAAACAAATAAATATCAACATGACATAAAGAGTTTGTTGAAAGATTGCCTTCAATAATCAAACCACCCACATAACCAACACTACATGAAGCTGTTTTTTTATATCTGTGTAATAACAAGTTATTAATAACAAGTTATTAAACTACTACCACCATTTTTCTACACTAGTATTTACAGTCTGACCAACCAAATGTAACATTTTATCAGGGAAGGGGGGTGGAGTCATTCAATCTACACACCTTCTTAGCTTAGATAGCAACAAAGTGCGTTAATATCGACTATTCAATCATGTGAAAGGTTTAATGATAGACTACTGGATACTCAATCAGAGGTTTCATTATAGACTACTGGACACTCAATCAGAGGTTTCATTATAGACTACTGGATACTCAATCAGAGGTTTAATGATAGACTACTGGACACTCAATCAGAGGTTTCATTATAGACTACTGGATACTCAATCAGAGGTTTCATTATAGACTACTGGATACTCAATCAGAGGTTTCATTATAGACTACTGGATACTCAATCAGAGGTTTCATTATAGACTACTGGATACTCAATCAGAGGTTTCATTATAGACTACTGGATACTCAATCAGAGGTTTCATTATAGACTACTGGATACTCAATCAGAGGTTTCATTATAGACTACTGGACACTCAATCAGAGGTTTCATTATAGACTACTGGATACTCAATCAGAGGTTTAATGATAGACTACTGGACACTCAATCAGAGGTTTCATTATAGACTACTGGATACTCAATCAGAGGTTTAATGATAGACTACTGGATACTCAATCAGAGATTTCATTATAGACTACTGGATACTCAATCAGAGGTTTAATGATAGACTACTGGATACTCAATCAGAGGTTTCATTATAGACTACTGGATACTCAATCAGAGGTTTCATTATAGACTACTGGACACTCAATCAGAGGTTTCATTATAGACTACTGCATACTCAATCAGAGGTTTCATTATAGACTACTGGATACTCAATCAGAGGTTTCATTATAGACTACTGGATACTCAATCAGAGGTTTCATTATAGACTACTGGATACTCAATCAGAGGTTTCATTATAGACTACTGGATACTCAATCAGAGGTTTCATTATAGACTACTGGATACTCAATCAGAGGTTTCATTATAGACTACTGGATACTCAATCAGAGGTTTCATTATAGACTACTGGATACTCAATCAGAGGTTTCATTATAGACTACTGGACACTCAATCAGAGGCTCAAACTAGCACACTTTTGATAGACATAAAGGGGTAATCTGTAGTTGCTACATCAACTTTTGGAGTTATAAATTATATATATTAATGTAAGATATAAATTAATGGTATTATTATATGTAGTAGGAAGCGATGGGTTAGAAGAAGCCTACATTACCAACCCATAAAGTAACATGTAACATCCATATATGACCAGCTATGTAAACTTTAACATTGATTTATCCTGTAATAGATGTTGATCAATAAGTAACATACATGTTGGTCTTCTTCTAATGTCTCTTAAGAGGAAAGTAATCTAAATGTAACTGAATGTAATCAGATTACGTTACTGAGTTTGGGGTAATCTAAAAGAGTAACTGTAATGGATTACATTATGAAAGTAACCTACCCAACCCTGTATATATATATATATATATATATATACAAATATATATATACAGTTGAAGTCGGAAGTTTACATACACTTTACATACAGTCATTAAAACTCATTTTTCAACCACTCCACAGATTTCATGTTAACAAACTATAGTTTTGGCAACTACTTTGTGCATGACACAAGTAATTCTTCCAACAATTGTTTTACAGACAGATTATTTCACTTATAATTCACTATATCACAATTCCAGTGGGTCAGAAGTTTACATACACTAAGTTGACTGTGTCTTTAAACAGCTTGTAAAATTCCAGAAAATGATGTCATGGCTTTAGAAGGTTCTGATAGGCTAATTGACATAATTTGAGTCAATTGGAGGTGTACCTATGATTTGTATTTCAAGGCCTACCTTCAAACTCAGTGCCTCTTTGTTTGATATCATGGGAAAATCGAAAGAAATCAGCCAAGACCTCAGAAAAAAATGTGTAGACCTCCACAAGTCTGGTTCATCCTTGGGAGCAATTTCCAAACGCCTGAAGGTACCACGTTCATCTGTACAAACAATAGTACACAAGTATAAACAACATGGGACAACGCAGCCGTCATACCGCTCAGGAAGGAGACGCGTTCTGTCTCCAGGCGATGAACGTGCTTTGGTGCGAAAAGTGCAAATCAATCCCAGAACAACAGCAAAGGACCTTGTGAAGATGCTGGAGGAAACAGGTACAAAAGTCTATATCTATATCCACAGTAAAACAAGTCCTATATCGACATAACCTGAAAGGCCGCTCAGCAAGGAAGAAGCCACTGCTCCAAAACCGCCATAAAAAAGCCAGACTATGGTTTGCAACTGCACATGGGGACAAAGATCGTACTTTTTGGAGAAATGTCCTCTGGTCTGATGAAACAAAAATAGAACTGTTTGGTCATAATGAACATTGTTATGTTTGGAGGAAAAAGGGGGAGGCTTGCAAGCCGAAGAACACCATCCCAAACGTGAAGCACGGGGGTGGCAGCATCATGTTGTGGGGGTGCTTTGCTGCAGGAGGGACTGGTGCACTTCACAAAATAGATGGCATCATGAGGAAGGAAAATTATGTGGATATATTGAAGCAACATCTCAAGACATCAGTCAGGAAGTTAAAGCTTGGTCGCAAATGGGTCTTCCAAATGGACAATGACCCCAAGCATACTTCCAAAGTTGTGGCAAAATGGCTTAAGGACAACAAAGTCAAGGTATTGGAGTGGCCATCACAAAGCCCTGACCTCAATCATATAGAACATTTGTGGGCAGAACTGAAAAAGCGTGTGTGAGCAAGGAGGCCTACAAACCTGACACAGTTACAGCAGTTATGTTAGGAGGAATGGGCCACAATTCACCCAACTTATTGTGGGAAGCTTGTGGAAGGCTACCCGAAATGTTTGACACAAGTTAAACAATTTAAAGTCAATGCTACCAAATACTAATTGAGTGTATGTACACTTCTGACCCACTGGGAATGTGATGAAAGAAATAAAAGCTGAAATAAATAATTCTCTCTACGATTATTCTGACATTTCACATTCTTAAAATATAGTGGTGATCCTAACTGACCTAAGACAGGGAATTTTTACTAGAATTAAATGTCAGGAATTGTGAAACTGAGTTTAAATCTATTTGGCTAAGGTGTATGTAAACTTCCAACTTCCAACTTCAATATATATATGTAGTGTGCATTCGGAAAGTATTCAGACTCCTTGACATTGTTACATTACAGCCTTATTCTAAAAGGAAATAAATTATTAAAAAAAATTCTCATCAAGCTACAGACAATACCCCATAACGGCAAAATGAAAACAGGTTTTTAGAAATTTTAGCAAATGTATTAAAAATCTAAACAGAAATATCTTATTTACATAAGTATTCAGATCCTTTGCTATGAGACTCGAAATTAACTCAGGTGCATCCTGTTTCCATTGATCATCCTTGAGATGTTTCTACAACTTGATTGGAGTCCACCTGTGGTAAATTCAATTGATTGGACATTATTTGTAAAGGCACAAACCTGTCTATTTAAGGTCCCACGGTTGACAGTGCATGTCAGAGCAAAAACCAAGCCATGAGGTCAAAGGATTTGTTCGTAGAGTTCCGAGACGGGATTGTGTCGAGGCACAGATCTGGGTATGGGTACCAAAACCTTTCTGCAGCATTGAAAGTCCCTAAGAACACATTGGTCTCCATCATTCTTAAATTGAAGAAGTTTGGAACCATCAAGACTCTTCCTAGATCTGGCCGCCCGGCCAAACTGAGCAATCGGGGGAGAAGGGCCTTGGTCAGGGAGGTTACCAAGAACCCGATGGTCACTCTGACAGAGCTCCAGAGCTCCTCTGTGGAGATGGAAGAACCTTCCAGAAGGACAACCATCTCTGCAGCACACCACCAATCAGACCTTTATGGTAAAGTAGCCAGACGGAAGACACTCCTGAGTAAAAGGCACATGACAGTCCGCTTGGAGTTTGCCAAAAGGCACCTAAAGACTCTCAGACCATGAGAAACAAGATTCTCTGGTCTGATAAAACCAAGATTGAACTCTTTGGCCTGAATGCCAAGCGTCACGTCTGGAGAAAACCTGGCATCATGCTTCGGTGAAGCTTATTGGTTTTTTATTGAATATCTACATAGGCGTTCAGAGGCCCATTATCAGCAAACATCACTCCTGTGTTCCAATAGCACGTTGTGTTAGCTAATCCAAGTTTATCATTTTCAAAGTCTAATTGATCATTAGAAAACCCTTTGGCAATTATGTTAGCACAGCTGAAAACTGTTGTGCTGATTAAAGAAGCAATAAAACTGGCCTTCTTTAGACTAGTTGAGTATGTGGATGATCAGTATTCGATTACAGGTTCAAAATGGCCAGTAACAAATAACTTTCTTCTGAAACTCGTCAGTCTATTCTTGTTCTGAGAAATTAAGGCTATTCCATGCGAGAAATTGCCAAGAAACGGACTGATCCCACCACAGTGCTCCAGAGAGCGCTACAGGAGGTCCTTCCTGCCGGCAGCTATTAGACTATATAATGCCTCACCGGGGTGTCGTGCCGTCGTCAACATAGACCTGGAACTGTTGGGGTGTTAGGACCTAGTTTAACAATTAGGCATCCATCCATCCGTTAGTAACTCTGGTCTGTAATCACTCATTCACTCAGCACTTATTCATTCAGGTCTGTATATACATATTCATGTACAGTTGTTATGTCACGTGCAATAGTGTAAGTAATTCTTGGACTGAACTTACGTAGTCATTCACTCAGGAATGCATATTAGTATCCTGTCAGTTTTTCTTTGCTTTTAGTATATCAAATGTGCAATATGTGCATTTATCTGTAATTAAACCCTGCGCACTAAGGACTGTATTTTAAGGGAATTACTATTATTACCCCAAATGATATCATACACACATTTAGCTATTAAAGTATCTCTTCCTGTCATTTACCTGTACAGTTTGTGTAACCATGCAAATATTCACTTACCTGTTCATTTAACCAGTCTGTATATTAAGTAAACTATTATTACCCTCACTTATATCATACACATTTTTAGCTATTTAGCTTCAATGCCATACAACACTCCTTCCGTGGCCTCCAACTGCTCTTAAATGCTAGTAAAACCAAATGCATGCTTTTCTATCGAACGCTGCCCGCACCTGCCCACCGGACTATCATCACTACTCTCGACGGGTCCGACTTAGAATACGTGGACATCTACAAATACCTAGGCGTCTGGTTAGACTGTAAACTCAACTTCCAGACTCATATTAACCATCTCCAATACAAAATTAAATCTAGAATCGGCTTCCTATTTCGCAACAAAGCCTCCTTCACTCATGCTGCCAAACTTGCCCTTGTAAAACTGACTATCCTACCGATCCTTGACTTCGGAGATGTCATTTACAAATTAGCCTCCAACACTACTCAGCAAATTGGATGTAATCTATCACAGTGCCATCCGTTTTGTTATCAAAGCCCCATACACTACCCACCACTGCGACCTGTATGCCCTCGTTGGCTGGCCCTCACTACATATTCGACGCCAAACCCACTGGCTCCAGGTCATCTATAAGTCTTTACTAGGTAAATCCCTGCCCTATCTCAGCTCACTGGTTACCATAGCAACACCCACCCGTAGCATGCGCTCCAGCAGGTATATCTCACTGGTCACCCCCAAAGCCAACACCTCCTTTGGCCGACATTCCTTCCAGTTTGCTGCTGCCAATGACTGGAACGAATTGCAAAAATCCTTGAAGCTGGAGGTTCCTATCTCCCTCAATAACTTTAAGCATCAGCTGTCAAAGCTGCTTATCGATCACTGCACCTGTATACAGCCCTTCTGTAAATAGCCCACACTACTACCTCATCCCCATATTATTATTTTAGCTAATTTTGCACTCCAGTATCTCTATTTGCACATCATAATTTGCACATCCTTCATTCCAGTGTTAATTCTAATCTGTAACTTATTTAGCCTCTATGGTCTATTTATTGTCCTACCTTCCTAACCTTACTGCATTTTGAACTACATTTTGCACTCTGTATATAGATTCTCTATTGTGTTATTGACTGTACGTTTGTTTATTCTCATGTGTAACTCCATTCTAACTCTGAACCCCAGGGTTCTCCATATGCACGTAGTGCAGAACGAACCCCATTCTAACTCTGTACCCCAGGACACTCCATATGCACGTAGTGCAGAACGAACCCCATTCTAACTCTGAACCCCAGGGTTCTCCATATGCACGTAGTGCAGAACGAACCCCATTCTAACTCTGTACCCCAGGACACTCCATATGCACGTAGTGCAGAACGAACCCCATTCTAACTCTGTACCCCAGGGTTCTCCATATGCACGTAGTGCAGAACGAACCCCATTCTAACTCTGTACCCCAGGGTTCTCCATATGCACGTAGAACCAGGTAGATTGTATTGATTCTTTAAGTCTTGAAATGTGAGGAGGGTGGAGTCGTCCACAATATCATAGAGAACATTGATCTCTCTCTCTCTCCATGCAGGACATGATATTGGTCTGTCACCCAAGAGGAGGCCATGATTATTATAAACCGGCATATGGAGGTGATGTTTAATAGTATATTTGCAATGATTCCCCATTAAACGCCAAGTCATTTGTAATTGTGAAATAATAGGGACAAAATAAGATTTTGCCTTTTTAATTGAGATATTGGAATATATTGGAGTCTATATGGCTTTACTAAGTTCTCCTCTATGGACCGCCAGGCCACTGGGATATTAGGTTTTAAACACATTCGTAACGGCCTCATCATGAAGGCCCAGAAATATCATTTAAAGTTTGGGAGATTTTGGCCCCATCTATCTTTTGTAAAATAGACATTTTTATTCGAGCTCGCTTGCCCTTCCATATACATTTTGTGATCAATGCCTGTAGTTTCTTCCAGTATCCCAGTGTAGGTGAAAGAGGAATCATAGAACTGAAAAAGTTAATTTGTGGAAGTATATTCATTTTGATAATAGAAACAGAAGTCTGAAAAGAATTACAAATGAATTGTTTTGACCGTCTTTGTAGGTCTGACTCTATTTGTCTGTAAACAGAGTTCATTTGATGGTGATGGTGTTCTGTATAGATGGATATATGTCAATTCCTAAACATTTAAAATGACTAACTACTCGAATATCAGGGGAGAGGGAGGTGTTTTTCATGCTCTCATTCAGTGGTAATAATGCAGATTTTGGCCAGTTGATTTTATAGCCTGAAATTAAACTGAATTCTTGAAACATATTTAGAACCATGGGTAGAGCATGAGGAACATGGCCAACGTATAGTAAAATATTGCCTGCATAAAGAGAAATATGGTGGTCAGAGTTATAAGCAGTGATAGGAACGTGTGTGGACCGACCAACTGTCTGAGCAAGTGGTTCCAGCGATAGAGCGAAACGTAAACTGCTAAGAGGGCAGCCCTGCCTTGTCCCTCTGCTAATTGGGAATTGTGTTGAACATTGTTTCCCAGTAAGGACCATAGCAGATGGGTTGGAGTATAATACTTTGATCATATTAATAAAACTGTCTCCAAAGCCCATATGTTTGAGCACTGTCCAAAGGTACTGCCATTCAAGACGATCAAAAGCCTTCTCAGAATCTATTGAGAGAATAGCTGTAGGTCATTTCAAATCTGCAGCTGCATCATTAATGTGTAGAAGACAGCGAATGTTGTCAGAAGCCAGGTGAGGTTTTATAAAACCTCTTTGATCAAGATTAACTAAATGTGTCATAAGGTTCCAATCTTCTAGCTAATACTTTGGCATATAATTTAACATCAGAATTTAACAAAGATATTGGACGATAATGCGCACATTCCAAAGGGTCTTTATTTTTTAAAGTAATAGCGAGATAATTGCTGTATTTGTATCTCGTGAAAAAGATCCTTTGGACACTGAATACTGAATCATTTCTAGTAATGGCTTCCCTAAATGCTCCCAAAAAGTAATCAGTAGTTCAGGCGGGATTCCATCAAAGCCAGGGGATTTTCCTATATTCATAGTTTGCACAGCCTCCTTGAACTCGGTCAGGGTGATCGGAGAATCTAATTGTGAGGCAACAGAATGAGAGAGTTGTCTGAGATGAAGAATATTAAAGAACTTGCTAGATTTCTCATCATCATCATGCACAGTCTTCGATGAATATAAATCTGAATAAAAGGAGTGAAACACTGTTGATTTGCTTTGGGTCTGTATGGACTATATGGACTATATGGACTGTATGGTCTATATGGACTATATGGACTATATGGTCTATATGGACTATATGGACTTTATGGTCTATATGGACTATATGGACTATATGGTCTATATGGTATATATGGACTATATGGACTATATGGACTATATGGACTGTATGGACTGTATGGTCTATATGGACTATATGGACTATATGGTCTATATGGACTATATGGACTTTATGGTCTATATGGACTATATGGACTATATGGTCTATATGGTATATATGGACTATATGGACTATATGGACTGTATGGACTGTATGGTCTATATGGACTATATGGACTATATGGACTGTATGGACTATATGGACTATATGGTCTATATGGACTATATGGACTATATGGACTGTATGGACTTTCCCCTGTAGGTTTTACTGCAGAAATATTATCAAACCCCTCATTGGTACGTAGTTTCATGGTCAGCAGACGACTAGGTCCTGCACTATTCATACTATTCATATAATCATTTTGTCGTGCTTTGTGCTTAATGAATTCTGCACGTTGTCTGCATAGATTGTTCATTTCTTTCTTTGTTCATTCCAGTTCACAGATATTTCTTGATGATGTATCAGATTGATGTCGATGTTGTAGGACTTTTAGTTTTGCCTCTAATTGTTTTATTCTGACAGTATTCATCGTATTAAACTAGAAGAGAATGACACTATGTTACTTCTAACAAAGCCCTTGATAGATAGATAGATAGATAGATAGATAGATAGATAGATAGATAAACAAAGGTTTCTGTACCAAATATTAAGTTCTGCTTTTCTGATGTATCAAATACTTATGTCATGCAATAAAATGCAAATGAATTACTTAAAAATCATACAATGTGATTTTCTGGATTTTTGTTTTAGATTCCGTCACTCACAGTTGAAGAGTACATATGATAAAAATTACAGACTTCTACATGCTTTGTAAGTAGGAAAACCTGCAAAATCGGCAGTGTATCAAATACTTGTTCTCCCCACTGTATCTATCTATCTATCTATCTATCTATCTATCTATCTATCTATCTATCTATCTATCTATCTATCTATCTATCTATCTATCTATCTATCTATCTAAGCTCTTTATCTGACTTGCTTTTCAAAGATGTCTAGAAATGTACACGTTTTGTGCTCTTGTAGGAAGCAACCACTCCCCATTTGCTGACTAGAAATTATCCATAACTGAACTAATAACACATGTATGCCATCTGTAAATACGAATAAAGTTGTTAAATGACGAGCCTAGTCAGTTTAGCCACATAAATAGACAGGAACCTTCCTGCTAGCCATGATTGGCTGAGATAATAAGTGGGCTGGACATGCCGAGAGATGAGTTTCAGATTGGTCTGCGGTGTAGCATCTAGTGTCTAGAAGTACTTTCGAAAGATATAATGTTAGCCATGGAGAACTGCAAATATGTTGTTACTGCGCTCAATAACACTGCTGCCCTGAATTTATCAGTTAACATTTTAATTGAAGAAGACATAGTAGAGTCTTCTGATGAAGGTGATGGGGAAGAAACAGTGATCAACAGTGTTGTCATGGAAGAAGTCAGTGGAACACAACGGGCCAAACAAACTGCTAGCTAGCTAACATTGAACCTATTTGGTTAACTTTAGCTGGCTATGACAATTGATTTGTATTGCTAGCTAAAGCTTGATGTTAGCTAGCCAGTTGACATTAGATGGCTGGCTAGCTAGCTAACATTACGCTATCTCAGAATGCCAGGCCTGGCAGACCATGCACAAGCTACAACACAGTCTGGACCTTCACTTCCTGATCACAGGCCACAACAAGTTTGCCCTCGACTGGTGCTTCGGTCTCATCAAGCAGTGCTTCAGAAAGACCGGAATGAGCACTTTGTCTGAGATTGCTGGTGTTGTGAAGGACAGCACTGTGACAGGGGTCAACATCCCACCACTGGTTGGACTAAGGGATTGGTACGGTGCTGGTGGAAAGCTATGGCTGGCAACAACACCTGACTCTGTACTTCAGGCCGCTGCCACAGATCAAGCAGTACCAGCACATCAGGTGAATATCATCTTCATTGGACTGTATGATGTTATTCTTCTCATCTAAACTTGGGAGGTGAATTGATGTTGTGCAGGGTTGTAATGTCTTCAGATTTTTTTATTAACTGACTTGCCTAGTTAAATAAAGGTTAAATAAATAATAACAACACAGGGAGAGATGGCTTGGGTATAGATAATTATGAGAGGAACCATGTGTTGGGGGCCAGACCCTGGTTTCTACACAATGAGAACAGTCTTCACAGCAGATACTGTCTGCTGGGAATTATTAGTATCTTCCATATGAATCGCAACCTTGTGATCCACACATGTGTTTGTCATGAACATTCAGGAAGATGTACTTTACTATAAAAGGTCTTTGTCTCAGGGCTCTCAACCAATCACCTATGGGTGGTCCATCGACCAGCCAATCACCTATGGGTGGTCCATCGACCAGCCAATCACCTATGGGTGGTCCATCGACCAGCCAATCACCTATGGGTGGTCCATCGACCAGCCATCATTATCACATAATTTACCTGCTTTCCTTATTAATAAGTGAATTAAGATGTAGTTTAAGTGTGACTCTGACTTGTGTGATATCGTGATTGATATTGTTCTTGTACTTACTGTATATGTTATTTATATTGACACCATCTATTTCTGATATTGCTACTATGCAAGTAACCAATTGGCTGTTCTGTTTACACCTTCTGTAGAGACCCATGCACTTAGCAAGACAAAATATTGATATATAAAATGAATATGTGTGGTCGTGACATACCACAACAATATCATGTGACCATATCAAGTGTCCATCACAATATGGTGCATGCATCTGTTAATGTACTGTACATGTTCACCTCACTCAGGTTGCAAGGCCTTAACTTATATATGGAATACTATGTGATAAGTGTGTGTGTTATAACGACACAGGGCGAGACCCAGATGCAGACACAGGAGGCAGATGCTTTGAGCTCTGATATGTTTATTAAAGCCCAAAGGATAGACAAAGGCAGGTCAGCGACAGGCAAAAGTTCATAAACCAGGTCAGAGTCCAGACAATACAAAGCGACAGGCAGGCTCGTGGTCGGGACAGGCAAGGGTTCAATAACCAGGACTGACTCCAGACAGTACAAGGAGGCAGGCAGTCTCAAGGTCAGGGCAGGAAGAATGGTCAGGCAGGTGGGCTCAGTGTCAGGACAGGCAAGGGTCAGAACCAGGAGGACTAAGAGAAACAGAGACTGGGAAAAAACAGGAGCTAGGAGAAAACCGCTGGTTGACTTGGCAAACAAGACCAACTGGCACAGACAGACAGAAAACACAGGTAGAAAAACACAGGGGATGATGAGGAACACCTGGAGGGGGTGGAGACAAGAACATGGACAGGTGAAACAGATCAGGGCATGATAGTGTGTAACAGTATATAAAGTATGCTAATGTACTGGTGTGAAGGCATTTGGGCAGTGGTCAAAAGTACTTAAGTAGAAATACTTTACTACTTCTGGACTTGTTATATGCTAATGTGAAGGATGCATACAACTCCACTGCACTCCCTCCCCTCGGTAGATCGGATCAGAACCTTGTCCACCTCACCCATCTCTACAGGCCTTTGGTCCAACAGCAGCCAGCGACCACTAGGACCATTAGGAGATGGTCCCCGGAGGTGAATGAGGCCCTACAGGACTGCTTTGAAACAACAGACTGGGATGTGCTCTGTGAGGCTCATGGGGAGGACATCGATGGACTTACTGACTGCATAACGGACTATATTAATTTTTGTGTAGACAACACTGTCCCCACCAGGAAGGTACACTGTTTTCCAAATAATAAACCCTGGGTCACCAGCGACCTGAAGGCCCTGCTGAATGAGAAGAAGAGGCCCTTCAAGGAGGGGGACAAGGACAAATTGAAATGCGTCCAGAGGGAGCTGAAGTTGCGGATTGCTGAGGGGAAGAGAGGGTATAAGGAGAAGATGGAGGACAAGCTGAGGCAGAGCCAGGTGAGAGAGATGTGGAAGGGTATGAGAAATATCAATGGCTTCAAAAAGTCAAACAGTGGGCAGACGGAGGAGACCCAGGACAGAGCCAATGAGCTGAACCAATTTTTTAACAGGTTTGATACTGACCCTGTCCACCTCCCCTCCAGCTCCTCAGGCCACACACCCTCAGGGCTGTCCCACCCACACTTTGCTCACAACACCTCTGTTGAGACAATCAGCGACCCCCTCCCCACCTCCACCCCTGCTCCCTCTGGACTGATCCTCAACACCCCCCTTCCCCCCACCTCCCCACCTGGGCTGGCTTTCACCACCAACCAAGTGAAGAGAGAGCTGGAGAGACTACATCAGTGGAAAGCAGCGGGCCCTAATGGCATCAGGCCAAGGGTGCTGAGGGTCTGTGCTGACCAACTGTGTGGAATACTCCAGCGCCACTTCAACCTTAGCCTGAGCCTAGAAAGGGTCCCTGTGCTGTGCAAAACATCCTGCCTCGTCCCAGTGCCCAAGAAGGCTCACCCCACTGTCCTGAATGACTTCAGACCTGTAGCACTAACATCCCACATCATGAAGACCCTGGAAAGGTTATTCCTCGCTCACCTCAGACCCCTGGTGTGTACATCACTGGAACCCTGCAGTTCGCATATCAGCTGTTGGGCCTACATAAAGCTTTCCCAACAGCAGTCCCAACACCTCACCACTGCTACACCTGGCTATCAGCGGAGCCTTGTCTGCCAGCGAAACAGATCATTCAGCCTACATCAGTGGAAAGCAGCGGGCCCTAATGGCATCAGGCCAAGGGTGCTGAGGGTCTGTGCTGACCAACTGTGTGGAATACTCCAGCGTCCCTTCAGCCTGAGCCTAGAAAGGGTCCCTGTGCTGTGGAAAACATCCTGTCTCGTCCCAGTGCCCAAGAAGGCGCACCCCACGTGATGCTATCATCTACCTTCTGCAGAGGGCCTACTCTCATCTGCACAACGCAGGATGCACTGTGAGGGTTATGTTTTTTGACTTCTCCAGTGCCTTCAACACCATTCAGCCCCTGCTACTGGGTGAGAAGATGAAGAGGATGAAAGTGGAAGCCTTAGTCTCCTGGGTCACGGACTACCTGACCGGAAGGCCACAATTTGTGCGGCTACAGAGCTGTGTGTCAGAACGGGCAGTGAGCAACACAGGGGCCCCCCAGGGAACGGTCCTGTCCCCCTTCCTGTTCACCCTCTACACCTCAGACTTCAGATATAACTCTGAAACATGCCACCTACAGAGGTTCTCGGATGACTCTGCTATTGTAGGGTGCATCAGGGGTGGGCAGGAGGAGGAGCACAATCAATTACTTTGTGTTGTGGTGTGGTGTGAGCAGAACCACCTTCAGCTCAACATCAGCAAAACAAAGGAGATGGTGGTGGACTTCAGGAGAACCAAGGCACAACTGACTGCAGTCCCTATACAGGGGATGAATGTGGAAATGGTTGGCTCATACAAGTTCCTGGGAGTCCATATGGACAACAGGCTGGAATGGGCTGGTAACACCGGGGCCCTGTACAAAAAGGACCAGAGCCAACTCTACTTTCTGAGGAGGCTCAGGTCCTTCAACGTGTGCAGTAAACTACTGCATACCTTCTACCAGTCTGTGGCCATCTTTTTTGCAGTGGTGTGCTGGGGCGCCAACATAAAGGCTGGTGATGCTTCTCGGGTAAATAAGCTGATCAGGAAGGCTAGCTCTGTTCTGGGGATTTGCCTTGACACTCTAGAAGAGGTGGTGGAGAGACGGATCCTGGCCAAACTGCTGGCCATCATGGACAACGTCACCCACCCTCTGCATGCCATGGTTATGACGCAGAGGAGCACCTTCAGTCACAGACTGATCCCACCACGGTGTGCCAGAGAGCGCTACAGGAGGTCCTTCCTGCCAGCGGCTATTAGACTATTTAATGCCTCACCGGGGTGTCGTGCCGTCGGCAACATAGACCTGGAACTGTTGGGGTGCTAGGACCTAGTTTAACAATTATGCATCCATCCGTGAGTAACTCTGGTCCGTATTCACTCATTCACTCAGGACTGTCATTTACCTGTACAGTTAATGTAACCATGCAAATATTCACTTACCTGTTCAGTTAACCAGTCTGTCTATTAAGTAAACTATTATTACCCTCGCTCATATCATATGCATTTTTAGCTACTGAAGTATTTCTCTGCCATCGACCTGTATAGTATAGTTAACCATCCAACATCCACCAATGTATAGTGTACATATTCAGCCAACCACCCATACTATGCAATGTCTTTTTATAGCTTTTTTAGCTCTCCAGATATCTTGTATTTCTATACTTTTCATACTGCCGCTCTATGTATCATGTACCGTGTATCTGTCTTTTGTGTACTTTCGTTGTGGCATTTTGCACCTGCCCTGTGTTTTGTTGTAGCTGCTTGACAAAGAAATGTCCCCCTCGGGGATCAATAAAGTATCTATCTATCTATCTATCTATCTATCTATCTATCTATCTATCTATCTATCTATCTATCTATCGATCTATATATATATATATATATATCTATATTACTTTACTATTTATATATTTGGCAACTTTTACTTTAATTTCACTACATTACGAAAGAAAATAATGTACATTTAAAAAATTGTCCGATTCACACAGTTATCAAGAGAACATCCCTATTGCATCAGACTCACTAAACACAGATTCTTCTTCTTTTGTGTTGGAGTCAATAAAATATATTTATATAAATTGTGCTGAGTGGTTTAATGTAAGGAATTTGAAATGATTGATACTTTTACTCAAGTATGACAAGTTGTTACTTTTTACCACAGCTGGATGTGGCTGGGTTGTATCATTTCTTTCACATGACCCATCAATTTAGACAAGTGTGTCTGTGTCATCTAATATTTTTATCTGGACACTTTCTGTTTAAAAGCTACTACCACTTTTAGTCTTAATCTTTACTAGACTACTAATTTCTCCAGGCCTGGTTTAGCACATGACCTCATATGTGAATCCTTACAAAGATGGGTGGGGCTAAGGCTTAAGAGGGTGTCTACAATGCTGAATGGGTGGAGACAAAGGAGACTCACCAGTAGGGACCAAAACATTCATAGGCCACTTTCCTATTGTTCCTCCACTGTAAATGTAATGTAATGTAATGTAAATGTTGTGTATGATGTACCATGTTGTAGCTCTGAGACATATTTCCATACAGGGATACTGCAGTTCTGATTGGTAATGGAGTTGTTCCTGTTCTACTCCAACATGCTCTGCCTACAAGAACATATCTTGCATAGTTTGTTTTGCGTTGATTCGATCAGAATTCCCAAAGTAGAGGGAAAGATTGATAGTTTTAACTAAAGGGGAAAACTAGAAAGTTGAGTGAATTTCAATCTTGTGCTTCTCTATTTGTTCTACATGGCAGTCCCGGGTTTAGAGGGAACATTGGTTACTCTAAATCAAATTAGAGAATTAGCTTGATCAACTTTATTTGTAAACATCCACATCCAAAATGTGAATGATATGATGATTGGTTGAAATGACAGGAAAAAAGTATGTAAACATGCAGACAAAAGAATATGAAAGATAAGTAAAGATAAGATTAAGAACTCACAGCATCTTCACATCTATGATGAGAACGATCCCAGCTCTGTTCGTTGGTAGAGGCAACAAAACCACAGATAACACAACAGAATTCTACACAATTTTGAATCAATTATGTTTTTACTAATTTCATGTATAGCGGGAAGAGGGGTTGAGTTACAGACATCTTCACCGATCTTCACTCATCATCACTTATCTAGACCAATAATGATAGAGGCAAAGGGAAGGTTGTCAGCTGGAAGGATAACTGTGATAGCAGCCATGTTTGGGTTGAGCAGAGGAAGGATAACTGTGATAGCAGCCAGGTTTGGGTTGAGCAGAGGAAGGATAGCTGTGATAGCAGCCAGGTATGGGTTGAACAGATGGAAGGATAACTGTGATAGCAGTCAGGTATGGGTTGAGCAGAGGAAGGATAACTGTGATAGCAGCCAGGTTTGGGTTGAGCAGAGGAAGGATAGCTGTGATAGCAGCCAGGTATGGGTTGAACAGATGGAAGGATAACTGTGATAGCAGCCAGGTATGGGTTGAGCAGAGGAAGGATAGCTGTGATAGCAGTCAGGTATGGGTTGAGCAGAGGAAGGATAACTGTGATAGCAGCCAGGTATGGGTTGAGCAGAGGAAGGATAACTGTGATAGCAGCCAGGTTTGGGTTGAGCAGAGGAAGGATAGCTGTGATAGCAGCCAGGTATGGGTTGAACAGATGGAAGGATAACTGTGATAGCAGCCAGGTATGGGTTGAACAGATGGAAGGATAACTGTGATAGCAGCCAGGTATGGGTTGAGCAGAGGAAGGATAGCTGTGATAGCAGTCAGGTATGGGTTGAGCAGAGGAAGGATAACTGTGATAGCAGCCAGGTATGGGTTGAACAGAGGAAGGATAGCTGTGATAGCAGCCAGGTATGGGTTGAGCAGAGGAAGGATAACTGTGATAGCAGCCAGGTATGGGTTGAACAGATGGAAGGATAACTGTGATAGCAGCCAGGTATGGGTTGAACAGATGGAAGGATAACTGTGATAGCAGCCAGGTATGGGTTGAACAGATGGAAGGATAACTGTGATAGCAGCCAGGTATGGGTTGAACAGATGGAAGGATAACTGTGATAGCAGCCAGGTATGGGTTGAACAGATGGAAGGATAACTGTGATAGCAGCCAGGAATGGGTTGAACAGATGGAAGGATAACTGTGATAGCAGCCAGGTATGGGTTGAACAGATGGAAGGATAACTGTGATAGCAGCCAGGTATGGGTTGAACAGATGGAAGGATAACTGTGATAGCAGCCAGGTATTTGTTGAACTTGGAAAACCTATATACACTTTTGTAAAGGGATCAGAACGGATAAAGGCCAAAGCATTGAAAGTTTACACCAAGTTCAACAACTTCTATCCAAAACCAGTGAACAACAACGCTAGTTTCACACAGACACAACGGATCAACAAAGACATGTGACCGGCATCGACAGTAGTAGGCAGAAATACAGATGAGCTGATGTGTTTCTGTAGAGACATAAAGACAGATGAGCTGATGTGTTTCTGTAGAGACATAAAGACAGATGAGCTGATGTGTTTCTGTAGAGACATAAAGACAGATGAGCTGACGTGTTTCTATAGAGACATAAAGACAGATGAGCTGATGTGTTTCTGTAGAGACATAAAGACAGATGAGCTGATGTGTTTCTGTAGAGACATAAAGACAGATGAGCTGATGTGTTTCTATAGAGACATAAAGACAGATGAGCTGATGTGTTTCTGTAGAGACATAAAGACAGATGAGCTGATGTGTTTCTGTAGAGACATAAAGACAGATGAGCTGATGTGTTTCTATAGAGACATAAAGACAGATGAGCTGATGTGTTTCTGTAGAGACATAAAGACAGATGAGCTGATGTGTTTCTGTAGAGACATAAAGACAGATGAGCTGATGTGTTTCTATAGAGACATAAAGACAGATGAGCTGATGTGTTTCTGTAGAGACATAAAGACAGATGAGCTGATGTGTTCCTATAGAGACAAAGACTGATGAGCTGATGTGTTTCTGTAGAGACATAAAGACAGATGAGCTGATGTGTTTCTATAGAGACATAAAGACAGATGAGCTGATGTGTTTCTGTAGAGACATAATGACAGATGAGCTGATGTGTTTCTGTAGAGACATAATGACAGATGAGCTGATGTGTTTCTATAGAGACATAAAGACAGATGAGCTGATGTGTTTCTATAGAGACATAAAGACAGATGAGCTGATGTGTTTCTGTAGAGACATAAAGACAGATGAGCTGATGTGTTTCTATAGAGACATAAAGACAGATGAGCTGATGTGTTTCTATAGAGACATAAAGACAGATGAGCTGATGTGTTTCTATAGAGACATAAAGACAGATGAGCTGATGTGTTTCTATAGAGACATAATGACAGATGAGCTGATGTGTTTCTGTAGAGACATAAAGACAGATGAGCTGATGTGTTTCTATTGAGACATAAAGACAGATGAGGTGATGTGTTTCTATTGAGACATAAAGACAGATGAGCTGATGTGTTTATATTGAGACATAAAGACAGATGAGCTGATGTGTTTCTTTAGAGACAAAGACAGATGAGCTGATGTGTTTCTATAGAGACATAAAGACAGATGAGCTGATGTGTTTCTATAGAGACATAAAGACAGATGAGCTGATGTGTTTCTATAGAGACATAAAGACAGACGAGCTGATGTGTTTCTATAGAGACATAAAGACAGATGAGCTGATGTGTTTCTATAGAGAAATAAAGACAGATGAGCTGATGTGTTTCTATAGAGACATAAAGACAGATGAGCTGATGTGTTTCTATAGAGACATAAAGACAGATAGACTATCTGTACCTATACCTGCATGTACATATTACCTAAATTAGCCCGACTAACAGGTGCCCCTGCACATTGACTCTGTACCAGTATCACCTGTATACATCACCTGTATATATTTTATTTATTGTCAATTTACTGTTTATTTCTTTACCTCTTGTTTACATAATACTTATTTTCTACTTAAACTGCACTGTTGGTTAAGGGCTTGTAAGTAAGCATTTCACTGTAAGGTCTACACCTGTTGTATTGTTGGTTAAGGGCTTGTTAGTAAGCATTTCACTGTAAGTTTTACACCTGTGGTATTGTTGGTTAAGGGCTTGTTAGTAAGCATTTCACTGTAAGGTCTACACCTGTTGTATTGTTGGTTAAGGGCTTGTTAGTAAGCATTTCACTGTAAGGTCTACACCTGTTGTATTGTTGGTTAAGGGCTTGTTAGTAAGCATTTCACTGTAAGGTCTACACCTGTTGTATTGTTGGTTAAGGACTTGTTAGTAAGCATTTCACTGTAAGGTCTACACCTGTTGTATTGTTGGTTAAGGTCTTGTTAGTAAGCATTTCACTGTAAGGTCTACACCTGTTGTATTGTTGGTTAAGGGATTGTTAGTAAGCATTTCACTGTAAGGTCTACACCTGTTGTATTGTTGGTTAAGGACTTGTTAGTAAGAATTTCACTGTAAGGTCTACACCTGTTGTATTGTTGGTTAATGGCTTGTTAGTAAGCATTTCACTGTAAGGTCTACACCTGTTGTATTGTTGGTTAAGGGCTTTTTAGTAAGCATTTCACTGTAAGGTCTACACCTGTTGTATTGTTGGTTAAGAGCTTGTTAGTAAGCATTTCACTGTAAGGTCTACACCTGTTGTATTGTTGGTTAAGGGCTTGTTAGTAAGCATTTCACTGTAAGGTCTACACCTGTTGTATTGTTGGTTAAGAGCTGTTAGTAAGCATTTCACTGTAAGGTCTACACCTGTTGTATTGTTGGTTAAGTGCTTTTTAGTAAGCATTTCACTGTAAGGTCTACACCTGTTGTATTGTTGGTTAAGGGCTTTTTAGTAAGCATTTCACTGTAAGGTCTACACCTGTTGTATTGTTGGTTAAGGGCTTGTTAGTAAGCATTTCACTGTAAGGTCTACACCTGTTGTATTCGGCGCACGTGACAAATAAACTTTAATTTGATTTGATTTGATATACAGTCCTGAATTAATGAGTGATGAATGAATAAGTCCTGAGTGAATGAGTGATTACAGACCAAAGAGTTACTCACGGATGGATGCATAATTGTTAAACTAGGTCCAAACATCCCAACAGTTCCAGGTCTATGTTGCCGACGGCACGGCACCCCGGTGAGGCATTAAATAGTCTAATAGCCGCCGGCAGGAAGGACCTCCTGTAGCGCTCTCTGGCACGCCGTGGTGGGATCAGTTGGGTGACGTTGTTCATGATTGCCAGCAGTTTGGCAAGGACCCTTCTCTCCGCCACCTCCTCTAGTGTCAAGGTTAATCCCCAGAACAGAGCGAGACTTCCTGATCAGCTTATTTACCCAAGAAACATCACCAGTCTTTATGTTTGCTCCCCAGCACACCACTGCAAAAAAGATGGCACTGACAGACTGGTAGAAAGTATGCAGTAGTTTACTGCACACTTTGAAGGACCTGAGCCTCCTCAGAAAGTAGAGTCGGCTCTGGCCCTTTTTGTACAGAGCCCCGGTGTTACCAGCCCATTCCAGCCTGCTGTCCATATGGACTCCCAGGAACTTGGATGAACCAACCATTTCCACATCCATCCCCTGTAAAGGGACTGCAGTCGGTTGGGCCTTGGTTCTCCTGAAGTCTACAATCATCTCCTTTGTTTTGCTGATGTTGAGCTGAAGGTGGTTCTGCTCACACCACAACACAAAGTCACTGATTGTGCTCCTGTACTCCTCCTCCTGCCCAACCCTGGTGCTCCCTACAATAGCAGAGTCATCCGAGCACTTCTGTAGGTGGCATGTTTCAGAGTTATGCCTGAAGTCCGAGGTGTAGAGGGTGAACAGGAAGGGGGACAGGACCGTTCCCTGGGGGGCCCCTGTGTTGCTCACTGCCCGTTCTGACACACAGCTCTGTAGCCGCACAAATTGTGGCCTACCGGTCAGGTAGTCCGTGACCCAGGAGACTAAGGCTTCCACTTTCATCCTCTTCATCTTCTCACCCAGTAGCAGGGGCTGAATGGTATTGAAGGCACTGGAGAAGTCAAAAAACATAACCCTCACAGTGCAACCTGCGTTGTCCAGGTGAGAGTAGGCCCTCTGCAGAAGGTAGATGATTGCATCATCCACCCCGATGTTGCGCTGGTATGCAAACTGCAGGGGGTCCAGTGATGTACACACCAGGGGTCCTAGGTGAGCGAGGACTAACCTTTCCAGGGTCTTCATGATGTGGGATGTTAGCGCTACAGGTCTGAAGTCATTCAGGACAGTGGGGTGTGCCTTCTTGGGCACTGCGACGAGACAGGATGTTTTCCACAGCACAGGGACCCTTTCCAGGCTCAGGCTAAGGCTGAAGTTGCTGGAGTATTCCACACAGTTGGTCAGTACAGACACTAAGCACCCTTGGGGAGGGAGTCTCAACGGAGGTGTCGTGTGCAAAGTGTGGGTGGGACAGCCGTGAGGGTGTGTGGTCTGGAGAGCTGGAGGGGAGGTGGACAGGGTCAGTATCGAACCTATTAAAAGATTGGTTCAGCTCATTGGCTCTGTCCTGGGTCCGCTCCGTCTGCCCACTGTTTGACTTTTTGAAGCCATTGATATTTCTCATACCCTTCCACACCTCTCTCACCTGGCTCTGCCTCAGCATGTCCTCCATCTTCTCCTTATACCCTCTCTTCCCCTCAGCAATCCGCAACTTCAGCTCCCTCTGGACGCATTTCAATTTGTTCCTGTCCCCCTCCTTAAAGGCCCTCATCTTCTCATTCAGCAGGGCCTTCAGGTCGCTGGTGACCCAGGGTTTATTATTTGGAAAACAGCGTACCTTCCTGGTGGGTACAGTGTTGTCTACACAAAAATGAATATAGTCCGTTATGCAGTCAGTAAGTCCATCGATGTCATCCTCATGAGCCTCACAGAACACATCCCAGTCTGTTGTTTCAAAGCAGTCCTGAAGGGGCTCATTCGCCTCCGGAGACCATTTCCTAATGGTCTTAGTGCTTGCTGGCTGCTGTTGGACCATAGGCTTGTAGAGTGGGGTGAGTTGGACAAGGTTGTGATCCGATCTACCGAGGGGAGGGAGTGCTGTGGAGTTGTATGCATCTTTCATATTAGCATATAACAAGTCCAGAGTTTTATTCGTCATTCAGCCATATCTATTTACAATAGGCTAGCTTCCCGGTAGTCTCTTTGCCCATTGGACAGACCCTCAAGCTCATTCACCTTGTTATGTAGCGATCTCACGTTCCCCATAATGATAGATGGTATAGCCGGCTTATACTTACTCAGCTTTGCCTTACACTTCCGACCTGCCCTTCATCCACGCCGTCTCCTTTTCAACTCGTCCGGAATATCGAACTTTTCCCTGGGGTGCAATAGCGCTGAGTGGGCTAAATCCAGGAGCTGGGCCCAGTTGTAAATAATTGAGGAGTCGCGTGAACGTTCGGCACTGAGAAAAATAAAAAGTGCCTCAGTGATAAAAAGGAACGTTAAAACCTTCATAAAACAGTAGCACTCCATAATCCTTAACTATTATAAATCAACTGTTGCAAAAAAAACCTCACAAAAACAGACGAAAAACATACTAAAACAACAATTAACGCAAAAACAATGGGAGCTGCTTAACAGGCGACCAGCAGGGCGGCGCCAATCTATATAAATATGTACATAACATGGCAAGAAATCACATTTTAGGACTCATTTAAGTAAAGTTAGTGCTTAGATGTAATTCATTTAAGATAATTCCTTGTAATCTCTGTTATACACACTGAGTGTCACCTATTAAATCCACTTCAATCCCTGATGAAGGGGAGGAGATTCTAATCCCTGTAGATGAAGGGGAGGAGATTCTAATCCCTGTAGATGAAGGGGAGGAGATTCTAACCCTTGTAGATGAATGGGAGGAGATTCTAATCCCTGTAGATGAAGGGGAGGAGATTCTAATCCCTGTAGATGAAGGGGAGGAGATTCTAATCCGTGTAGATGAAGGGGAGGAGTTTCTAATCCGTGTAGATGAATGGGAGGAGATTCTTAAACCTTGAGAAAATTGAGACATGGATTGCGTTATGTGCCATTCAGAGAGTGAATGGTTAAGACAAATATTTAAGTGCCTTTGAACGGGGTATGGTAGTAGGAGCCAGGCTCACTGGTTTGTGTAAATAATTCCAACTCTGCTGGGTTTTTCACACTTGTATCAAGAATGGTCCACCACCCAAAAGACAAACAGCCAACTTGACAAGTATTGGAGTCATCTTTGGCCAGCATCCCTGTGGAGTCCCTGCCTAAATGAATTAAGGCTGTTCTGAGGTCAAAAGGGAAGGTGTTCTTAATGTTTTGTACACATATACAGTACCAGTCAAAAGTTTGGACACACCTACTCATTCAGGGGTTTTTCTTTATTTTTACTATATTGTAAAATATTAGTGAAGACATCACAACTATGAAATAACACATATGGAATCATGTAGTAACCAAAAAAGTGTTTACCAAATCAAAATATATTTTCTATTTGAGATTCTTCAAAGTAGCCACCCTTTGCCTTGATGACAGCTTTGCACACCCTTGGCATTCTCTCAACCAGCTTCACCTGGAATAGTTTTCCAACAGTCTTGAAGGAGTTCCCACATATGCTGAGCACTTGCTGGCTTCTTTAACTTCACTCTGCGGTCCAACTCATCCCAAATAATCTCAATTGGGTCGAGATCAGGTGATTGTGGAGGCCAGGTCATCTGATGCAGCACTCCATCACTCTCCTTCTTGGTCAAATAGCCCTTACACAGCCTGGAGGTGTGTTGGGTCATTGTCCTGTTGAAAAACAAATGATAGTCCCACTGAGCCCAAACCAGATGTTATGGCGTATCGCTGCAGAATGCTGTGGTAGCCATGCTGGTTAAGTGTGCCTTGAATTCTAAATAAATCACAGACAGTGTCACCAGCAAAGCACCATCACACCTCCTCCTCCATGCTTCACGGTGGGAACCACAAATGCAGAGATCATCTGTTCAACAACTCTGCATCTCTGATTCACAGAGTCTCCTCTGAACAGTTGATGTTGAGATGTGTCTGTTACTTGATCTCTGTGAAGCATTTATTTGGGCTGCAATCTGAGGCTGGTAACTAATGAACTTATCCTCTGCAGCAGAGGTAACTCTGGGTCTTCCTTTCCTGTGGCGGTCCTCATGAGAGCCAGTTTCATCATAGCACTTGATGGTTTTTGAGACTGCACTTGAAGAAGTTTCAAAGTTCTTGACATTTTCCGTATTAAAATCACCTTCATGTCTTAAAGTAATGATGGACTGTTGTTTCTCTTTGCTTATTTGAGCTGTTCTTGCCATAATATGGACCTGGTCTTTTACCAAATAGGGCTATCTTCTGTATACCACCCCTACCTTGTTACAACACAACTGATTGGCTCAAACGCATTAAGAAGGAACGAAATACAGGCACACCTGTTAATTGAAATGCATTCCAGGTGACTACCTCATGAAGCTGGTTGAGAGAATGCCAAGAGTGTGCAAAGATGTCATCAAGGCAAAGGGTGGCTATTTTGAAGAATCTCAAATAACACTTTTTTGGTTACATATTTTTTTATTTCTTAGTTTTGACATCTTCACTATTATTCTACAATGTAGAAAATAGTAAATATAGAAAAGCCTTGAGTTTCCAAACTGTTGACCTTACTATTATTATTACCTTTTTTAAAATTAATAATATTATTTTTTTTTTTTTACATTGAAATCAATATTACGCACTGTTACACCAAACTAAAACCCATTCCCTACGTGTTATGAAAGGTAGTCTGTCGAATCTTTAGTCCTTTTTCATGCATCATTTGTACCAGTGGAACCTCTTTTATTGTCATCACATATTATCACAGGACTGCTGCCTCCAAGACATCTATACACAAGACTGGCTGGCATGCAACCAAACCAAACCTCTAAGACAACCTCACAGGTAGCTAGCTATCAAACACAGAACACTTAACAACCTCAGTGCTTAACATGAGAGATGTGTAGAAAGGAGAGAACTCTACCCAAAAACCTAGTCCAGATAGATAGATAGATAGATAGATAGATAGATAGATACTTTATTGATCCCCGAGGGGAAATAGACAGTACCAGGAGGATGGGTGTGACAACACTCCATTCTATATGATTTGGGCTGCGTCCCAAATTGCACCCTATTCCATAGTGCACTACTTTTTACCAGAGCCTATAGGTCTGGGACAAAAGTAGTGCACTACATAGAGAATAAGGTGCCACTTTGAACACAAGAATCCTGACAAAGTTTATTATTACGTTGAAGGATTAAAGCCATTTCAGTTGCTATTTAAGATTTATGTTATAGGTGTTATCTTTAGTGGAATGAGTTGAAGATGACGGTGTCTTAGAAATATTATGTTATAGTTGGAGATGGAGGGATGGGAGAGGAGAGGAGAGTGTGGGAGGCTGGGTAATGGAGGGATGAGAGGAGAATGTGGAAGGCTGGGAGATGGAGGGATGAGAGAGGAGAATGTGGAAGGCTGGGAGATGGAGGGATGGGAGAGGAGAGTATGGAAGGCTGGGAGATGGAGGGATGGGAGAGGAGAGTATGGAAGGCTGGGAGATGGAGGGATGGGAGAGGAGAGTATGGAGGGATGGGAGAGGAGAGTGTGGAAGGCTGGGAGATGGAGGGATGGGAGAGGAGAGTATGGAAGGCTGGGAGATGGAGGGATGGGAGAGGAGAGTATGGAAGGCTGGGAGATGGAGGGATGGGAGAGGAGAGTATGGAAGGCTGGGAGATGGAGGGATGGGAGAGGAGAGGAGAGTATGGAAGGCTGGGAGATGGAGGGATGGGAGAGGAGAGGAGAGTATGGAAGGCTGGGAGATGGAGGGATGGGAGAGGAGAGTGTGGGAGGCAGTTGGAGATGGAGGGATGGGAGAGGAGAGTGTGGGAGGCAGTTGGAGATGGAGGGATGGGAGAGGAGAGTGTGGGAGGCAGTTGGAGATGGAGGGATGGGAGAGGAGAGTGTGGGAGGCAGTTGGAGATGGAGGGATGGGAGAGGAGAGTGCACCAGTCTGTGTACCTTGAGGCCAGAGTCAGAGGGAAAAGGCCTATACTGGCATGTGCTAGTGTGAGCTAGGCTGGATGGTTGCATACTCGACAAGATCCCCGGCAGTGTGCATAGAGCTCCTTTGGCTGGGGGAGAAGGCCAGAGCCGCAGTATCCAGCTCTGCATACTGGACATCACAGTCCCTGTGGCCAGAGTTCTGGAGACAAGAGAGACGAGAGGAGTTTGATATGAGAGTGAGAGAGTGAGAGAGTGAGAGAGAGAGAGAGAGAGTGAGAGAGAGAGAGAGAGAGAGAGAGAGAGAGTTAGTGCATTCAGAAAGTATTCATAGCCCTTGACTTATTCCACATTTTGTTGTGTTACAGCCTGAATTCAAAATGGATTGAAGTGATTTTTTTCTCACCCATCTACACACACAGTGGCGACCAGTCATTCAGGGCAGGTGGGGAAGTGCCTGTTTTGCATGTTATTTTGGCATTAATACATGTCACATTTCAGTTTTTTTGAATCATTGAGTTAATAAAGCCGCATACAAACATGGTCTCTTTTTTACTTTCTTCAGTAAGACATCTCCTGTTTCAGCCTAGTTTAGTGCTTTCTGTGGTGGTGTTTCAACCTAGTTTAGTGCTTTCTGTGGTGGTGTTTCAGCCTAGCTCAGTGCTTTCTGTGGTGGAGGGGCAGCCTGCGGAAAATACGGAGTGTAGGTGTTGGTAATGTTCTCTAGTTGCGCCGTGATTGGCTCAGTGTTCTGTCACTCGTGGGGACACTACATCACCGCCAAGTCTAAGGGTAGAGCTAAAACAATTCAAGCCCCTTGGGTGCTGTCACAGAGTTACATTTGAAGTGACCATCCAAGAAGGCTCAAGGTCATTGGCCACAGATAAAATGACATCAAATCACGTTATATGTACAGTAGCTTTGATTGGACTGATCATGGCAACATCATACTTTCAAAATCTTAGCTAGCAGTCATCATCATGTGATATTGCGAGGGGTGAAAGTGAGTGATGAGGCTAAAAATGAGAGAGAGAGAGAGAATGAAGGTAACAAGGTTTTAATATAATGAGGAAGACAGAAATATACATAGAAAGAATAATAACCCGCAAAGGTTGAACAGAAACACATGGAGTTAAATAGTGACCCTGATGACCGATGTGGAACAGGTGTGGGTCATCAGGGTGTTGCTACCATCTTCCCCCGACCGCCGGTTAGAACGCCGGCGAGGATGATCGCTGGAGAGGAGGGACCGGTGCTCTGCGCGGGGCGTTCGTTACACATCATGAATCAAGTCGACAATCTACTGGCAAATTATTTTAATCCTTGTCATATGAAGAGAAATAATGAAGAGAAATTATAGATAAAATTATAGAGTCACTGGCTTACTGGTGCTTTCCATGCCATTCCTAGGAGGGGTGCGTCACTTCCTGTCCGGTTTGTCGCCCCCTCTGGCTTGTGCAGTGGAGGGGATCTTTTCGTGGACTATACTCAGCCTTGTCTCAGGGTAGTAAGTTGGTGGTTGTTGATATCCCCCTATTGGTGTAGGGGCTGTGCTTGGCAGAGTGGGTGAGGTTATATCCTGCCTGGTTTGGCCCTGTCCGGGGGTATTGTCTGGGTATTGTCGGAGGGGGCCACAGTGTCTCCTGACCCCCCTGTCTCAGCCTCCAGTACCTATGCTGCAATAGTCTATGTGCCAGGGGGCTAGGGTCAGTTTGTTAAATCTGATGTTATTATCCAGTGTCTTGTGTGAATTTAAGTATGCTCCCTCTAATTCGCTCTCTCTCCCACTCTACCCCCTCTCCCGGAGGACCTGAGCCTACCCGGAGGACCATGCTTCAGGACCACCTGTCCTGATGACTCCTAGCTGTCCCCAGTCCACCTGGTTGTGCTGCTGCACCGGTTTCAACTCCTCTGCCTGCGGTTATGGAACCCTGACCTGTTCATTGGACGTGCCACCCTGTCCCAGACCTGCTGTTTTCACCTCACTCTCGCTCTATTGCACTGAAAAACCAAGTGACATTCACTGCTGATGTATTTACCTGTTGCAACCTCCACAACTACTTTTATTATTATTTGACCCTGCTGGTCATCTATGAACATTTGAACATCTTGGAGAAAGAACTGGCCTTAATGGCCATGAATTGTTATAATCTCCACCCGGCACAGCCAGAAGAGGACTGGCCACCCCTCAGAGCCTGGTTCCTCTCTAGGTTTCTTCCTAGGTTTTGCCTTTCTAGGGAGTTTTTCCTAGCCACCGTGCTTCTACATCTGCATTGCTTGCTGTTTGGGGTTTTAGGCTGGGTTTCTGTATAGCACTTTGTGACATCGGCTGATGTAAAAAGCGCTTTATAAATAAATTTTGATTGATTGATTGATTGTATGCCCCCTTTATTTATCCTACGGTTCTGACTTGGTGTTCAGGGAGAACACTGTAAGAACGGCCCATGTTCTGACTTGGTGTACAGGGAGAACACTGTAAGAACGGCCCATGTTCTGAATTCTGTCGCTGTACATTTCAAAAGTGCTAAACAAATAGTTATATTGAGTACGTCCGTCCTGGCTCGCTCATTAATGTCTTAATCAAAATTACGTATTGCCTCTTATCCGCTTGTCGTAGAAACCACATTTGTTTAAGCAAGTCAGCCATATCAGCTATGTTTTTAAAAAAGCAGTAAATGAGGCTGAATGATCTGTTTCGCTGGCAGACAAGGCTCCGCTGATAGCCAGGTGTAGCAGTGGTGAGGTGTTGGGACTGCTGTTGGGAAAGCTTTATGTAGGCCCAACAGCTGATATGCGAACTGCAGGGTTCCAGTGATGTACACACCAGGGGTCTGAGGTGAGCGAGGAATAACCTTTCCAGGGTCTTCATGATGTGGGATGTTAGTGCTACAAGTCATTCAGGACAGTGGGGTGAGCCTTCTTGGGCACTGGGACGAGGCAGGATGTTTTGCACAGCACAGGGACCCTTTCTAGGCTCAGGCTAAGGTTGAAGTGGCGCTGGAGTATTCCACACAGTTGGTCAGCACAGACCCTCAGCACCCTTGGCCTGATGCCATCAGGGCCCGCTGCTTTCCACTGATGTAGTCTCTCCAGCTCTCTCTAACTTGGTTGGTGGTGAAAGCCAGCCCAGGTGGGGAGGTGGGGGGAAGGGGGGTGTTGAGGATCAGTCCAGAGGGAGCAGGGGCGGAGGTGGGGAGGGGGTCGCTGATTGTCTCAACAGAGGTGTTGTGAGCAAAGGTGGGGTGGGACAGCCGTGAGGGTGTGTGGCCTAGGGAGCTGGAGGGGAGGTCGACAGGGCCAGTATCAAACCTGTTAAAAAATTGGTTCAGCTCATTGGCTCTGTCCTGGGTCTCCTCCGTCTGCCCACTGTTTGACTTTTTGAAGCCAGTGATATTTCTCATACCCTTCCACACCTCTCTCACCTGGCTCTGCCTCAGCTTGTCCTCCATCTTCTCCTTATACCCTCTCTTCCCCTCAGCAATCCGCAACTTCAGCTCCCTCTGGACGCATTTACATTTGTTCCTGTCCCCCTCCTTAAAGGCCCTCTTCTTTTCATTCAGCAGGGCCTTCAGGTCGCTGGTGACCCAGGGTTTAATATTTGGAAAACAGCGTACCTTCCTGGTGAGTACAGTGTTGTCTACACAAAAATGTATATAGTCCGTTATGCAGTCAGTAAGTCCATCGATGTCATCCAAAAATGAATATTGTCCTGCTGAAAGGTGAATTTATCTCCCAGTGTCTGGTGGAAAGCAGACTGAACCAGGTTTTCCTCCAGGATTTTGTTGAGCTCTATTCTGTTTCTTTTTATCCTAAAACAACTTCCCAGTCCTTAACGATGACAAGCATACCCATAACATGATGCAGACACCACCATACCAAAACATGATGCAGCCTCCACCATACCCATAACATGATGCAGCCACCACCATACCATAACATGATGCAGCCTCCACCATACCCATAACATGATGCAGCCTCCACCATACCCATAACATGATGCAGCCTCCACCATACCCATAACATGATGCAGCCTCCACCATACCCATAACATGATGCAGCCACCACCATACCATAACATGATGCAGCCTCCTCCATACCCTAACATGATGCAGCCACCACCATACCATAACATGATGCAGCCTCCACCATACCCATAACATGATGCAGCCTCCACCATACCCATAACATGATGCAGCCACCACCATACCATAACATGATGCAGCCTCCTCCATACCCATAACATGATGCAGCCACCACCATACCATAACATGATGCAGCCTCCACCATACCCATAACATGATGCAGCCTCCACCATACCCATAACATGATGCAGCCTCCACCATACCCATAACATGATGCAGCCTCCACCATACCCATAACATGATGCAGCCTCCACCATACCATAACATGATGCAGCCTCCTCCATACCCATAACATGATGCAGCCTCCTCCATACCCATAACATGATGCAGCCTCCACCATACCCATAACATGATGCAGCCTCCACCATACCCATAACATGATGCAGCCACCACCATACCCATAACATGATGCAGCCACCACCATACCCATAACATGATGCAGCCTCCACCATACCCATAACATGATGCAGCCACCACCATACCCATAACATGATGCAGCCACCACCATACCCATAACATGATGCAGCCTCCACCATACCCATAACATGATGCAGCCACCACCATACCCATAACATGATGCAGCCACCACCATACCCATAACATGATGCAGCCTCCACCATACCCATAACATGATGCAGCCTCCACCATACCCATAACATGATGCAGCCTCCACCATACCCATAACATGATGCAGCCACCACCATACCCATAACATGATGCAGCCTCCACCATACCCATAACATGATGCAGCCACCACCATACCCATAACATGATGCAGCCTCCACCATACCCATAACATGATGCAGCCACCACCATACCCATAACATGATGCAGCCACCACCATACCCATAACATGATGCAGCCTCCACCATACCCATAACATGATGCAGCCTCCACCATACCCATAACATGATGCAGCCTCCACCATACCCATAACATGATGCAGCCTCCTCCATACCCATAACATGATGCAGCCTCCACCATACCCATAACATGATGCAGCCTCCACCATACCCATAACATGATGCAGCCTCCACCATACCCATAACATGATGCAGCCACCACCATACCCATACCATGATGCAGCCTCCACCATACCCATAACATGATGCAGCCTCCACCATACCCATAACATGATGCAGCCTCCACCATACCCATAACATGATGCAGCCTCCTCCATACCCATAACATGATGCAGCCTCCACCATACCCATAACATGATGCAGCCTCCACCATACCCATAACATGATGCAGCCTCCACCATACCCATAACATGATGCAGCCTCCACCATACCCATAACATGATGCAGCCTCCACCATACCCATAACATGATGCAGCCTCCACCATACCCATAACATGATGCAGCCTCCACCATACCCATAACATGATGTATTCAGGACAAAAAGGAAACATTTTTGCATTATTACTTTCGTGTCTTGTTGTAAACAGGATTCAGGTTTTGGAATATCTTTATTGCTATCAGGCTTCCTTCTTTTCACTCTGTCATTCAGGTTAGTATTGTGGAGTAACTACGATGTTGTTGATCCATCCTCAGTTTTCTATCACAGCCATTAAACTCTGACTGTTAGACTCGTGGTGAAATCCCTGATTCATCCGTTGTTCTGCGCTCTGGCACGATCACACGAGAGTGCTCTGAAATCGGAGGAGATAGCATATACCTTGCATTCCCAAATTCACTCTGACTAACTGTATATATATAATTTCTTGCTAGCTAATCAAATGACACCTGCATCTCTAGCTGTGTATAGCCACTGAAAAACGATGTGAGGGGCAAAAGTCAGTCAGTCACCCACTCCTCCAATGGTGTGACATGACATCCTCCAAACAACTAGCTAGCTATCTAGCTAACGTTAGGCTCTGCATGTTTAGCTTGCTACATAAATAGTTACACTAGACTATTAGCCACATTATGACTGACTAGTGGTCATTGTCCTGGCTAGTTTGATTGAATAGATTCCCAGCCTTAGTTAGATTCATCTGTTTTTGTCCAGAATATTGAAACTGAAACAATGCATCCCTAATGGAGGCTGCAAACAATGTACCAGCTGTGGTTTACAACCTGAGAGCAATATTTTTTGAACTACCAAGAAATGTATTGTTGAATAATATTAATCATGCATTATATTAATAAACTGCATGAATCTATTCTGCCAACAAGGCCTTAGTGATCCTTGTTAGTGATCCTTGTTAGTGATCCTTGTTAGTGATCCTTGTTAGTGATCCTTGTTAGTGATCCTTGTTAGTGATCCTTGTTAGTGATCCTTGTTAGTGATCCTTGTCAATACCATTCAGCCCCTGCTACTGGGTGAGAAGATGAGGAGGATGAAAGTGGAAGCCTTAGTCTCCTGGGTCACAGACTACCTGACCGGTAGGCCACAATTTGTGTGACTACAGAGCTGTGTGTCAGAACGGGCAGTGAGCAACACAGGGAACAGTCCTGTCCCCCTTCCTGTTCACCCTCTACACCTCAGACTTCAGATATAACTCTGAAACATGCCACCTACAGAAGTTCTCGGATGACTCTGCTATTGTAGGGTGCATCAGGGGTGGGCAGGAGGAGGAGTACAGGAGCACAATCAGTGACTTTGTGTTGTGGTGTGAGCAGAACCACCTTCAGCTCAACATCAGCAAAACAAAGGAGATGGTGGTGGACTTCAGGAGAACCAAGGCCCAACTGACTGCAGTCCCTATACAGGGGATGGATGTGGAAATGGTTGGGTCATACATGTTCCTGGGAGTCCATATGGACAACAGGCTGGAATGGACTGGTAACACCTGGGCTCTGTACAAAAAGGGCCAGAGCCGACTCTAGTTTCTGAGGAGGCTCAGGTCCTTCAACGTGTGCAGTAAACTACTACATACCTTCTACCAGTCTGTGGTGCCAGTGCCATCTTTTTGCAGTGGTGTGCTGGGGAGCAAACATCAAAGCCGGTGATGCTTCTCGGGTAAATAAGCTGATCAGGAAGGCTAGCTCTGTCCTGAGGATGAGTCTTGACACTCTAGAGGAGGTGGCGGAGAGACGGATCCTGGCCAAACTGCTGGCCATCATGGACAACGTCACCCACCCTCTTTATGCCATGGTTATGACGCAGAGGAGCACCTTCAGTCACAGACTGATCCCACCACGGTGTGCCAGAGAGCGCTACAGGAGGTCCTTCCTGCCGGCGGCTATTAGACTATATAATGCCTCACCGGGGTGCCGTGCCGTCGGCAACATAGACCTGGAACTGTTGGGGTGTTAGGACCTAGTTGAACAATTATGCATCCATCCGTATGTAACTCTGGTCCGTAATCACTCATTCACTCAGGACCTATTTATTCATGCAGGTCTGTATATACATACTCATGTACAGATGTTATATCATATCACGTGCAATATTGCAAGTAATTCTTGGACTTAACTTACGTAGTCATTCACTCAGGAATGCATATTAGTATCCTGTCAGTAGTATCTTTTTTCATTGCTTTTAGTCCATCAAATGTGCAATACGTGCATTTATCTGTAATTAAACCCTGCGCACTAAGGACTGTATTATAAGGGAATTACTATTATTACCCCAAATTATATCATACACACATTTAGCTATTTAAGTATCTCTTCCTGTCATTTACCTGTACAGTTTATGTAATCATGCAAATATTCACTTACCTGTAAATATAACTGTATATTTATCTGTACAGTTAATTTAACCAGTCTGTCTATTAAGTAAACTATTATTACCCTCGCTCATATCATATGCATCTTTAGCTATTTAAGTATTTCTCTGTCATCGACCTGTATAGTATAGTTAACCATCCACCAATGTATAGTGTACATATTCAGCCAACCACCCATACTATGCAATGTCCTTTCATAGCTTTTTTGCACTCCAGATATCTTGTATTTCTATACTTTTTCATACTGACGCTCTATGTATCATGTATCCTGTATCTGTCTTTTGTGTATTTTCATTCTGGCATTTTGCACCTGCCCTGTGTTTTGTTGTAGCTGCTTGACAAAGAAATTTCCCCTTGGGGATCAATAAAGTATCTATCTATCTATCTATCTATCTATCTATCTATCTATCTATCTATCTATCTATCTATCTATCTATCTATCTATCTATCTATCTATCTAGAGAGAGAGAGAGAGAGAAATATTTTACTTAATATAATGTCAGGCTCTGGCCATAAACCTATTTGCTTCTCTATGTAGCTATGGTCAGAGTCTGACAGTTCTATTCTTTCTGTTTCTGGTGGTAGTTTGGGTTGGATCCCTAATTAGAGGCAGCTGTAGTGCATCGTCTCTAATTAGGGATCCTACATAGGTTGGTATGTTCCACACCGGGGATGTGGGTCGTTATCTTATATTTCGCAGTAAATGTGCTAATTTACGTTTTGTCGTGTTTGTTTGTTCAGTCGTTCGACATTGGTGTTTTGTTATACATAGTATCTAAATATTACATAGTATCTAAATATTACATAATAAATATGTCGAACAACGATCCCTGCGCTGCACAACCTGGAAGCTGACAATTATGAGTTTATTATTCTGCTGGAAGAAACCCGAGACCAGAAACCCGAAACCAGCTGCGCTGGTATGCACCCTTTCGAGTCTATGTATGCACCCTTTCGTGACATATAAAGTCTGGTTAAATGAACATTGTGCATGGTTAACTGTACAGGTAAATATACAGGTAAGTGAATATTAGCATGGTTAAATTAACTGTACAGGTAAATGTACAGGTAAGTGAATATTAGCATGGTTAAATTAACTGTACAGGTAAATATACAGGTAAGTGAATATTAGCATGGTTACATTAGCTGTACAGGTAAATTGTCACAAAATGGGGTTTGGAGAGACCAAGACGCAGCGCAGGGATAGTAGTTCGACATTTTTATTTTATTTACTATGTAATAAATATTCCAAATGAACGAACTATAACAAAACACAAAACAAACACGATAGACAAAACGTCACGTTCACCTAACACACGAAATAAACGGACGTAAAACAAAGCACACTTACATTCACCGTGACTTCGACATATACCTCGACATGTAACGATAACGACCCAGACCAGAGTGAAGGACAGACTCAACATATATAAGATCCCTAATTAGAGACAATGCGGTGCAGCTGCCTCTAATTAGGGATCCAACCTAAACCCACACAGAAACAGAAAAGAACGACACTGTCAGACTCTGACCATAACTACATAGAGAAGCAATTAGGCTTCTCTATGGCCAGAGCCTGACATACATGACAGGAAGAGATACTTAAATAGCTAAATGTGCGTATTATATAAGTTTAACAATAATAATTCCCTTATAATACAGGCCATGTTTTGTCCAAAAGGTCTCCTACATGAGTGCGTTGGTATTACGGTTGCTGTCCTATCAGAATAACAAACCTGGAAGCTGACAATTATGAGTTTATTATTCTGCTGGTCTCGGGAAGAAATTATGAGTCCTCACTGTCTGAGACCGATTCAAGACCGAGTACAAATGTATGAGACCGAGAAACTCAATATGTGGTCTCAAGACTAGACTCGAGACCGAGACTGGTCTGGAATACAACACACAAATTTAGTACACCAATACACCATTTGCACATCTATCAGTCCAGTGTTAATGCTAATTTGTAACTTATCTCACCACTATGGCCTATTTATTGTCCTACCTTCCTAACCTTACTACATTTTGCACTACATTTGAACCCTCTGTATATACAGTCGTATGCAAAAGTTTGGGCAGCCCTGACAATTTCCATGATTTCCATTTATAAATAATTGGGTGTTTGGATCAGCAATTTCATTTTGATCTATCAAATAACTGATGGACACAGTAATATTTCAGTAGTGAAATTAGGTTTATTGGATTAACAGAAAATGTGCAATATGCATCAAAACGAAATTAGACAGGTGCATAAATTTGGGCCCCAACAGAAAAATCACATCAATATTTAGTAGAGCCTCCTTTTGCTAAAATAACAGCCTCTAGATGCTTCCTATAGCCTCTAATGAGTGTCTGGATTCTGGATGAAGGTATTTTGGACCATTCCTCCTTACAAAACATCTTCAGTTCAGTTAGGTTTGATGGTTGCTGAGCATGGACAGCCCGCTTCAAATCATCCCACAGATTCTCAATGATATTCAGGTCTGGGGACTGGGATGGCCATTCCAGAACATTGTACTTGTTCCTCTGCATAAATGCCCGGGTAGATTTTGAGCAGTGTTTTGGGTCGTTGTCTTTGTTGAAATATCCAGCCGCGGCGAAACTTCAACTTTGTGACTGATTCTTCAACATTATTCCCAAGAATCTGCTGATATTGAGTGGAATCCATGCGACCCTCAACTTTATCAAGATTCCCAGTACCGGCACTGGCCACACAGCCCCACAGCATGATGGAACCCCCACCAAATTTTACTGTGGGTAGCAAGTGTTTTTCTTGGAACGCTGTGTTCTTTTGCCGCCATGCATAATGCCCCTTGTTATGACCAAATAACTCAATCTTTGTTTCATCAGTCCACAGCACCTTATTCCAAAATGAAGCTGGCTTGTCCAAATGTGCGTTTGTGGCGTGTGTGCAGAAAAGGCTTCTTCCGCATCACTCTCCCGTACAGCTTCTCCTTGTGCAAAGTGCGCTGAATTGTTGAACGATGCACAGTGACACCATCTGCAGCAAGATGATGTTGTAGGTCTTTGGAGGTGGTCTGTGGGATGTTTTTGACCGTTCTCACCATCCTTCGCCTTTGCCTCTCCGATATTTTACTTGGCCTGCCACTTCTGGCCTTAACAAGAACTGTGCCTGTGGTCTTCCATTTCCTCACTATATGTTCCTCACAGTGGACACTGACAGCTTACATCTCTGCGATAGCTTTTTGTAGCCTTCCCCTAAACCATAATGTTCAACAATCTTTGTTGTCAGGTCATTTGAGAGTTGTTTTGAGGCCCCCATGTTGCCACTCTTCAGAGGAGAGTCAAAGAGAACAACAACTTGCAATTGGCCACCTAAAATACCTTTTCTCATGATTGGATGCACTTGTCTATGAAGTTCGAGGCTTAATGAGCTCACCAAACCAATTGTGTGTTCCAATTAACCAGTGCTAAGTAGTTACAGGTATTCAAATCAACAGAATGACAAGGGTGCCCAAATTTTTGCATAGCCTATTTTTCACATCTGATTTAATATCATACAACTTAATATTGCTACACTAAAAATCTTTGTCTGGACAGTACCCCAGTACTCAGCTTTTATTAGAAAATGAATGGCATGCCACTGTGATCATTTTCTGTGACGACAGAGTCAATTATTATGCAGCCTCAGAGGGGGGCCCAAACTTTTGCATACGACTGTAGATTCTCTATTGTGTTATTGACTGTATGTTTGTTTATTCTCATGTGTAACTCTGTGTTGTTGTTGTTTTTGTCGCACTGCTTTGCTTTGTCTTGGCCAGGTCGCAGTTTAAATGAGAACTTGTTCTCAACTGGCCTACCTGGTTAAATAAAGGTGAAATAAAACCTACCTGGTTAAATAAAGGTGAAATAAAACCTACCTGGTTAAATAAAGGTGAAATAAAACCTACCTGGTTAAATAAAGGTGAAATAAATAAAAATAAAATAAAAACACTGAGCATGATACAGACAGAGAACACATAAAAGATGAAGAGTAGACATTAAAACAGATACAGCACTTCCTTATTGACAGACCAAAGGACAGAATGAGACAGCAACAAATAAAAAGACAGAGACAAAAGACAGATAACTAGGCCGAAGTCAGAACTAGACTATAGACAGATAACTAGGCCGAAGTCAGAACAAAACGGATCAGAGACAATAGACAGATAACTAGGCCGAAGTCAGAACAAAACGGATCAGAGACAACAGACAGATAACTAGGCCGAAGTCAGAACAAAACTGATCAGAGACAACAGACAGATAACTAGGCCGAAGTCAGAACAAAACTGATCAGAGACAATAGACAGATAACTAGGCCGAAGTCAGAACAAAACTGATCAGAGACAATAGACAGATAACTAGGCCGAAGTCAGAACAAAACTGATCAGAGACAATAGACAGATAACTAGGCCGAAGTCAGAACAAAACTGATCAGAGACAATAGACAGATAACTAGGCCGAAGTCAGAACAAAATGGATCAGAGACAATAGACAGATAACTAGGCCGAAGTCAGAACAAAACGGATCAGAGACAACAGACAGATAACTAGGCCGAAGTCAGAACAAAACGGATCAGAGACAACAGACAGATAACTAGGCCGAAGTCAGAACAAAACGGATCAGAGACAACAGACAGATAACTAGGCCGAAGTCAGAACAAAACGGATCAGAAACAATAGACAGATAACTAGGCCGAAGTCAGAACAAAACGGATCAGAGACAATAGACAGATAACTAGGCCGAAGTCAGAACAAAACGGATCAGAGACAACAGACAGATAACTAGGCCGAAGTCAGAACAAAACGGATCAGAGACAACAGACAGATAACTAGGCCGAAGTCAGAACAAAACGGATCAGAGACAATAGACAGATAACTAGGCCGAAGTCAGAACAAAACGGATCAGAGACAATAGACAGATAACTAGGCCGAAGTCAGAACAAAACTGATCAGAGACAATAGACAGATAACTAGGCCGAAGTCAGAACAAAACTGATCAGAGACAATAGACAGAAAACTAGGCCGAAGTCAGAACAAAACGGATCAGAGACAATAGACAGATAACTAGGCCGAAGTCAGAACAAAACGGATCAGAGACAATAGACAGATAACTAGGCCGAAGTCAGAACAAAACGGATCAGAGACAATAGACAGATAACTAGGCCGAAGTCAGAACAAAACTGATCAGAGACAATAGACAGATAACTAGGCCGAAGTCAGAACAAAACTGATCAGAGACAATAGACAGAAAACTAGGCCGAAGTCAGAACAAAACGGATCAGAGACAATAGACAGATAACTAGGCCGAAGTCAGAACAAAACTGATCAGAGACAATAGACAGATAACTAGGCCGAAGTCAGAACAAAACGGATCAGAGACAATAGACAGATAACTAGGCCGAAGTCAGAACAAAACGGATCAGAGACAATAGACAGATAACTAGGCCGAAGTCAGAACAAAACGGATCAGAGACAATAGACAGATAACTAGGCCGAAGTCAGAACAAAACTGATCAGAGACAATAGACAGATAACTAGGCCGAAGTCAGAACAAAACTGATCAGAGACAATAGACAGATAACTAGGCCGAAGTCAGAACAAAACGGATCAGAGACAATAGACAGATAACTAGGCCGAAGTCAGAACAAAACGGATCAGAGACAACAGACAGATAACTAGGCCGAAGTCAGAACAAAACGGATCAGAGACAATAGACAGATAACTAGGCCGAAGTCAGAACAAAACGGATCAGAGACAACAGACAGATAACTAGGCCGAAGTCAGAACAAAACGGATCAGAGACAATAGACAGATAACTAGGCCGAAGTCAGAACAAAACGGATCAGAGACAACAGACAGATAACTAGGCCGAAGTCAGAACAAAACGGATCAGAGACAATAGACAGATAACTAGGCCGAAGTCAGAACAAAACGGATCAGAGACAATAGACAGATAACTAGGCCGAAGTCAGAACAAAACGGATCAGAGACAACAGACAGATAACTAGGCCGAAGTCAGAACAAAACGGATCAGAGACAACAGACAGAAAACTAGGCCGAAGTCAGAACAAAACGGATCAGAGACAATAGACAGAAAACCTGGGAAATTTTGGGAAAGTTACCAAAATGTTCCCACCCTACAGATGGATGTACATGATGTAGGTATGTATATCAGATGTAGGTATGTACAGTGGCAAGAAAAAGTATTTGAACCTTTTGGAAGTACCTGGATTTCTGCATAAATTGCTCATAACATTTGATCTGATCTTCATAATAACACACAAACAATTATACGTTTTCATGTCTTTATTGAACACACCGTGTAAACATTCACAGTGCAGGTTGGGAAAGTATGTGAACCCTTGTATTTAATAAATGATTGACCCTCCTTTGGCAGCGATAACCTCAACCAAACGTTTTCTGTAGTTGTGGATCAGACCTGCACAACGGTCAGGAGGAATTTTGGACCATTCCTCTTTACAAAACTGTTTCAGTTCAGCAATATTCTTGGGATGTCTGGTGTGAACCCCTCTCTTGAGGTCATGCCACAGCATCTCAATCAGGTTGAGGTCAGGACTGACTGGGCCACTCCAGAACGGGTATTTTCTTCTGTTGAAGCCATTTATTTATTTATTTGTAAAATTCCAATGAGCATTCAAGTGATCGATTCCTTAATGGGATATGTAGACTCACTTCTATCCATTGGCAAGTAGCATACTTTTATTTAGGGAGGTTTATTCGATTTTCTGGAATACCTAAATATTCTAAATGATATTCACATTTGAACTAATGCATTTAGCTTGAATTTGTTTATTGCGCTAGTCTGCTGTGAAACTTCTAGAGCTGTGGGCCATTATCGCTTCCAGTCGCAGCCGCTACTTTGAATCAATTCCTTTGCAAGTGTGTGGGATGTTTGGGCTCCAGTCGGAGGTGGAGTCTCTCCTGGAGAAGGTATGGGAGCTGGAGGAGAAGGCCGCTCAGGCCGAATGCAGCCGGCAGCATTGACCGCATTCAGGGCATCTAGGCCGCCAAGGAGCGCAACGCTATGTCCACATGGTGACCTTCGCCGGCGACCTCAAACCCAAGGTGGTATCCATCAAGCGGGACTTCGAGACTTCCATCCAGACATTGAATATGCACAAGTTCGGGTCTTTCTAAATATTTCTAGCATTCCCAAACCTAGTCCACCCTGACAAATCAGTCTTTTGTGGGAGCCTTATCTTCCAGGTGGGGAGGAGGCTGCTGCTACCCTCTGTCTGTACAACGGCCTGATAGGTGCCGAGGTTAAGGTAGAGGTTGGCAGTACCCTGTACACCTGGCCTATACACCTGTTCAACGTGGCTCTGCAGTACCCTGTACAACTGGCCTATATACCTGTTCAACGTGGCTCTGCAGTACCCTGTACACCTGGCCTATACACCTGTTCAACGTGGCTCTGCAGTACCCTGTACACCTGGCCTATACACCTGTTCAACGTGGCTCTGCAGTACCCTGTACACCTGGCCTATACACCTGTTCAATGTGGCTCTGCAGTATTCTGTACACCTGACCTATACACATGTTCAATGTGGCTCTGCAGTACCCTGTACACCTGACCTATACACATGTTCAATGTGGCTCTGCAGTACTCTGTACACCTAGCCTATAGACCTGTTCAACATGGCTCTGCAGTACCCTGTACACCTGGCCTATACACCTGTTCAACGAGGCTCTGCAGTACCCTGTACACCTGGCCTATACACCTGTTCAACGAGTCTCTGCAGTACCCTGTACACCTGGCCTATACACCTGTTCAACGAGGCTCTGCAGTACCCTGTACACCTGGCCTATACACCTGTTCAACGAGGCTCTGCAGTACCCTGTACACCTGGCCTATACACCTGTTCACCTCGGTCAAGGCTGCTCTACTCACCGGCTTGTCAGTGAAGGGGGTTGACTCAGAGGGTACCATGTCGTAATATGGAGGCTGGAGAGGAAGCTTCTGCATTTCATTGTCCTTGTCCAGGGTAAGCACCTATACAGGAAACACCACAGCTCAGAGCTCAGACTGGAGTGATGTGAAAATGTAGACACCATAGAAATATTATCAGTAGAAAAGACCTGACCGGTAGGCCACAATTTGTGTGACTACAGAGCTGTGTGTCAGAGCGGGCAGTGATCAACACAGAGGCCCCCCAGGGAACGGTCCGGGC
Source organism: Thymallus thymallus (assembly GCA_023634145.1). Taxonomy (NCBI): domain Eukaryota; kingdom Metazoa; phylum Chordata; class Actinopteri; order Salmoniformes; family Salmonidae; genus Thymallus; species Thymallus thymallus. The sequence goes on along the minus strand of CM042378.1, from coordinate 37,904,693 downwards.
CCCCCAGTGAACGGTCCTGTCCCCCTTCCTGTTCACCCTCTACACCTCGGACTTCAGATATAACTCTGAAACATGCCACCTACAGAAGTTCTCGGATGACTCTGCTATTGTAGGGTGCATCAGGGGTGGGCAGGAGGAGGAGTACAGGAGCACAATCAGTGACTTTGTGTTGTGGTGTGAGCAGAACCACCTTCAGCTCAACATCAGCAAAACAAAGGAGATGGTGGTGGACTTCAGGAGAACCAAGGCCCAACTGACTGCAGTCCCTATACAGGGGATGGATGTGGAAATGGTTGGGTCATACATGTTCCTGGGAGTCCATATGGACAACAGGCTGGAATGGGCTGGTAACAGAGAAAGGATTGATTGTCTATATCACAGACTAGTGAGAGCCAACTAAAGGTGTTAACCCTCCGCGTGTCTCAAGAAAACTGGAGCACTGGGCCAGACTTTCTTCAACAGCACCTGGGCCTGCGTAGGATACATCTTCCCACTAATGAGATAGCAACCAACAAAGGTGTAACACATACTGACTAACGAGGTGACAACACATAGGAAAGTAGTTATAGCTAATGGTTTTATTGTTTTTAATATAATGGTCTAATGTTATTAACACCAGGTTTATATAATAGTCTAATGTTATTCACCAGGTTTATATAATGGTCTAATGTTATTAACACCAGGTTTATATAATGGTCTAATGTTATTAACACCAGGTTTATATAATGGTCTAATGTTATTCACCAGGTTTATATAATGGTCTAATGTTATTCACCAGGTTTATATAATGGTCTAATGTTATTCACCAGGTTTATATAATGGTCTAATGTTATTCACCAGGTTTATATAATGGTCTAATGTTATTCACCAGGTTTATATAATGGTCTAATGTTATTCACCAGGTTTATATAGATAGGTACTTTATTGATCCCCCGGGGGGGAAATTTCATTATCAAGCAGCTACAACAAAAACACAGGGCAGGTGCAAAATGCCACAACGAAAGTACACAAAAGACAGATACACGGTACATGATACATAGAGCGGCAGTATGAAAAAGTATAGAAATACAGGATATCTGGAGTGCAAAAAAAAGCTATAAAAGGACATTGCGTAGTATGAGTGGTTGGCTGAATATGTACACTATACATTGGTGGATGTTGGATGGTTAACTATACTATACAGGTTGATGGCAGAGAAATACTTCAGTAGCTAATGCGTATGATATGAGCGAGGGTAATAATAGTTTACTTAATAGACAGACTGGGTAAATGAACAGGTAAGTGAAAATTTTTCATGGTTAAATTAGCTGTACAGTTAGGTATACAGTTATATTTACAGATAAGTGAATACTTGCATGTTTACACAAACTGTACAGGTAAATGACAGGAAGAGATACTTTAATAGCTAAATGTGTGTATGATATCATTGGGGTAATAATAGTAATTCCCTTAAAATACAGTCCTTAGTGCGCAGGGTTTAATTACAGACAACTGCACTTATTGCACATTTGATATACTAAAAGCAATGAGAAAAGGTGCAACTGGCAGGATACTAATATGCATTCCTGAGTGAATGCCTACGTCCAATAATTACTTACAATATTGCATGTGATATAATATAACAACTGTACATGAGTATGTATATACAGACCTGTATGAATAAATAGGTCCTGAGTGGATGAGTGCTGACGGACCAGAGTTACTCACGGATGGATGCATAATTGTTAAACTAGGTCCTAGCACCCCAACAGTTCCAGATCTATGTTGCCGACGGCACGGCACCCCGGTGAGGCATTATACAGTCTCATAGCCGCCGGCAGGAAGGACCTCCTGTGGCGCTCTCTGGCACACCGTGGTGGGATCAGTCTGTGACTGAAAGTGCTCCTCTGCGTCATAACCATAGCGTGCAGAGGGTGGGTGACGTTGTCCATGATGGCCAGCAGTTTGGCCAGGATCCGTCTCTCCGCCACCTCCTCTAGAGTGTCAAGGCTATAATGGTCTAATGTTATTCACCAGGTTTATATAATGGTCTAATGTTATTCACCAGGTTTATATAATGGTCTAATGTTATTCACCAGGTTTATATAATGGTCTAATGTTATTAACACCAGGTTTATATAATGGTCTAATGTTATTAACACCAGGTTTATATAATGGTCTAATGTTATTAACACCAGGTTTATATAATGGTCTAATGTTATTAACACCAGGTTTATATAATGGTCTAATGTTATTAACACCAGGTTTATATAATGGTCTAATGTTATTAACACCAGGTTTATATAATGGTCTAATGTTATTAACACCAGGTTTATATAATGGTCTAATGTTATTAACACCAGGTTTATATAATGGTCTAATGTTATTAACACCAGGTTTATATAATGGTCTAATGTTATTAACACCAGGTTTATATAATGGTCTAATGTTATTAACACCAGGTTTATATAATGGTCTAATGTTATTAACACCAGGTTTATATAATGGTCTAATGTTATTAACACCAGGTTTATATAATGGTCTAATGTTATTCACCAGGTTTATATAATGGTCTAATGTTATTCACCAGGTTTATATAATGGTCTAATGTTATTCACCAGGTTTATATAATGGTCTAATGTTATTCACCAGGTTTATATAATGGTCTAATGTTATTCACCAGGTTTATATAATGGTCTAATGTTATTCACCAGGTTTATATAATGGTCTAATGTTATTCACCAGGTTTATATAATGGTCTAATGTTATTCACCAGGTTTATATAATGGTCTAATGTTATTCACCAGGTTTATATAATAGTCTAATGTTATTCACCAGGTTTATATAATGGTCTAATGTTATTCACCAGGTTTATATAATGGTCTAATGTTATTCACCAGGTTTATATAATGGTCTAATGTTACTCACCAGGTTTATATAATGGTCTAATGTTATTCACCAGGTTTATATAATGGTCTAATGTTATTCACACCAGGGTAGGGATTATGTAAATTGTCCGGGTAACATTTTGATTAACTGTTCAGCAGTCTTATGGCTTGGGGGTAGAAGCTGTTAAGGAACCTTTTGGTCCTAGACTTGGCGCTCCGGTACTTGCCAACAGTCCATGACTTGGATGACTGGAGTCTTTTTTGGGGCCTTCCTCTGACTGCCTAGTATATAGGTCCTGGATGGCAGGAAGCTTGGCCCCAGTGATGTACTGGACCGTACGCACTACCCTTACGGTCAGATGCTTAGCAGTTGCCAGGCGGTGATGCAACCAGTCAGGATGCTCTCGAAGGTTTAGCTGTAGAAATGTTTGAGGATCTGGGAACCTGTGCCAAATCTTTCTTAAGGAGAAAAGGTCTCCTGAAGGGGAAAAGGTGTTGGTGTTCCCTCTTCACGACTGTCTTGGTGTGTTTGGACCATGATAGTTTGTTGGTGATATGGACACCAAGGAACTTAAAACTCTTGACTCACTCCACTACAGCCCTGTCAATGTTAATGGGGGCGTACTCTGTCCTCCTTTTCCTGTAGTCCATGATCAGCTCCTTTGTCTTGATCACATTGAGGGAGAGGTTGTTGTCCTAGCAACACATTGTCAGGTCTCTGACCTCCTCCCTATAGGCTTTAGGTTTAGTCCCAAGGTCCTTAGTGATGAGTTTGGAGGGAACTATGGTGTTGAACGCTGAGCTGTAGTCGATGAACAGCATTCTCACGTAGGTGTTCCTTTTGCCCAGGTGGGAAAGGGCAGTGTGGAGTGAGATTGAGATTGCGTCATCTGTGGATCTGTTGGGGCGGTATGCAAATTGGAGTGGGTTTAGGGTTTCTGGGATAATGGTGTTGGTGTGACCCATGACCAGCCTTTCAAAGCACTTCATGGCTACAGACGTGAGTGCTACGGGTCTGTAGTCATTTAGGCAGGTTACCTTAGTTTTCTTGGGCACAGGGACTATGGTGGTCTGCTTGAAACATGTTGGTATTACAGACTCGGTCGGGGAGACACTTGCCAGTTGGTCTGTGCATTCTCTGAGTACACGTCCTGGTAATACGTCTTGCCCCGCGTCCTTGTGAATGTTGACCTGTTTAAAGGTCTTGCTCACATTGGCTACAGAGAGCGTGATCACACAGTCGTCCGGAACAGCTGGTGCTCTCATGCCTGCTTCAATGTTACTTGACTCGAAGTGAGGATAAAAAGCATTTAGCTTGTCTAGTAGGCTCACGTCACTGGGCAGCTCGTGTCTGGGTTTCCCTTTGTAGTCCGTAATAGGTCCTGCCACATCCGAAGAGCGTCAGAGCCAGTGTAGTAGGATTCAATCTTTGTCCTGTATTGATGCTTTGCCTGTTTGATTGCTCGTCTGAGGGCATAGCGGGATTTCTTAAAAGCGTCAGTATTAGTGTCCCGAAAGCAGCAGCTCTAGCCTTCCATGAGACTTTTGAAAAAAACATGTATGTCATCAAAGCGCACAACAGAACAGTGTACTGTCAAAATATTTTTGAATAATTTTTAATCATAGCTAAAGATTGTATTGCTACGGATTCCGCGACCCAGTAAGCCTTTATGGCTTGGACCGTAAGTTTGTGTCCCGGATTCATGTTAAGTTGCTGTTAGCTGCTAGCCATCATGAAAATGGAGCAGGCAATCGCTAGCAGTGCCAGCCCACCAATGTTTTTATTCACGTCTGGTGGTCTGATGTTTTCCACACAATCACACAATGAAGATAAGGTGGAACTATAAAATGGACAGGGATTTGTCTGGCCTAAATGCACCACCATCAAGAAGAGCTCCTCCGGCTGTTAGCTCGGCTGCGAGAAAAGGATAACCTGCTTTCTAACCAACCTTGCTGTAACCCAGGCATACCGAATCTATAGCAAAGCTGTCAATGAGTCGATCTCATGTTGATCTGTCCCAATCCAATGGATGTCAAGCTCAACTCCGCGGGAGAATGGACACTCGCAAGGCGTAGGAGATCGGGGAGACAGTCTGGCCACCCTTCATCTATCCGAGAAGATCCGATGCAGCTATCAAACAGCTTTGCCCAGCTTGAGACGGTTCTACCAGCCCCGGGAGACAGCATGGATCCTGGGTGTATACCAACAGCCGACGGCTCCCCAGTGGCAACCTCCCCCACGACCACCGCAGTTCAGCAGGTCGCTTCCCAATCGGATTCCATCACGACCACCATCATTTTGGGTATCTCGATGGTGAGAGACTTTGGCCTGCCTATGTTGACCGACCAAGGTCCACTGTAACCCAGGAGCCCGTGTCCATGACATCAACTCCCACCTGCCCACGGTTCTGGCCAACTACTCCAATACAGCATCGTCACTCACATAGGTGTTTCAACAAAGGCTGAGGGAAGACTACAAACAAAAAAAATGTAAACACCCTAAATCATATCAAATTGTATTGGTCACATACACATATTTAGCAGATGTCATTGCTGGTGTAGCAAAATGCCTTGTATTCCTAGCTCCAACAGCAGGAGCTGAGTGGCGCAGCGGTCTAAGGCACTGCATTTCAGTGCAAGAGTCGTCAATACAGTCCCGCAGCAGGCGGGCGGGCGGGCGGACGGGCGGGCGGGCGGGCGGACGGACGGACGGACGGACGGACGGACGGACAGACAGACAGACAGACAGACAGATTGTGCCAGCCACTGAGTGGGTGGTTTGAGGAGGAACTTACTTGGATGTCATCGGATGTCAAGTGGCCCTCCAAATCACTGCTCTTCTTTTTGGGTGGGGGAGGAGCCGGCTTGTGGGCGGGCGGGAGGTCGGTCCTGTTATCACAGAGAAGAAGAACATGACACTCTGCACAGTGAGGGCTTTCCACCACTACAATTCAACCTGTATGACTGCAGTAATATGAAGCTGTCTGGCTGCACCTGCCTTGGTCTCTCTCTCTCTCTCTCTTCCCTCCATCGTTCAGACGGAGTTCTGACAGACATCAAACATCGTGTTCCGACCGACCATGGGGCCAGCAGCAGCCATTTCCTTTTTGTTCACCCTTTCTGCCCTTTTGGATGGCTGACTGCTCTAATGGAACAAGACCTGGCTGTGATTGGCTGATTGGAGGTGAGGGGACTTGGGGAGGGAGGGATTGGTGTGAGGGTGCAGGCAGACTGACCATTATGAGTCAAGTCCTCCTGTAGTTTCTAGCATCTCACACTGGACAGACATCCTGTCCACTGCACTGTGATAGTTGGTTTGACATGGATATAATCAGGCTGATCTCTTCCTGGGACTGATACTGTATGTTTCTGTTTTAAACTGCTGTTATTGTCCCATGTTGTTGTTTTTAATCAAAGTTCCTTTAACCATTGTTGAACTTTTCACCTTCCAGATAAAATCTAAGAAAAACTACAGACAAGCAAGTAAAGATGATGCAATAATGGAAAAATAAAACCCTGACGAAGCCCCAACAGGGTGGGATACAGTAATTGGAGTCTCATCGTTCCAATTTTTTTTTTTTATTATGCCATGAGACAGTGGAACAGAGGGAAGCTGAGGGAAGCAGAGGGAAGCAGAAGGACGTTGCTAGGTGTAATTACTACAGAGGAGAGCAGAGGGAAGTAGAGGGAAACAGATGGAAGCAGAGGGAAGCAGAGGGATGTTTACACTGATTGAAGTGGATTAAACAGGTGACATCAATAAGGGATCATAGCTTTCACCTGGTCAGTCTGTCATGGAAGGTGTTCATAATGTTTTGTATAATGGTAATGTTGAAATTACGTTGAATTTCATATTTGTTAGACATATTTTAATTGACCTTGATAGTAAAATGGTATGTCTGAATCAACTTCATTGTTTCAACGTCATGCTATCAACATACAAAAATAAGTTTTATAAAAAGGGAAAAAAATAAGAATATATAGAGGTAAATAAAGAGGTAAATAAAGAGGTATATATAGAGGTATATATAGAGGCGGCAGGTAGCCTAGTGGTTAGAGTGTTAGGCCCGTAACTGGAAGGTTGCAGGATCAAATCCCCGAGCTGACAAGGTAAAAATCTGTCGTTCTGCCCCTGAACAAGGCAGTTAACCCACTGTTCCTAGGCTGTCATTGTAAATAAGAATTTGTTCTTAACTGACTTGCCTAGTAAAATAAAGGTTAAATAAAAAAAAAAAATATATATAGAGGTTAATAAAGAGGTATATATAGAGGTAAATAAAGAGGTATACAGTATATAGAGGTAAATAAAGAGGTATATAAAGAGGTAAATAAAGAGGTATATATAGAGGTATAAATAGGCAAATAAAGAGGTAAATAAAGAGGTATATATAGAGGTAAATAAAGAGGTATATAAAGAGGTATACAGTATATAGAGGTAAATAAAAAGGTATATAAAGAGGTAAATAAAGAGGTATATATAGAGGTAAATAAAGAGGTGTATATAGAGGTAAATAAAGAGGTATATAAATAGGCAAATAAAGAGGTAAATAAAGAGCTATATATAGAGGTAAATAAAGAGGTATATAAAGAGGTAAATAAAGAGATATACAGTATATAGAGGTAAATAAAGAGGTATATAAAGAGGTAAATAAAGAGGTATATATAGAGGTAAATAAAGAGGTATATATAGAGGTAAATAAAGAGGTATATAAATAGGCAAATAAAGAGGTAAATAAAGAGGTATATACAGAGGTGTATAAAGAGGTAAATAAAGAGGTATATATAGAGGTATATATAGAGGTATATATAGAGGTATATATAGAGGTAAATAAAGAGGTATATAAAAAGGAAAATAAAGAGGTATATAAAGAGGAAAATAAAGAGGTATATAAATAGGTAAATAAAGAGGTATATAAACAGGAAAATTAAGAGGTATATATAGAGGTAAATAAAGAGGTATATAAAGAGGTTTATATAGAGGTAAATAAAGAGGTATATATAGAGGTAAATAAAGAGGTATATAAATAGGTAAATAAAGAGGTATGTAAAGATGTAAATAAAGAGGTATATAAACAGGAAAATTAAGAGGTATATAAACAGGTGAATAAAGAGGTATATAAAGAGGTATTTAAATATGTAAATAAATAGTTATATAAGAGTTATATGAAGACGTAAATAAAGAGGTATATATAGAGGTAAATAAAGAGGTATATAAAGAGGTAAATAAAGAGATATACAGTATATAGAGGTAAATAAAGAGGTATATAAAGAGGTAAATAAAGAGGTATATATAGAGGTTAATAAAGAGGTGTATATATAGAGGTAAATAAAGAGGTATATAAATAGGCAAATAAAGAGGTAAATAAAGAGGTATATATAGAGGTAAATAAAGAGGTGTATAAAGAGGTAAATAAAGAGGTATATATAGAGGTAAATAAAGAGGTATATAAAGAGGTATATAAAGAGGTAAATAAAGAGGTATATATAGAGGTAAATAAAGAGGTATATATAGAGGTAAATAAAGAGGTATATAAAAAGGAAAATAAAGAGGTATATAAAGAGGAAAATAAAGAGGTATATAAAGAGGAAAATAAAGAGGTATATAAAGATGTATATAAATAGGTAAATAAAGAGGTATATAAACAGGAAAATTAAGAGGTATATATAGAGGTAAATAAAGAGGTATATAAAGAGGTAAATAAAGAGGTATATATAGAGGTAAATAAAGAGGTATATATAGAGGTAAATAAAGAGGTATGTAAAGATGTATATAAATAGGTAAATAAAGAGGTATATAAACAGGAAAATAAAGAGGTATATAAAGAGGAAAATAAAGAGGTATATAAAGATGTATATAAATAGGTAAATAAAGAGGTATATAAACAGGAAAATTAAGAGGTATATATAGAGGTAAATAAAGAGGTATATAAAGAGGTAAATAAAGAGGTTTATATAGAGGTAAATAAAGAGGTATATATAGAGGTAAATAAAGAGGTATATAAATAGGTAAATAAAGAGGTATGTAAAGATGTATATAAATAGGTAAATAAAGAGGTATATAAACAGGAAAATTAAGAGGTATATAAACAGGTGAATAAAGAGGTATATAAATAGGATTATAAAGAGGTAAATAAAGAGGTATTTAAATATGTAAATAAATAGTTATATAAGAGTTATATGAAGACGTAAATAAAGAGGTAAATAAAGAGGTATATAAAGAGGTAAATAAAGAGATATACAGTATATAGAGGTAAATAAAGAGGTATATAAAGAGGTAAATAAAGAGGTATATATAGAGGTTAATAAAGAGGTGTATATATAGAGGTAAATAAAGAGGTATATAAATAGGCAAATAAAGAGGTAAATAAAGAGGTATATAGAGGTAAATAAAGAGGTGTATAAAGAGGTAAATAAAGAGGTATATATAGAGGTAAATAAAGAGGTATATAAAGAGGTATATAAAGAGGTAAATAAAGAGGTATATATAGAGGTAAATAAAGAGGTATATATAGAGGTAAATAAAGAGGTATATAAAAAGGAAAATAAAGAGGTATATAAAGAGGAAAATAAAGAGGTATATAAAGAGGAAAATAAAGAGGTATATAAAGATGTATATAAATAGGTAAATAAAGAGGTATATAAACAGGAAAATTAAGAGGTATATATAGAGGTAAATAAAGAGGTATATAAAGAGGTAAATAAAGAGGTATATATAGAGGTAAATAAAGAGGTATATATAGAGGTAAATAAAGAGGTAAATAAAGAGGTATGTAAAGATGTATATAAATAGGTAAATAAAGAGGTATATAAACAGGAAAATTAAGAGGTATATAAACAGGTAAATAAAGAGGTATATAAATAGGATTATAAAGAGGTAAATAAAGAGGTATTTAAATATGTAAATAAATAGTTATATAAGAGTTATATGAAGACGTAAATAAAGAGGTATATAAAGAGTTATATATTGAGGTAAATAGAGGTAAATACAGAGTTTTAAAAGAGGTAAATAAAGAGGAAAATAAAGAGGTAAATAAAAAGGTATATAAAGAGGTAAGTAAAGAGGTATATAAAGAGGTATAGAAAGAGATAAATAAAGAGGTATATAAAGAGTTATATATTGAGGTAAATAAAGAGGTAAATACAGTTATATAAAGAGGAAAATAAAGAGGAATATAAAGAGGTATATAAAGTCATAAATAAAGAGGTATATAAAGAGTTATATATTGAGGTAAATAAAGAGGTAAATACAGAGTTATACAAAGAGGTAAATAAAGAGGTATATAAATAGGTAAAAAAAAGATGTATATAAAGAAGTAAATAAAGTGGTAAATAAAAAGGTTTATAAAGAGGTATATGTAAAAAGGAAAATAAACAGGTAAGAGTTATTTTAATAGGTAAAAAAAGAGGTATACAAAAAGGTCAATAAAGAGGCATATAGAGGTAAATAAAGAGGTAAATAAAGAGCTATATAAAGAGGTATTTAAAGAAGTAAATAAAGAGGTATATAAATAGGTAAATAAAGAGGTATATAAAAAGGAAAATAAAGAGGTATATAAAGAGGTATTTAAAAACATATATAAAGAGGTCAATAAAGAGGCATATAAAGAGGCATATAAAGAGGTAAATAAAGAGGTATATAAAGAAATAAATAAAGAGGAAAATAAAGAGGTAAAAAAAAGGTAAAAAAGAGGTATATAAATAGGTAAATAAAGAGGTATATAAAAAGGAAAATAAAGAGGTATATAAATAGGTAAATAAAGAGGTATATAAAGAGGTATATGAGGACGTTAATAAAGAGGTATATAAAGAGTTATATATTGAGGTAAATAAAGAGGTAAATACAGAGTTATATAAAGAGGTAAACAAAGAGGTAAATACAGAGTTATATAAAGAGGTAAATAAAGAGGTAAATAAATAGGTAAAAAAAAGATGTATATAAAGAGGTAAATAAAGTTGTAAATAAAAAGGTATATAAAGAGGTATACAAAGAGGTAAATAAAGAGATAAATAAAAATGTATATAAAAATATATATAAAGAGTTAAATAAAGAGATATATAAAGAGAAGAAAAAAGTGGTATATAAAGAGGTATTTAAATATGTAAATAAAGATTTATATAAAGGGGTATATGAAGACGTAAATAAAGAGGTATATAAAGAGTTATATATTGAGGTAAATAAAGAGGTAAATACAGAGTTATATAAAGAGGTAAATAAAGAGGTAAATAAAGAGGTAAATAAATAGGTTAAAAAAAGATTTATATATAGAGGTAAAAAAAGAGGTATACAAAAAGGTAAATAAAGAGGTATATAAAGAGGTATTTAAAAATATATATAAAGAGGTCAATAAAGAGGCATATAAAGAGGTTATAAAGAAGTAAATAAAGAGGAAAATAAAGAGGTAAATAAAAAGGTATATAAAGAGGTAAGTAAAGAGGTATATAAAGAGGTATACAAAGAGGTAATTAGAGGTATATAAAGAGTTATATATTGAGGTAAATAAAGAGGTAAATACAGTTATATAAAGAGGTAAATAAAGAGGAATATAAAGAGGTATATGAAGACGTAAATAAAGAGGTATATAAAGAGTTATATATTGAGGTAAATAAAGAGGTAAATAAAGAGGTATATAAAGAGGTAAGTAAAGAGGTATATAAAGAGGTATACAAAGAGGTAATTAAAGAGTTATATATTGAGGTAAATAAAGAGGTAAATACAGTTATATAAAGAGGTAAATAAAGAGGAATATAAAGAGGTATATGAAGACGTAAATAAAGAGGTATATAAAGAGTTATATATTGAGGTAAATAAAGAGGTAAATAAAGAGGTATATAAAAAGGAAAATAAATAGGTATATAAAGAGGAAAATAAAGTAGTATATAAATAGGTAAATAAAGAGGTACATAAACAGGATGATTAAGAGGTATATAAACAGGTAAATAAAGAGGTATATAAATAGGATTATAAAGAGGTAAATAAAGAGGAAAATAAAGAGGTAATTAAAAAGGTATATAAAGAGGTAAGTAAAGAGGTATATAAAGAGGAAAATAAAGAGGTATATAAATATGTATATAAATAGGTAAATAAAGAGGTATATAAACAGGAAAATTAAGAGGTATATAAACAGGTAAATAAAGAGGTATATAAATAGGATTATAAAGAGGTAAATAAAGAGGAAAATAAAGAGGGGAATAAAGAGGTGTATAAAGAGGTAAATAAAGAGGTATTTAAATATGTAAATAATAGTTATATAAAGAGGTATATGAAGACGTAAATAAAGAGGTATATAAAGAGTTATATGTTGAGGTAAATAGAGGTAAATACAGAGTTTTAAAAGAGGTAAAAAATAGGTATATAAAGAGGTAAATAAAGAGGAAAATAAAGAGGTAAATAAAGAGTTATATATTGAGGTAAATAAAGAGGTAAATACAGTTATATAGAGTTTTAAAAGAGGTAGAGTTATATATAGAGTTTTAAAAGAGGTAAGTAAAGAGGTATATAAAGAGGTATACAAAGAGGTAATTAAAGAGGTATATAAAGAGTTATATATTGAGGTAAATAAAGAGGTAAATACAGTTATATAAAGAGGTAAATAAAGAGGAATATAAAGAGGTATATGAAGACGTAAATAAAGAGGTATATAAAGAGTTATATATTGAGGTAAATAAAGAGGTAAATATAGAGTTATATAAAGAGGTAAATAAAGTGGTAAATAAAAAGGTTTATAAAGAGGTATATGTAAAAAGAAAAATAAACAGGTATACAAAAAAGAGGTATACAAAAAGGTAAATAAAGAGGTATACAAAAAGGTAAATAAAGAGGTATATAAAGAGGTATTTAAAAAAATATATAAAGAGGTCAATAAAGAGGCATATAAAGAGGTAAATAACGAGGTAAATAAAGAGGTATATAAAGAAGTAAATAAAGAGGAAAATAAAGAGGTATATAAATAGGTAAATAAAGAGGTATATAAAAAGGAAAATAAATAGGTATATAAAGAGGAAAATAAAGATGTATATAAATAGGTAAATAAAGAGGTATATAAACAGGAAGATTAAGAGGTATATAAACAGGATTATAAAGAGGAAAATAAAGAGGTAATTAAAAAGGTTTATAAAGAGGTAAGTAAAGAGGTATATAAAGAGGAAAATAAAGAGGTATATAAATAGGTAAATAAAGAGGTATATAAACAGGAAAATTAAGAGGTATATAAACAGGTAAATAAAGAGGTATATAAATAGGATTATAAAGAGGTAAATAAAGAGGAAAATAAAGAGGGGAATAAAGAGGGGAATAAAGAGGGGAATAAAGAGGTGTATAAAGAGGTAAATAAAGAGGTATTTAAATATGTAAATAAATAGTTATATAAAGAGGTATATGAAGACGTAAATAAAGAGGTATATAAAGAGTTATATGTTGAGGTAAATAAAGAGGTAAATACAGAGTTTTAAAAGAGGTAAAAAATAGGTATATAAAGAGGTAAATAAAGAGGAAAATAAAGAAGTAAATAAAGAGGAAAATAAAGAGGTATATAAATAGGTAAATAAAGAGGTATATAAAAAGGAAAATAAATAGGTATATAAAGAGGAAAATAAAGATGTATATAAATAGGTAAATAAAGAGGTATATAAACAGGAAGATTAAGAGGTATATAAACAGGATTATAAAGAGGAAAATAAAGAGGTAATTAAAAAGGTTTATAAAGAGGTAAGTAAAGAGGTATATAAAGAGGAAAATAAAGAGGTATATAAATATGTATATAAATAGGTAAATAAAGAGGTATATAAACAGGAAAATTAAGAGGTATATAAACAGGTAAATAAAGAGGTATATAAATAGGATTATAAAGAGGTAAATAAAGAGGAAAATAAAGAGGGGAATAAAGAGGGGAATAAAGAGGTGTATAAAGAGGTAAATAAAGAGGTATTTAAATATGTAAATAAATAGTTATATAAAGAGGTATATGAAGACGTAAATAAAGAGGTATATAAAGAGTTATATGTTGAGGTAAATAAAGAGGTAAATACAGAGTTTTAAAAGAGGTAAAAAATAGGTATATAAAGAGGTAAATAAAGAGGAAAATAAAGAGGTAAATAAAAAGGTATATAAAGAGGTAAGTAAAGAGTTATATAAAGAGGTATACAAAGAGGTAAATAAAGAAGTATATAAATAGGTAAATAAAGAGGTAAATAAAGAGGTATTTAAAAACATATAAAGAGGTCAATAAAGAGGTCAATAAAGAGGTAAATAAAGAGATAAATAAAGATGTGAATAAAGAGATATATAAAGAGGTATATAAAGAAATAAATAAAGAGGAAAATAAAGAGGTAAATAAAGAGGTAAAAAAATAGGTAAAAAAAGAGGTATATAAATAGGTAAATAAAGAGGTATATAAAGAGGTAAATAAAGAGGTAAATAAAGAGGTATATAAAGAGAAGAAAAAAGTGGTATATAAAGAGGTTATTAAGAGGTAAATAAAGAGTTATGTAAAAATGAAAATAAACAGGTAAATAAAGTTATTTTAATAGGTAAAAAAAGAGGTATACAAAAAGGTAAATAAAGAGGTATATAAAGAGGTATTTAAAAAAATATATAAAGAGGTCAATAAAGAGGTAAATAAAGAGGTATATAAAGAGGTAAATAAAGAGGTATATAAATAGGTAAATAAAGAGGTATAATAAAAGGAAAATAAAGAGGTATATAAAGATGTATATAAATAGGTATATAAAGAGGAAAATAAAGAGGTATATAAATATGTATATAAATAGGTAAATAAAGAGGTATATAAACAGGAAAATTAAGAGGTATGTAAACAGGTAAATAAAGAGGTATATAAATAGGATTATAAAGAGGTAAATAAAGAGGAAAATAAAGAGGGAAATAAAGTGGTAAATAAAGAGATACATTAAGAGGTAAATAAAGAGGTATATAAAGAGATATATAAAGAGGAAAAAAGAGGTAAATAAAGAGGTATTTAAATATGTAAATAAATAGTTATATAAAGATTCCCCTCATCAGCGCTCCCGGTTCCAGGCACTCCACCACCAACTACCAGTGGGATCCACATTTTCCTTCCTAGGGAGTATGACGGAGCGGCTGCACGGTGCCAGGGGTTCCTCCTCCAGTTGGAGCTGGCGTTCAGCACCATCTCCCCTCCTCCATCTGACCGTGAGAAGGTGTCCGCCCTCGTCTCCTGTCTCACAGGGAAAGCCCTGTAGTCGGCCAACGCAACCTGGCAAGAATGAACCGCGTTGGACAACATTTCCATTTGAGACAGGGCACGAGGAGTGCGCAGGACTTTGCTCTGGACTTCTGGACCTTAGCGGCCAGGTCGGGGTGGAATGAGCGGGCCCTCATTGACCCTTTTCAGTGCAGTTTGCGCGAGGATGTCTGTCGAGAGCTAGCTTGCCGGGATACCACTTTTTGGGTTCGACCAAATGGTTGATTTGGCTATACGGGTGGACAATCTGCTGGCATCTCGCGGACGTCCTGTGGGGGGTCAGCTCATTCCACCCTTATCAACACCAGCTCCTGTTCCCATGGAACTGGGTGGAGCTGTCGTCCGGGATCGTCGAGGGAGTCAGGTTCAGTGCTCTTCCTGTGGCAGCAGAGGACATTCTGCGGCCCGGTGTTTTCAGAGTGCTGGGTCTAGAGGCGGCAGGCAGGGCACTCTGGCGTCACCCCAGGTAACAGCGCACCACACTTACCCAGAGCCTTCTGTTACACACCTCTACTTTTCTGTTTCCTTTCCCGAATGTTGTACTATTCCCCAGTGAAAGGCACTAGTAGATTCAGGAGCAGCTGGACATTTTATGGATAGAGCCTTAGCTATTAGATTAGGGATCCTGCTTATTCCCATGTCCATCCCCATCTCTGTTAGCACTCTAGATAGTCGACCATTAGGGTCTGGGTATGTCCGTGAGACCACCTGTGAAATTAGTTTTTTCCTTATTGATTCTCCTGCATTTCCTGTGGTACTAGGCCTGCCCTGGTTGACCAGTCACAATCCCACCTTTTCGTGGCCATAGAGGGCTCTCACGGGGTGGTTATCAGAGTGTTCGGGTAGGTGTGTAGGTGTTTCCGTTGGTGCGACCACGGTGGAAAGCCCAGAGAATGTCCCCACCGTGCGCATTCCCCCCGAATACCTAGATTTGGCTCAAGCCTTCTCTAAGAGAAAGGCTACTAAATGACCACCTCATCGCCCGGGGGATTGTGGGATAAACCTCAAGGTAGACGCTGTACTTCCCAGGAGTCATGTGTATCCCCTGTCGCCGGCGGAGATAGAGGCTATCCATATGTCTCTGAGTCCCTACGGCAGGGGTTCATACGGTCCTCCACTTCACCCGCCTCCCTGAGTTTCTTTTTCATAAAGAAGAAGGATGGTGATCTGCGCCCATGCATTGATTACCGCGCTCTCAACCAGACCACAGTTAGGTACAGTTATCCTCTACCTCTCATTTAATCTGTGATCGAATCAATGCATGGGGTGCGCTTCTTCACTAAATTGGACCTCAGGTGTGCGTACAACCTGGTTCGTATCCGGAAAGGAGATGAATGGAAGACAGCATTTAGCACCACTTCTGATCACTATGAATATCTAGTCGTGCCATACGGGTTGATGAATGCTCCATCAGTCTTCCAATCCTTTGTGGACAACGTGTTTCGGGACATGTTCGTTGCGGTGTGGTAGTATACATCGATGACATTCTGGTGTATTCCGCTACACGCGCCAAGCATGTTTCCCTAGTCCGCAGAGTGCTTGGGCGAGTATGTCAAGGCTGAGAAATGTCTGTTCTTCCAACAGTCCGTCTCCTTCCTTGGATACCACATCACCACCTCTGGGGTGGAGATGGAGAGTGACCGCATTTCAGCCGTGCGTAATTGGCCGACTCCCACCACGGTAAAGGAAGTACAGCGTTAAAGCGTAGTCTACGCAAATAAGAATAGAAGCTGATCAATTCTAAATGTGTTGAAACGAACTCAGCTTGGTTTAAAAGCTAAGCAGGGTACACAGACATCTGGATGATAGACTTGTTCTCACTGAAGTACATTACCCCTCATATACCAACAGGAGTCACAGTTCAGGCAGATATCGCTGGAGTGTGGCTTCATATTTTATTTCAATATACCTAATTATTTACCTCTTTATCAAAAAAAATACATAAATGAAGGTTGATACTGTTGGATTCTAGCTTGGAATATACTTATTCATGTTACCAATCTAGAACTTATTGATTACTTTACATGTATAATGAATGTATATGTTGGGGTCAATGGAGGGTGGATGAGAAATAAATGTATGGAAAGTTACTGAGTGAGAAAGTTTACATTCTGTCAGAATATGTTATTGTTGTATCTCATGTATCCTATGGAGAGGAGAAGGGCAACAGTCTGCTTTCAGTCACAGATAAGGTAGGGCAGCCATGGAGTCGGGAGGAGTGAGGAATTGGGCCCAAGGTCAGGTCAGATGAAGTGAGGAGGAACAGTCAGTCCTGTCACACACATATATTTCCACGCCAATGAAGGTTCTAGCAGGAGGCTACACACCTGAGAGGAACCAATTAAGTTCCTGACTTGCAACAGAGATGTATTGGCTGTCTAGATGTGCAAGGAGTCTCCGCCTGTAGGAGGGTATAAATATATGTCTTTGTCTTTGCAGCTGTTTGACACATTGGGTGAATAAACTTGGTTTGAGCTTTTATTATACTTTACTCTATTTGTCAGAACAGTTGGCGTCGTCGGGGAGGGTTAGGGGAGGGTTAGGGGAGGGTTAGGGGAGGGTTAGGGAGGGTTAGCGGAGGGTTTGGCTGGCCGGGATGTCCTTGTCACATCGCGCTCTAGCGACTCCTGTGGCGGGCCGGGCGCATGCACGCTGACACAGACACATTGGTGCGTCTGGCTTCCGGGTTAAGCGTGAATTGTGTCAAGAAGCAGTGCGGCTTGACGTGATTGTGTTTTGGAGGACGCAAGGCTCTCGACCTTCACCTCTCCCGAGTCCGTACGGGAGTTGTAGTGATGGGACAAGACTAACTACCAATTGGATATGACAAAATTGGGGAAAAAAAGGGTAAAAAAACTAATACATTTGAAACGTGTAATATCTTAAAATGTAGCTAGTATATATCAGGCATGATGAACGTTTCCCTGTCACGGATGTCATGGTTGTCCTTAGTCTGTAGATGTAATCCAGACAGGTGTTTTCTCCATCTCCTTAACAATCACACTCTAATTCTACTGATTTCAAAACTCTGTCCTCCAGAAAGTGGAGAGAAACACTTATTCAGCTCCACTACAATATACATAAAAAAATACCTGCATTAGACAGGATTTCCTACACATTCTGACCAGCTCAAATAGACAGAAGCCTTCTATATGGCAGACCAATCTGAACTCCTCTCTCGGCATGTCCAGTCCACTCATTATCTCATGGCTAGTGGGAAGGTTGCTGTCTTTTTCTGTGGCTGAACCAACTAGGCTCATCATTTTATTAGTATTTACAGATGGAATACAAGTTTGTTATTAAAGCACATAAAAGTTCACATGTTCCAGAAGGCATTTCTGCCAGAAAATGCATTTTACGTTGAAATTACTCTCCTGTGAAGTAGTGACGCCTAGTTTCCTATAACTAGTCACATATATGTTGTCAACAACAGTAATATTTTAAGCGTGACACTGGTATAAGACATTAGGTCTCCCATATTCTCCAGTCGTGAATTGGCTTCGATATTGATTCTAATGTATCAGGTGTCGTGACCAATTACTCAGCACTCTCCGGGGAGATAGTTAGTAGAGGGCGTGTATTAGAGCTGTGAGTGAGGAAATCGAGGCGCAGAAATAACCACCATTGAAATGGCATCCGTGGTTTCTGACACTCCCGTAAAAGGAGGAATAGAAGGAAAACTATAGCAAAGCCATAGAGGCACTAAAAGAAACTTCTACCAATTTGGCTCAAATATGGGAAAAATTTTGCAAAATTGGTCAGCACTTCCCTGCTGACGGAAAATTCCAATCTAATGAAGAATTCAGAGATGCTATTGTGAGTTGGCACTATGACATAAAATAAAAATCAAAGCTCAATACACCAGCAAGTTGATGTCAGAGTTCTATCAACAGAAAAGCAAAACCGATGGAAATAAAATTGTTAGATGAACTCAGCATCGAAAGGACTTGATATGTGAGTACCTTGATCAGTCAATCAATCAATCAAATGTATTTATAAAGCCCTTTTTACATCAGCCGATGTCACAAAGTGCTATACAGAAACCCAGCCTAAAAACCCAAACAGCAAGCAATGCAGATGTAGAAGCACGGTGGCTAGGAAAAACTCCCTAGAAAGGCAGGAACCTAGGAAGAAACCTAGAGAGTTTGACCTGTTTCAAAATGGCTATTGCGGGTGAAGTGGACCAACATTTTCACTGGGATGAAATAGTGCAGGAGGCTTTGAGAGTGGAATCTAATTCCGCTCACTTCGTGTGGTTAATAGAGCCACAGTGAAAGTCACTAACAGGGAGGAAAGGGCAGTGAATCTGTCCCAAGGCACAGAGTGACGGAACCCTGTGGAACCAATATTGGGATAATCTATGCGAAATGCTAGGATAATGGTAAGGTAACAAGTTAAAATTGAGACGGCCAAACACTCCTTGAAAAACGTATTTTTTATCTTGTGAGATAATTTATTCCATCTTATTCTGAAATAGCTTTATAGAATTGATGAAAGGTCGTCATGAGAAATTACAGTGGAGTTAATACTGTGAGTAATTGTTTGTAGAGTTTTGGAAAAAGCAATTGTGTCAAGCGACAGCATTGGGGTTAACAAACCTAAAATGACCTTTTAACATTTTATTCATGAGTAAGAAGGAGATTGTTAATAGTATATTATTGTTAATAGTATATTATTAGTATATTATTGTTAATAGTATATTATTAGTATATTATTGTTAATAGTATATTATTAGTATATTATTGTTAATAGTATATTATTAGTATATTATTGTTAATAGTATATTATTAGTATATTATTGTTAATAGTATATGCAGTAACCGTGCAGATGGATTAAAACACAAATGATTGTTTTTTTTATTTTACTAGGCAAGTCAGTTAAGAACTAATTCTTATTTACAATGACGGCCTAGGAACAGTGGGTTAACTGCCTTGTTCAGGAACAGTGGGTTAACTGCCTTGTTCAGGAACAGTGGGTTAACTGCCTTGTTCAGGAACAGTGGGTTAACTGCCTTGTTCAGGAACAGTGGGTTAACTGCCTTGTTCAGGAACAGTGGGTTAACTGCCTTGTTCAGGAACAGTGGGTTAACTGCCTTGTTCAGGAACAGTGGGTTAACTGCCTTGTTCAGGAACAGTGGGTTAACTGCCTTGTTCAGGAACAGTGGGTTAACTGCCTTGTTCAGGAACAGTGGGTTAACTGCCTTGTTCAGGAACAGTGGGTTAACTGCCTTGTTCAGGAACAGTGGGTTAACTGCCTTGTTCAGGAACAGTGGGTTAACTGCCTTGTTCAGGAACAGTGGGTTAACTGCCTTGTTCAGGAACAGTGGGTTAACTGCCTTATTCAGGCTAGAGACATTGGGTGAGAATTAAGTAAAATATGAAGAAGTGTATAGCTGTTGTTGTTCAGGGTCTTGTTTTTGTCTCTCACCAGATTGGGTCTGCTGGATGATTGGGATTTCTCCCTAAAGGATTAGCCCTCTAACTCCCTGACCCAGGAACTCCGGTGAGGTATCCAGGAAGTATAAGCCAATTAGTAAAATGGTGTCAACAGTGTGTTGTTATGCTCTTTGTCATTTGTTGGTATTAAGAAAATTGGGAATGTAATATTTTTTGTCATATGGTGAATAGTCTGTCTGGATTTCCACTATCAGAAACGCCTTAAACTATTGTTCTGGTCTGTCCTCTCTCAAATGTATGGCGATAGTGACACCAGATGGTATCTAGATGCATGGAAGGGATAATTCGACCAAGAACAGTGTGAGCCTAACCCCCTCTAACCGGCTGAAGTAATGGCGACCTGAGTCCTGAGACCGTGCATGTGGAGAGATCATGTCCAAACTCCTCTCATGCTGCTGGTGCACCGGTCGGAGAATGGACAGTACAGGATGGTGGTGGCGGCTCAGGTGAGAGATTAGTTTGCTTGAAGAAATCGGATTATTCCCCAGATATTGAAATGGGGACATTATCAAGGACCATCAACATGTGTACCGTTGGGAGGATGAACTGTAACGTTATCTGAAGAAGAACATGAAGAGACGCCAGGAGAATGAGTGTCAGGAAGAAGGATGGTCAACTGTGCTCGTAATAGATTCAGTTATTTAGACAAAAAATGCATTGAGATACCGATCTGTCATTAACATGCCTCTCGCGACAGGGATAAACGGTGGCCGTGATGAGAATAGTTAATGCTGGTAATATTCATACTGTACACATATTTTCCCCCTTTCTGTAAATGTACATTCTGCCAGTGTCGGTGTGTGCTAAGGGTCTTGATTTCCAGTGATAGACTCATCATGAAGCACTAAGAACTGTCATTCTAAATTTGGGATGGATCATTTATCAATAGTTTTAATGATGATTGGGAAAGGTGAGAAGGAGAGAGAGAGCTGCCCTTAAACTGCTCAGGTGGTTTCTGAAACAAATCCATTGAGTCTAGGGAGTGTCCTCCGAGAGGGAGGTTATCAGAGATCCCACTAGATGGTAGCTTGGGTTAACAGTAATAGGGCAATTGATAGTAGGGGCTTTGTTTAACCATGCCATTTTAATGGTAAAATCCATCAATACATATGGTACAATTAACTATGTACAAGGCTCATAGTCTGCGTCTTCCTTTGACACCCGAGGACGAGGATGAAGAAGACTGGATTCCCCAACAGAGAATTAATTTCCATAGCATTCCATTGGCATAGAACAGAGTGGATAGACAGTCCTTGCCCCAATCTCACTCTCATCAAGGGTGGTGTGAAAGTATCAAACATGTATTCTCTCTCTTCACTGTTCAAGTCAATATGTTTTCTAGGTGGTGTGGAACATGGATGATACTGTACAATTAAAAAACTGTGAAGAGACACAAAGGTACAGACACAAGAATACATGGAGCGTTGAGAGCGCACACTTGACGCTCTGGTTGATGATTTGTTTACCTCTGGATAATATGGAAACAGCCAAACCAGCTCTGCAGGCAACAATTTCATTACGATTTTTTGCAGACGTTTACTGACACCGGCCATATTCAACGGGTGTTTTACACTTTATCTTAAGACGTGTGGCTAGCAAGCTAGGTAAACAATATACCTAGCCAGGTAAACAACATGTAAGATCACACATGTGTACCAGCCTGTCTGTGTACCAGCCTGTCTGTGTACCAGCCTGTCTGTTATTGATGGTAGCTGTGTACCAGCATGTCTGTTATTGATGGTAGCTGTGCACCAGCCTGTCTGTTATTGATGGTAGCTGTGTACCAGCCTGTCTGTTATTGATGGTAGCTGTGCACCAGCCTGTCTGTTATTGATGGTAGCTGTGTACCAGCCTGTCTGTTATTGATGGTAGCTGTGCACCAGCCTGTCTGTTATTGATGGTAGCTGTGCACCAGCCTGTCTGTTATTGATGGTAGCTGTGTACCAGCCTGTCTGTTATTGATGGTAGCTGTGTACCAGCCTGTCTGTTATTGATGGTAGCTGTGTACCAGCCTGTCTGTTATTGATGGTAGCTGTGTACCAGCCTGTCTGTTATTGATGGTAGCTGTGTACCAGCCTGTCTGTTATTGATGGTAGCTGTGTACCAGCCTGTCTGTTATTGATGGTAGCTGTGTACCAGCCTGTCTGTTATTGATGGTAGCTGTGTACCAGCCTGTCTGTTATTGATGGTAGCTGTGTACCAGCCTGTCTGTTATTGATGGTAGCTGTGCACCAGCCTGTCTGTTATTGATGGTAGCTGTGCACCAGCCTGTCTGTTATTGATGGTAGCTGTGTACCAGCCTGTCTGTTATTGATGGTAGCTGTGTACCAGCCTGTCTGTTATTGATGGTAGCTGTGCACCAGCCTGTCTGTTATTGATGGTAGCTGTGTACCAGCCTGTCTGTTATTGATGGTAGCTGTGTACCAGCCTGTCTGTTATTGATGGTAGCTGTGTACCAGCCTGTCTGTTATTGATGGTAGCTGTGTACCAGCCTGTCTGTTATTGATGGTAGCTGTGTACCAGCCTGTCTGTTATTGATGGTAGCTGTGTACCAGCCTGTCTGTTATTGATGGTAGCTGTGCACCAGCCTGTCTGTTATTGATGGTAGCTGTGTACCAGCCTGTCTGTTATTGATGGTAGCTGTGTACCAGCCTGTCTGTTATTGATGGTAGCTGTGCACCAGCCTGTCTGTTATTGATGGTAGCTGTGTACCAGCCTGTCTGTTATTGATGGTAGCTGTCGCTATTGTTATATTCCCTCTTTCTCTCTCCTTCTCTGTTCCCCCTCTCTCCTTCTCTGTTCCCCCTCCCTCCTTCTCTGTTCCCCCTCTCTCCTTCTCTGTTCCCCCTCTCTGTTCCCCCTCTCTCCTCCTGTTTGTGGGTAGCAGCTGGTAGATGTCCTAAATTCTGAGGGTTCTGTTGCGAGGCAAAGTATGATCTAAATAAGGGCACCATCCCTGTATCTCTGCTGTCCTTAATTATAATAACTAATGCTGTCAACCTTCCTCTGAACCCAGCCACGCAGGGATAACTGAGGAGGAGGACACCTAAATATAAATATTGCAGAGGATATTATATTGAGGATAAAGATGGGAGATGCTTATTTGGGATCGGTGTTGAAAGGGGACGGTATGGGCCACAATCAAGTGAATCAAGGGAACACCTTATATGAAGAGTTAGCAGTCTTCATTACACTTATGTAATCGAGTCTATCTACTTAGAAACAGAACAGAGAAGATAGATAGACATCCCATTATGAGCCTGAAAACGTAATCCTGGCAGCTTTTTGCAAAAAGGGTAAAATGTCACAGTAGTTGATGTTTTTCTCAGTACATTGTAGTCAATGGGAAAAGATGAGTGAGAGAGAGAGAGAGAGAGAGGTTTTACAAAACTTTATTTAAAACAACACTTAATAATCTTCAACAATTCGCATTATATATATATTTGAAAATTAATAAAATTTAAAGAAAAAAAAAGACATTTCCAAAACTAGATGTCCATCAGAAACAACACACAAAACATCATTAACACACCACAGATCATTGAAACCCATCTCATTATTTACAAGACTATAGTATGCAAATTCTATTTTTAGTCTACCAGCTACTAATTTCATAAACATCACTTCAACATTGATACTTTTAAGCTGTAATCCTTGATTTTTCCTGGTTTTACATATTGCCAATTTCGCAGTTCCTAATAAATAATTTAACAGACACATCTTCCTTCTTTTTGAAAAATTATATTTCACACCCCCTATAAAAACTTCCTCTGAGAATTCTTCACCAAAAGCTTGAAACAATTTATTTAGATCATCAAAAAGACCTTCCAATCTTTTGCATCTTAAAAACAAATGTTCTAAATTCTCTTCCTCCCCACAAAACCTACACCACACCCCTACTGCTGGGTTCAGGTGTGCCACATGTTTGTCTGTGGCTATTGCACCATGAATAATTCTCCATTGAAGATCCGCTGTTCTTTTCTCGACTGGAGGTTTATACAGAGTTCTCTATCTATCTCTTACAAGAAATTCTGGCTTCAACAAAACTGGCCACCTTGAGATCTTTTGTCCTCTGAGTGAAACTTGATGCAAAACTTTAACTGCAATGTTATATATGGCTTTCTTTGATGTCGTTTCAAACAAGTCCAGCTGTGGAGTTTTAAAAGACAAAATTGAACCTGCGGATTCATCTTCTTGTCTTTCGCCGACGACTGCAGCAACTCTTATTTTTGGAAAGTCCAGCTCATTGTTTATGTCTGACGGAAAACCTTGTCCAATGTTTCTCCTATAGCCACTTGGTAATGCATTGACAATTTCCTCCACCAGCTTTTCCGTCAAGCGCGAGGACTTTAATCCTGTCACTTCTTTCAAGATTTCCACAGATTCCCATCGGTCATTATTTAAAAGTTGCCCCAGCTTCACAATTCCATGTCTTTTTAAACACGCACGCACGCTTACAGATGACAAAAGTCTTGTCTGAATCATTGGGTTGAAAAACAAACATTCCTCTCGTATCCAACTCCCAGATTCATCAATATCTCTTTCCACTTTAAAAACAGTTCTCCAAGAGTGCAGCATTGACCGGTAAAAAGGTGTAACCTCAGACAAGTTCACTTTATCCAGTTCCATTAAAAACAGATGTCGGTCTAATTTAAGACCACCTGCTTTTTGTAGAATTGTTTTTGCAGTCTCAGTCCAAGTTAAGTCCTTATAATACAGGAATCTCTGTGCTGTTTGTATTCTAAAAGCACATATCTTACTCCGCACATCCACCAGACCTTGACCTCCCTCGTAAACGGGAAGGTAGAGTGCTGCTGCTCGAATCCAATGTTCTCCACTCCAAAAAATGTCCTCTGTATTTTGCTAATCAAATCTTCAGGTGGTTCCATTACAATGAGTCTATGCCATAAAGTTGAGGCAGCCAGATTATCCACAACCAGAACTCTTCCTCTGTATGACATCAATGGTAATAGCGATTTCCATTTAAACAATCGGGCAGACACCTTTTCCAGCATTCCCTCCCAATTTTTATTCTGAAATTGTTTAGTTCCCCCAAAAACCCCTAGCATTTTCAGCCCATCTCTTTCCCACAACAATCCACCAGGTAATTTTGGAGGTCCTTGCCTACTTTTCCACTGACCAATAATAAGTCCCTCACTTTTTCCCCAATTTACCTTAGCTGATTATGCCTTTCCATAATTTCTCATTGTTTCAGTTAAAATATTAACATATCAACAGATGGTGTCATCCGAAACATATTACTCTTAAGGAACAGTTTTGTAGCCCGGACATTGAACTGCTAGCCGTTAGCCTGAGACCCTACTATTTGCCGAGGGAATTCACGGCGGCCATTGCTGTTATTGTTTACATCCCGCCCTCTGCTGACGCAAACGCAGCGTGTGACGTCATCCACTCTGTTATCGCGAGGTTACAGACAGCGCATCCCAGTGCTTTTTTTGCAATTTCGGGGGATTTTAACCATGCATCTCTCTCTCTTCAACGCTGCCCACGTTCAAACAGTTCATGAAGTGCCCAACCAGGAATAATAAAACTCTGGACTTGTTA
Organism: Thymallus thymallus; assembly: GCA_023634145.1. NCBI lineage: Eukaryota > Metazoa > Chordata > Actinopteri > Salmoniformes > Salmonidae > Thymallus > Thymallus thymallus. The sequence goes on along the minus strand of CM042378.1, from coordinate 37,878,586 downwards.
TATGCTAATGTGAAGGATGCATACAACTCCACTGCACTCCCTCCCCTCGGTAGATCGGATCACAACCTTGTCCACCTCACCCCACTCTACAGGCCTATGGTCCAACAGCAGCCTGCAACCACCAGGACTATTAGGAGATGGTCCCCAGAGGCGAATGAGGCCCTTCAGGACTGCTTTGAAACAACAGACTGGGATGTGCTCTGTGAGGCTCATGGGGAGGACATCGATGGACTCACTGACTGCATAACAGACTATATTAATTTTTGTGTAGACAACACTGTACCCACCAGGAAGGTACGCTGTTTCCCAAACAATAAACCCTGGGTCACCAGCGACCTGAAGGCCCTGCTGAATGAGAAGAAGAGGGCCTTCAAGGAGAAGGACAAGGACAAATTGAAATGCGTCCAGAGGGAGCTGAAGTTGCGGATTGCGGAGGGGAAGAGAGTGTATAAGGAGAAGATGGAGGACAAGCTGAGGCAGAGCCAGGTGAGAGAGGTGTGGAAGGGTATGAGAAATATCACTGGCTTCAAAAAGTCAAACAGTGGGCAGACGGAGGGGACCCAGGACAGAGCCAATGAGCTGAACCAATTTTTTAACAGGTTCGATACTGGCCCTGTCCACCTCCCCTCCAGCTCCCCAGACCACACACCCTCACGGCTATCCCACCCCCACTTTGCTCACAGCACCTCTGCTGAGACAATCAGTGACCCCACCTCCGCCCCTGCCCCCCCTGGACTGATCCTCAACACCCCCCTTCCCCCCACCTCCCCACCTGGGCTGGCTTTCACCACCAACCAAGTGAAGAGAGAGCTGGAGAGACTACACCAGTGGAAAGCGGCGGGCCCTGATGGCATCAGCCCAAGGGTGCTGAGGGTCTGTGCTGACCAACTGTGTGGAATACTCCAGCGTCTTTTCAACCTTAGCCTGAGCCTAGAAAGGGTCCCTGTGCTGTGGAAAACATCCTGCCTCGTCCCAGTGCCCAAGAAGGCACACCCCACTGTCCTGAATGACTTCAGACCTGTAGCGCTAACATCCCACATCATGAAGACCCTGGAAAGGTTAGTCCTCGCTCACCTCAGACCCCTGGTGTGTTCATCAATGGACCCCCTGCAGTTTGCATACCAGCGCAACATCGGGGTGGATGATGCAATCATCTACCTTCTGCAGAGGGCCTACTCTCACCTGGACAATGCAGGTTGCACTGTGAGGGTCATGTTTTTTGACTTCTCCAGTGCCTTCAATACCATTCAGCCCCTGCTACTGGGTGAGAAGATGAGGAGGATGAAAGTGGAAGCACCCTTAGTCTCCTGGGTCACGGACTACCTGACCGGTAGGCCACAATTTGTGCGACTACAGAGCTGTGTGTCAGAACGGGCAGTTAGCAACACAGGGGCCCCCCAGGGTACGGTCCTGTCCCCCTTCCTGTTCACCCTCTACACCTCAGACTTCAGATATAACTCTGAAACATGCCACCTACAGAAGTTCTCGGATGACTCTGCTATTGTAGGGTGCATCAGGGGTGGGCAGGAGGAGGAGTACAGGAGCACAATCAGTGACTTTGTGTTGTGGTGTGAGCAGAACCACCTTCAGCTCAACATCAGCAAAACTAAGGAGATGGTGGTGGACTTCAGGAGAACCAAGGCACAACTGACTGCAGTCCCTATAAAGGGGATGGATGTGGAAATGGTTGAGTCATACAAGTTCCTGGGTGTCCATATGGACAACAGACTGGAATGGGCTGGTAACACCGGGGCCCTGTACCAAAAGGGCCAGAGCCGAATCTCCTTTCTGAGGAGGCTCAGGTCCTTCAACGTGTGCAGTAAACTACTGCATACCTTCTACCAGTCTGTGGTGGCCAGTGCCATCTTTTTTGCAGTGGTGTGCTGGGGTGCAAACATCAAAGCCGGTGATGCTTCTCGGGTAAATAAGCTGATCAGGAAGGCTAGCTCTGTCCTGGGGATGAGCCTTGACACTCTAGAGGAGGTGGCGGAGAGACGGATCCTGGCCAAACTGCTGGCCATCATGGACAACGTCACCCACCCTCTGCACGCTATGGTTATGACGCAGAGGAGCACTTTCAGTCACAGACTGATCCCACCACGGTGTGCCAGAGAGCGCTACAGGAGGTCCTTCCTGCCGGCGGCTATGAGACTGTATAATGCCTCACCGGGGTGCCGTGCCGTCGGCAACATAGATCTGGAACTGTTGGGGTGCTAGGACCTAGTTTAACAATTATGCATCCATCCGTGAGTAACTCTGGTCCGTCAGCACTCATCCACTCAGGACCTATTTATTCATACAGGTCTGTATATACATACTCATGTACAGTTGTTATATTATATCACATGCAATATTGTAAGTAATTATTGGACGTAGGCATTCACTCAGGAATGCATATTAGTATCCTGCCAGTTGCACCTTTTCTCATTGCTTTTAGTATATCGAATGTGCAATGAGTGCAGTTGTCTGTAATTAAACCCTGCGCACTAAGGACTGTATTTTAAGGGAATTACTATTATTACCCCAAATGATATCATACACACATTTAGCTATTAAAGTATCTCTTCCTGTCATTTACCTGTACAGTTTGTGTAAACATGCAAGTATTCACTTATCTGTAAATATAACTGTATACCTAACTGTACAGCTAATTTAACCATGCAAGATTTTCACTTACCTGTTCATTTACCCAGTCTGTCTATTAAGTAAACTATTATTACCCTCGCTCATATCATACGCATTTTTAGCTACTGAAGTATTTCTCTGCCATCGACCTGTATAGTATAGTTAACCATCCAACATCCACCAACGTATAGTGTACATATTCAGCCAACCACCCATACTATGCAATGTCCTTTTTATAGCTTTTTTTTGCACTCCAGATATCTTGTATTTATATACTTTTTCATACTGCCGCTCTATGTATCATGTACTGTGTATCTGTCTTTTGTGTACTTTCGTTGTGGCATTTTGCACCTGCCCTGTGTTTTGTTGTAGCTGCTTGACAATAAAATTTCCCCCCCGGGGATCAATAAAGTACCTATCTATCTATCTATCTATCTAACATCATTTTGATTTGAAATAAAAACAGTAACATCATCAGCATAAGCTGATATTGAGATTCCATGCATGACATTAATTCCATTGAGATCCCTTCTTAGCCTGCACAGCAATGGCTCAATAACAAGGCTATATAATTGTCCAGACAGTGGACAGCCTTGCCGAATCCCTTTTAATACAGGTATTGGTGCACTCAATCCTCCACCAGCTTTCGCAATCACAAAAACTTCAGAATATAACAATTGAATATATGATATAAAATTCTTCATTTTTTTTAAACCTCAAAAAGATATGTATGATTGACTCTATCGAAAGCTTTCTCTTGGTCTAACGAAAGCACACCCAGGTCAACATTATTGAATTGATTAAGATCAATGACATCTCTTAACAAAAAAAGATTATCCATAATTGACCTATTAGGAATACAATATGTTTGATCTCTGTGAACTAAAACTTCCAAAACATGTTTCAACCTATTTGCTAAACATTTTGAAAGTATTTTATAGTCCATGCACAGTAAAGAGACAGGTCTCCAGTTCTTTAGAAGGCACAAATCCCCTTTTTTAGGGAGCAAATAAAGTACTGCTCTTCGACAACTTACAGGAAGTATCTTATACCTTATACTTTCCAATAAAACTTCATACAAGTCACTTCCAAGTACATTCCAAAATGTCTGATAAAACTCTGCCGGTAAACCATCAATTCCTGGATAACGGCCATGTGATAACTGTCTCATTGCCTCAGTGATCTCCTGAAAAGTAATCTGTCCATCCAAAGACTCTTTCTGTTCGTTTGACAGCTTCGGTAGATCACTCAGCAAATCGGAAACACATTCAAGATCACAAGTCTCAATATCATACAAGTCCGTATAGAAATTAACTGCCAGTTTCCTTATTTCCAAAGGGTCAGAGGTTATGACCCCATCAGGCCGCCGAAGATGATACATTTGCTTTTGTTGGACACTTCTTTTCAAGATTAAAAAAATATGAGGAATGTCTTTAATAGAAAAGATTATTGTTCTTATTAATGCTCCCTTCACTTGTTCTTGTAATAGTGAACCAAGTTCTTTCTTTTTATTCAAATGTTCATTTTTTATCTTTCCATCATCATTATTTATCACAAGAATATTTTCCAAAGCTTGTATATCCCTTTGAAGTTTTTGTATCGCTGCTTTCATCATAGAAGTAGAATGTGAACTATAATTTTGACAAAAGGTTCTTATGTTTGCTTTACCAACCTCCCACCACATAAGCACATTTTCAAAAGAAACCTTTTTTAACTTCCAGTCATTCCAAAAGAATGTAAAATTCTCACAAAATAAAGCATCCTGCAATAGTTTAGTATTGAAATGCCAAAAATAATTTGGTTTTGAAGTTATTTTCATATTCAAAGCAAATAATATCAAATGGTGATCTGAAAACCCAACGGGTAAAATAGAAACATCCGTAATTGTATTGTTCCATTCTCTACCTATATAGAATCTGTCTAATCCAGCTCCACTAACCCTATTGTTAGATGCTTTGAGCCAAGTATACTGTTTGATTCCTGTGTTTCTTCTTCTCCAAATATCTATTAATTCAAACTCCTTTAAAATTTTTGACAATACAACACTTGATTCATGATGGGGTTCTTCTCCATTTCTATCAATAATAAAATCAATAGTACAATTCCACTCACCTCCAATGATAGTACAAACATTGTCATCAATTTTCTGAATAGCACTCCTTAACTTTAAAAAATACCTCACACGCTCAGGTCCATTATTGGGTGCATAAACATTTATCAGTACAAACACAGATCCTTCATATTCCATTTTTAACAGCAATATTCTTCCTTTTACAATTTCTTCGACAACCAAAATATTAACATTCATTCCTTTAGAAAATAAAATGGCTATGCCAGCACTTGTATTTGTCCCATGGCTCAAAACACTTTTTCCTTCCCACCATCTACTCCATTCAAGTTCATTTTCTACACTCGTGTGTCTTTCTTGTAAGAAAGCTACATTTCTTTTTTTTATACTAAATAACTCTGATACCATTGCTAATGTATTACTATCTCTACCCCCATTCATATTTAAAGAGCCCACCCTCAACAGCTCCATAGAAGAAAGAAAATAGAAAGAGGATAGAAAAAGAACAAAAAAGCCAAGAGAAATATTCACCCTGTGTGACTTAAACATTTGATTTGTTTTGTGAAGCATTCACTTTATCCCTTCTTAGCTTTGTTATCATCTTCTTCAACCTGAACCTTTTTTGTTTACTTAAAGCCTCATAGCTAACATTTATATTCAACAATTTCACTGTATGAATGAATTTATTTTCATCAGGAAAAAATTATTTAACTTCAATAGTTCTACCAAAGGTCACATCCAGGAAGGTATTTATATCTTGCAATGTATACACATCGTCCAGACTACCATACTGTGATCCAATGTCAGATACATCAGAGAAAGCATCATCATCTCTCATCCCCAAATCAGCATCAGTACTCATTTCACCAGAATTGGACATTTCAGAATTTTCATTAGAAACCTTTTCAACACTAACCGTAGCAGCATCATCATCGGTTACACTAGAGTCCTCCAGTTCAGAAACATCATGTTTTCTATCAGAATCAACCTTTTCATGATTGTTCTCAGTCTGACTTTCAATCAATCCGTCACTGTCAATGTTCCTCTGTGATCCAGCTTGAGGCTGCACATTCTCAGAAGCTGACTTACTACTCTCACCAGCAGCAGAAGTACTAGGCCTAACTTCCACTTCACTAACCTGGGCCTTGTGTGGACATGTGTGCCTTTTGTGGCTGATATCTCCACACTCAAAACATTTCATACTACCGGTGTTCGCGTAAATAAAATACGCTTTCCCTTCATGCATGACTCTGAACTAAATATCCAACTCCGGTTCATTTAAGAACATAAACACCTGCCGTCTGAAAGACAGAACGTGTTTTAGAGCAGCATTTTTACACCCTAGTGGGATCATCTTCATCTTACTAGCCATTTTTCCACATCGCGTCAAAGCTTTCTCAATTTCGTCATTTCGAATAAAAGGCGGCACATTGGATATCGTAACTCTAGTTGTCGGAGCAATAAGCGGTGAGATAATAAGGAAATCGCCACTCACCACAATTCCGTCGCTTATCAATTGATTTACTATGTCTTCCTTTTCGACAAAAACCACCACTGCTTTATTCATCCTGGATGCTGTAGTAATGTTTTCATACCCAACTTTTTCCCCAATTGCCAGCAACACATCTTCACCAGTGACGCCCTGAGCCGGTACACACCTGATTCCATGGCGGAGCGACACCTGGACGCTGTCCCCGCAGGGATAGACGCCATCCCGATGCCGCCTCAAAAACTCACAAACACTCACAAAACAAATCTAATGTTATTTTTTAGATGATAAACAAACAAACAAACATTCATAAACTTAGAAAACGGAAGAAAATAATAAATAAATAAAGTGTATATAGAAGAAATATAGGCTCTCCTCGTGAACACCCTCACACGTACCCCAACACTCCCAGCATGCACCGAGAGAGAGAGAGAGAGAGGGAGAGGGAGAGAGAGAGAGAAAGGCTGTGCGCTGCCACACGTTGAGGTGCCTGAAATATTTAATGTCTTACATTTTTTATTTTTTATTTTATTTTGTTCTTTGTTGTAATAAAAAAAAAAAAAAAGGATGTATGATACTTTGGCAATATTGTAGCGATCTGGCCGGCATACACTAACCACTAAAGGGCACAAGGGGATTGTGGGTAGTTGTTGTTCTGTGATTAAAATGGTTGTGTTCTGTGTTTTATGTTTTAGTAGTTAAGCTAATGTTATGTGTTTATGTTTCCTTAAGTGTCTTAGTTCAGGTTATGGGGGGAGGGGGGGAGAATGTTAGAATGCCTACCGTGACCGAGCCTTGCATGGCCGGAGGATGTGTTCATTGTTAATAATTGAAGGAGGGTTAATAAAGTGTGACGTCCTGGAGTCGTGCGGTGTACGGGGGCACAGGGACTCTCTGGTAAATTAGTCTCTGTCTCTTGCCATCTTCTTCTGGCTGAGCTCGCCACAATATGTACATTGTTGTGTCATGCCGAGAGAGAGAGCACTATTGGCCCTTGTCAAAAGTAGTGCACAATATAGGGAATATGGTTCCATTTAGGGCACAGATCATTGATTCTTGAGTCTGTTGTGCCTCTATGGCAGTTAGGGTGTGTTTGGTTGGCTTTGCTGGAATGGAATGGTTCCTCCTGTGTGCTCATAAAGTTTAGAACCTAAATCCACCCTCTCTCTAGCATTCACCTGCCCTACTGTCTGCAACACGTATACAGGCAGGTAGTCCTTTAGTACTCTGAATAAGAGTCCTTGCAGCACAAATCAGAGCATCCAAACTGGTCAACCATTGCAGTGCTAATATCCCAAATCCCAAAAAAGGGGAAAGCAGACTAATACTCACTCACAGACTCACCCCACCTTCCCCCCTGGCCTTGGGAACTCACAGACTCACCTCACCTTCCCCCCTGGCCTTGGGAACTCACAGACTCACCCCACCCGCCCCCCTGGCCTTGGGAACTCACAGATCATTGTCAGTCTCGGTGCGGGTCTTCTGCTGCCGCCGGCAGACCATGAAGACAGTGACGGCCACGGCGATGAGTAGCCCAGCGGCTACGACCACTCCCAGCACCCCCAAGACTCCTCCGGGAGGACCTCGGGCCATTGGCTTCTCTGTAGAGGAGAGAAGAGAGGAATGACAGTTAGAACGAGAGATGAGTTACAGTTCAGAACATCACCTGTGGTACATAGGCTGATCGAAAGAAAGAAAGAGGGAGGGAGAGAGAGATAGAGAAATGGGGGGGAAGAGAGAGAGAGAGGGAGGGAGAGAAACTATTTCTCATCAGAAACAATTCATGGTTTGAATACGAAGTTCAAGACTTCAGTTATAAGTCTCTCTCCAGGCTAAAGGTAAGAGAGAGATATCACAGTGTTAACTACTACTACTGCTACTACTACTACTACTACTACTACTACTACTGTGATCACAACCTTGTCCACCTCACTCCACTCTACAGGCCTATGGTCCAACAGCAGCCAGCGACCACTAGGACTATTAGGAGATGGTCCCCGGAGGCGAATGAGGCCCTACAGGACTGTTTTGAAACAACAGACTGGGATGTGTTCTGTGAGGCTCATGGGGAGGACATCGATGGACTCACTGACTGCATAACAGACTATATTAATTTTTGTGTAGACAACACTGTACCCACCAGGAAGGTACACTGTTTCCCAAACAATAAACCCTGGGTCACCAGTGACCTGAAGGCCCTGCTGAATGAGAAGAAGAGGGCCTTCAAGGAGAGGGACAAGGACAAATTGAAATGCGTCCAGAGGGAGCTGAAGTTGCGGATTGCTGAGAGGAAGAGAGGGTATAAGGAGAAAATGGAGGACAAGCTGAGGCAGAGCCAGGTGAGAGAGGTGTGGAAGGGTATGAGAAATATCACTGGCTTCAAAAAGTCAAACAGTGGGCAGACGGAGGGGACCCAGGACAGAGCCAATGAGCTGAACCAATTTTTTAACAGGTTTGATACTGGCCCTGTCCACCTCCCCTCCAGCTCCCCAGACCACACACCCTCACAGCTGTCCCACCCCCACTTTGCTCACAGCACCTCTGCTGAGACAATCAGTGACCCCTCCTCCACCCCTGCTCCCCTGGACTGATCCTCAACACCCCCCTTCCCCCCACCTCCCTACCTGGGCTGGCTTTCACCACCAACCAAGTGAAGACAGAGCTGGAGAGACTACACCAGTGGAAAGCGGCGGGCCCTGACGTTATCAGCCCTAGGGTGCTTAGGGTCTGTGCTGACCAACTGTGTAGAATACTCCAGCGACCCTTAAACCTTAGCCTGAGCCTAGAAAGGGTCCCTGTGCTGTGGAAAACATCCTGCCTCGTCCCAGTGCCCAAGAATGCACACCCCACTGTCCTGAATGACTTCAGACCTGTTGCGCTAACATCCCACATCATGAAGACCCTGGAAAGGTTAGTCCTCGCTCACCTCAGACCCCTGGTGTGTACATCACTGGACCCCCTGCAGTTTGCATACCAGCGCAACATCGGGGTGGATGATGCAATCATCTACCTTCTGCAGAGGGCCTACTCTCACCTGGACAACGCAGGTTGCACTGTGAGGGTTATGTTTTTTGACTTCTCCAGTGCCTTCAATACCATTCAGCCCCTGCTACTGGGTGAGAAGATGAGGAGGATGAAAGTGGACGCACCCTTAGTCTCCTGGGTCACGGACTACCTGACCGGTAGGCCACAATTTGTGCGACTACAGAGCTGTGTGTCAGAATGGGCAGTTAGCAACACAGGGAACGGTCCTGTCCCCCTTCCTGTTCACCCTCTACACCTCAGACTTCAGATAGGAGCACAATCAGTGACTTTGTGTTGTGTTGTGGTGTGAGCAGAACCACCTTAGATAGATAGATAGATAGATAGATAGATAGATAGATAGATAGATAGATAGATAGATAGATAGATAGATAGATAGATAGATAGATAGATAGATAGATAGATAGATAGATAGATAGATAGATAGATAGATAGATAGATAGATAGATAGATAGATAGATAGATAGATAGATAGATAGATAGATAGATAGATAGATAGATAGATAGATAGGTACTTTATTGATCCCCGGGGGGGACATTTCATTGTCAAGCAGCTACAACAAAACACAGGGCAGGTGCAAAATGCCACAACGAAAGTACACAAAAGACAGATACACGGTACATGATACATAGAGCAGCAGTATGAAAAAGTATAGAAATACAAGATATCTGGAGTGCAAAAAAAAGCTCAACATCAGCAAAACAAAGGAGATGGTGGTGGACTTCAGGAGAACCAAGGCACAACTGACTGCAGTCCCTATACAGGGGATGGATGTGGAAATGGTCGGGTCATACAAGTTCCTGGGAGTCCATATGGACAACAAGCTTGAATGGGCTGGTAACACCGGGGCCCTGTACAAAAAGGGCCAGAGCCGACTCTACTTTCTGAGGAGGCTCAGGTCCTTCAACGTGTGCAGTAAACTACTGCATACCTTCTACCAGTCTGTTGTGGCCAGTGCCATCTTTTTTTGCAGTGGTGTGCTGGGGAGCTAACATCAAAGCCGGTGATGCTTCTCGGGTAAATAAGCTGATCAGGAAGGCTAGCTCTGTCCTGGGGATGAGCCTTGACACTCTAGAGGAGGTGGCAGAGAGACGGATCCTGGCCAAACTGCTGGCCCTCTGCACTCTATGGTTATGACGCAGAGGAGCACTTTCAGTCACAGAGTGATCCTACCACGGTGTGCCAGAGAGCGCTACAGGAGGTCCTTCCTGCCGGCGGTTATTAGACTATATAATGCCTCACCGGGGTGCCGTGCCGTCGGCAACATAGATCTGGAACTGTTGGGGTGCTAGGACCTAGTTTAACAATTATGCATCCATCCGTGAGTAACTCTGGTCCGTCAGCACTCATCCACTCAGGACCTATTTATTCATACAGGTCTGTATATACATACTCATGTACAGTTGTTATATCATATCACATGCAATATTGTAAGTAATTATTGGACTTAACTTACGTAGGCATTCACTCAGGAATGCATGTTAGTATCCTGTCAGTTGTATCTTTTTTCATTGCTTTTAGTTTATCGAATGTGCAATACGTGCAGTTGTCTGTAATTAAACCCTGCGCACTAAGGACTGTATTTTAAGGGAATTACTATTATTACCCCAAATGATATCATACACACATTTATCTATTAAAGTATCTCTTCCTGTCATTTACCTGTACAGTTTGTGTAACCATGCAAGTATTCACTTATCTGTAAATATAACTGTATACTTACCTGTACAACTAATTTAACCATGCAAAATGTTCACTTACCTGTTCATTTACCCAGTCTGTCTATTAAGTAAACTATTATTAGCCTCGCTCATATCATACGCATTTTTAGCTACTGAAGTATTTCTCTGCCATCGACCTGTATAGTATAGTTAACCATCCAACATCCACCAATGTATAGTGTACATATTCAGCCAACCACCCATACTATGCAATGTCTTTTTATAGCTTTTTTTTGCACTCCAGATATCTTGTATTTCTATACTTTTTCATACTGCCGCTCTATGTATCATGTACCGTGTATCTGTCTTCTGTGTATTTTCGTTCTGGCATTTTGCACCTGCCCTGTGTTTTGTTGTAGCTGCTTGACAAAGAAATTTCCCCTCAGGGATCAATAAAGTATCTATCTATCTATCTATCTATCTATCTATCTATCTATCTATCTATCTATCTATCTATCTATCTATCTATCTATCTATCTATCTATCTACTACTCCATCATCCACTCTGTGAACAACCATGAGTCTTTGATTGAAAAACTTTACCTTGCAACTCAAGACGTTAAACCATTCATCACACACAAAACTATGAGCGCACACGCACGCACGCACACACACAGTGAAAGACACTTCACAACTAACTGAGCAGACCATTGTACTGTTTGGCTCTATTCAGGAAAGCTTCAGAAATAGAAATGTAAAGTCATTTCAGAGCCGACATATGAAGCGTTTACAGCCTCCGCTAAAGTGGGAACATTGTGGATTGGATAGAGCCCTAATATGACAGTGTTGTGAAGCCATCAGCAGATGTTGCTGACTTTATAATGCCTGTTAGAGGGAAGACACCAAGCAGAGAGTAGATAACCTACTGTTCTCTCTAGGATAGGCCTTTTGTTTGCCCGCAGATCAATTTCCCTATTTTTGGGGGGGAGCTCAGTAGGGTCTCAATTTGTTAAGGGTTAGTAGAATATAGTTTCACATTTTTTCTCTTATGGCAGTTACTGACAGTCACTTAATTAGCCCATGTCAGCTAAAATATTTTAGATGGGTTAGTCTAGCGGCCAGCTATCTAAAATTCTAGTAATCATGGTTGAAAAATTATTTCTTTTTCTTAGTCACTCTCACTCAGATATATTAAAAACAATTCATGTCAGCCGCTGTTGCCGTTAATGCCGTTAAAGCTTGTTGAAACCACCAGAGGGCATCTTTGAAGGCATCTTTATGAAGCTTGTTGGAGCTTGCTTACTTTCCATGCAGACCAGACATTTTGATGGCTATACCCTATCTGAAAGAGCATAACAAGTTCAATAATGTAGTTGATATGAAGCAACCATAGTCTCAGCTACTAGAGCACAGAGAAATACATCTTAAAACATGCTTTTCTGTTCTTTTGAAATTGTGAAAAACAAGTATTTAGATAGATAGATAGGTACTTTATTGCTCCCCCGGGGGGGAAATTTCTTTGTCAAGCAGCTACAACAAAACACAGGGCAGGTGCAAAATGCCACAACGAAAGTACACAAAAGACAGATACACGGTACATGATACTTAGAGCGGCAGTATGAAAAAGTATAGAAATACAAGATATCTGGAGTGCAAAAAAAAGCTATAAAAGGACATTGCATAGTATGAGTGGTTGGCTGAATATGTACACTATACATTGGTGGATGTTGGATGGTTAACTATACTATACAGGTCGATGGCAGAGAAATACTTCAGTAGCTAAAAATGCGTATGATATGAGCGAGGGTAATAATAGTTTACTTAATAGACAGACTGGGTAAATTAACAGGTAAGTGAAAATTTTGCATGGTTAAATTAGCTGTACAGTTAGGTATACAGTTATATTTACAGATTAGTGAATACTTGCATGTTTACACAAACTGTACAGGTAAATGACAGGAAGAGATACTTTAATAGATAAATGTGTGTATGATATCATTTGGGGTAATAATAGTAATTCCCTTAAAATACAGTCCTTAGTGCGCAGGGTTTAATTACAGACAACTGCACTTATTGCACATTCGATAAACTAAAAGCAATGAGAAAAGGTGCAACTGGCAGGATACTAATATGCATTCCTGAGTGAATGCCTACGTCCAATAATTACTTACAATATTGCATGTGATATAATATAACAACTGTACATGAGTATGTATATACAGACCTGTATGAATAAATAGGTCCTGAGTGGATGAGTGCTGACGGACCAGAGTTACTCACGGATGGATGCATAATTGTTAAACTAGGTCCTAGCACCCCAACAGTTCCAGATCTATGTTGCCGACGGCACGGCACCCCGGTGAGGCATTATATAGTCTCATAGCCGCCAGCAGGAAGGACCTCCTGTAGCGCTCTCTGGCACACCGTGGTGGGATCAGTCTGTGACTGAAAGTGCTCCTCTGCGTCATAACCATAGCGTGCAGAGGGTGGGTGACGTTGTCCATGATGGCCAGCAGTTTGGCCAGGATCCGTCTCTCCGCCACCTCCTCTAGAGTGTCAAGGCTCATCCCCAGGACAGAGCTAGCCTTCCTGATCATTTGATGAAAACATGTTTTCAAAATGCCTCCAGCTGTCACGTTCGGGTGTGTAGAGAGACCAAGGCGCAGCGTAGCGATAGTTCGACATCGTTTATTGAACTAAATAAACTAGACAGGATGCGAACTATACAAAATAACAACTGAAACTGAAACACACGTAGCACGAACACGGGACATACAACATAACATTAACAATGAACCACGCCAACGGAGTGGAACACAGACATATAAGTAAGATCCCTAATTAAAGGTAATGCCTAGCAGCTGCCTCTAATTAGGGATCCCACACACAAAACCACACAGACGTAGAAATAATAGATCTGCCAGACTCTGACCATAGAACTATAGGGAAGCAAAGCTTCTCTATGGCCAGAGCCTGACAGTACCCCCCCCCCAAAGGCGCGGACTCCCGGCCGCAAGAAAAACAAACACAAAAACATGAGGGAAGGGTCAGCGAGGAAAAAACATCACACAATCTATCGCAGGTGGCGGTTCCGGCCCCGGCGAAGTGGATAGCTTCCTCCCTATTTCTACTGGGCCCCGGTGTGGCTGGCGACTCAGGCCATTTAAAGGGGCAACCCACTGGTCCTGGAAATGACCATGGTGGGGCAAAAAGTTCAGGCCATGGAGCGGGGCAAATAACCGGGCCAGGACTGAGCACCGGTGTGGCAGGCGACTCCGGCCTTTCAATCATCACGGGAGGCTCCGGGCTGTTGAGCGTCACGGGAGGCTCCGGGCTGTCGAGCGTCACGGGAGGCTCCGGGCTGTCGAGCGTCACGGGAGGCTCCGGGCTGTCGAGCGTCACGGGAGGCTCCGGGCTGTCGAGCGTCACGGGAGGCTCCGGGCTGTCGAGCGTCACGGGAGGCTCCGGGCTGTCGAGCGTCACGGGAGGCTCCGGGCTGTCGAGCGTCACGGGAGGCTCCGGGCTGTCGACCATCACGGGAGGCTCCGGGCTGATGAGGCGCACCGACAGTCTGGTGCGTGGAGCCGGCACTGGAGGTACCTGGCTGGGCACACGCACTGGAGGTCGAGTGCGGGGAGTCGGCACGGGACGTACCGGACTGGAGAGGCGCACTGGAGGCCTGGTGCGTGGAGCCGGCACTGGAGGAACCTGGCTGGGCACACGCACTGGAGGTCGAGTGCGGGGAGTCGGCACGGGTGGCACTGGACTAATAACACGCACCTCAGGGCGAGTGCGGGGAGCAGTCACAGGACGTACCTGACTGGAGACGCGCACTGGAAGCCTGGTGCGTGGAGTCGGCACTGGTGGCACTGGACTAATAACACGCACCTCAGGGCGAGTGCGGGGAGCAGGCACAGGACGTACCTGACTGGAGACGCGCACTGGAAGCCTGGTGCGTGGAGTCGGCACTGGTGGCACTGGACTAATAACACGCACCTCAGGGCGAGTGCGGGGAGCAGGCACAGGACGTACCTGACTGGAGACGCGCACTGGAAGCCTGGTGCGTGGAGTCGGCACTGGTGGCACTGGACTAATAACACGCACCTCAGGGCGAGTGCGGGGAGCAGGCACAGGACGTACCTGACTGGAGACGCGCACTGGAAGCCTGGTGCGTGGAGTCGGCACATGTGGCACCGAACTAGTGACACGCACTTCACACTTGGCGAGTGCGGGGAGTAGGCACAGGACGTATCGGACTGGAGAGGCGCACTGGAGTGTAGCAGACGGCCGGACCCAGACTGGGCACCGGTGGAGCGAACTGCTCTGGCACTGGAGTAGAGCAGACGGCCGGACCCCGACTGGGCACCGGTAAAGCGGACTGCTCTTTCACGGGAGTGGAGTAGGCGACTGGACACGGATTATTCCATTCCGACATTTCCCGTTCCACCTCTTCCGCAATCTCCCACATCTCCTCCAAAACGTCTCCAAAATGTCTCTCCAAATACTCCTCTTCTTCTACACTTTGTGCCCCCCATTTATATTTAGGGCACAGTGTATCCCACATGGAGAGTGGTACTGGCGCGTCCTCTTCCTTGCCAGACCATCCCCATAGCCCCCCCCCCCCCCCCGAAATTTTCCTGGGGTTGACTACGGGCTCCTTTACCTCGATAACGCCGTTTTCCTATTGAACTAAATAAACTAGACAGGATGCGAACTATACAAAATAACAACTGAAACTGAAACACACGTAGCACGAACACGGGACATACAACATAACATTAACAATGAACCACGCCAACGGAGTGGAACACAGACATATAAGTAAGATCCCTAATTAGAGGTAATGCCTAGCAGCTGCCTCTAATTAGAGATCCCACACACAACACCACACAGATGTAGAAATAATAGATCTGCCAGACTCTGATCATAGAACTATAGGGAAGCAAAGCTTCTCTATGGCCAGAGCCTGACACCAGCTCACATTGTAAAGTGGTGGGTGAATGGCAACGCTCACCGTGCTTGTTTGTTTAGAGAGACGGTCCAGCAGAATTTACGGTGAATGGGAAGCACGCTTCAATTACCAGTTGAGAAATATAGACCGATAAGCATGACGGTCAAATGTATTTACACCCAGAAATTAGAGCCAGAAATTGGGGGATTTTTGTAGGGTGAGATATTATGTGGATTATAATAAGTTGACACATTTGTCATTGCATCTTTACCTGGATGGCCAAACAAATTTGTTTCAATCACCAATGAACTATTATGAGGGTTTCGGCTGGCTATTGTCCAATTTAATGGATGATCAATGTCCATCACTACCGAGAACAAAGCATCTACATCTAGAAATATATTGAATTAGATGTTGTTGTTTTATTACTGCTTCAAAATGCATATGTTTATTAGGATACTGTGACAAAAACCATCAGGACAATGAGATTACTGTAGACTACATATACTGAATGCCACAGGAGGTTCATTGGGGAATGGTATGAAACACAAACACAAGGTTAGGGTTAGGTTTCCATTTACTCTGTTCCAGTTGGTATTCTGTGTCCACTCGTGGTATCATTCATGGTGAGCAGTTCGTCAAGAGGAATGGAAATGTCAGGGTGAACCGACGACCTGATGAACCCGCCACGATTGTTGCCTCTGCCTGTCGGAGGCGGAGTTCCATGCCTGGCATGGACTGTAAGGATGCCTGAGAGAACGGCCCATTTAACATGGTCAGCTGTTATCATAGGCAGCGCTATGGTGAGAAACATCTCAGTTCCCAAGGCAAGAACCCTGTGCTACCCAGGAGCACGAGGACAGGACGTTACACGGCTGCTTCCGACTGTTCTACGACAGATACCTGGAGCTGACACTGTCGTAGTCCATGTGGGGTCAAACGACACCAGGAGGGCTAGCTCGGAACATCTGAAAATGGATTTTAAAGAAAAACGGCCAATCATTTCAGGTCCAGTACCATCGTTGGGCCGCGGAGTGAAAGATTCAGCAGGCTACTGGCATCACACATCTGGCTGAAAGATTACTGTAGCTCTGATGGAATCACTTCTATAGTAGATAACTGTGACACCTTCTGGAAACAGAAGATACTCTACAGGAAGGACAGAGTCCATCCAAATCATCTTGAATCCTGGACTCTGTCCACGCATTTCAAGGCTGCACTGAAACAATGACTCATCAATGACCCAAGACCAGCTCAGTTAATCCCTACCATAGTGACAATGACTCGTCATAATGCTGCATCAGATGTAGATTATCCTAGGGGCGTCGGCAGACACAATGTACAGTAACTTAATGTATGTCCCCTTAACTGCCCTGAATACCTCCAGAGCCTATGAACCAGAGTTACACTGTTAGTACTGAGGCGGTAGTTGTAGGTTGCCCTAGTAGGAAGACCACTGTGTGCAGCTCACCCTGTCTATGAACCAGAGTTACACTGTTAGAACTGAGGCGGTAGTTGTAGGTTGCCCTAGTAGGAAGACCACTGTGTGCAGCTCACCCTGTCTATGAACCAGAGTTACACTGTTAGTACTGAGGTGGTAGTTGTAGGTTGCCCTAGTAGGAAGACCACTGTCACCCTGCCTATCAAGTCTACTTCTTCTACTTCTTCCCAGTAAAGCATTAAAAACAATCAAACAACCCAGAAAAGTGCTAAAAATATCCCATATTAACATGCAGCCTGAGAAACAAGGTTCATGAAGTCAATAACCTGCTTGTAACAGATGATATTCACATTCTGACTATCTCTGAAACTCACTTAGACAATACCTTTGATACAGTGGTAGCAATAAAAGGTTATAACATCTACAGAAAAGACAGAAATGCCAAAGGTGGAGGTGTTGCTGTTTATATTCAGAACCACATTCCTGTAAAGATTAGAGAGGATCTCATGTTAAATACTGTTGAAGTAATATGGCTACAGGTTCATCTGTCTCACCTAAAGACCAGATATCATGTTAAATACTGTTGAAGTAATATGGCTACAGGTTCATCTGTCTCACCTAAAGACCAGATATCATGTTAAATACTGTTGAAGTAATATGGATACAGGTTCATCTGTCTCACCTAAAGACCAGATATCATGTTAAATACTGTTGAAGTAATATGGCTACAGGTTCATCTGTCTCACCTAAAGACCAGATATCATGTTAAATACTGTTGAAGTAATATGGCTACAGGTTCATCTGTCTCACCTAAAGACCAGATATCATGTTAAATACTGTTGAAGTAATATGGCTACAGGTTCATCTGTCTCACCTAAAGACCAGATATCATGTTAAATACTGTTGAAGTAATATGGCTACAGGTTCATCTGTCTCACCTAAAGACCAGATATCATGTTAAATACTGTTGAAGTAATATGGCTACAGGTTCATCTGTCTCACCTAAAGACCAGATATCATGTTAAATACTGTTGAAGTAATATGGCTACAGGTTCATCTGTCTCACCTAAAGACCAGATATCATGTTAAATACTGTTGAAGTAATATGGATACAGGTTCATCTGTCTCACCTAAAGACCAGATATCATGTTAAATACTGTTGAAGTAATATGGCTACAGGTTCATCTGTCTCACCTAAAGACCAGATATCATGTTAAATACTGTTGAAGTAATATGGCTACAGGTTCATCTGTCTCACCTAAAGACCAGATATCATGTTAAATACTGTTGAAGTAATATGACTACAGGTTCATCTGTCTCACCTAAAGACCAGATATCATGTTAAATACTGTTGAAGTAATATGGCTACAGGTTCATCTGTCTCACCTAAAGACCAGATATCATGTTAAATACTGTTGAAGTAATATGGCTACAGGTTCATCTGTCTCACCTAAAGACCAGATATCATGTTAAATACTGTTGAAGTAATATGGCTACAGGTTCATCTGTCTCACCTAAAGCCCATTCTGATGGGAAGCTACTATAGACCACCAACAGTCAGTATCTGGATAACGTGTGAAATGCTTGATAATGTATGTGATATCAACAGAGAGGTATATGTTCTGGGTGATTTAAATATTGATTGGTGTCATGACGTTGACAAGATAACGTGGAGGTGACGATTGCCACGTTAAAATTGTGAATTTCAACTAGACCAGCCAGAACATTGCGTGAGCTGAGTATTAAATGGCATGAACTCTGATGATGGATCATTGAAGGAGAAGTGACCCAAAACCCCCTCCAGAAATAATATGTGTTGATCTGTGGTTTGTAATGAGGAACAATCAGACGCTGCACTTGATACATTTATGAAACTACTTATTACAGTTACTAATAAACATTCACCCATTAAGAAAATGACTGTAAAAACTGTTAAATTACAGTGGATTGATGAGGAACTGAAAAATGGTATGGTTGAGAGGGATGAGGAAAAAGGAATGGCAAATTGTACCGTGTATCTGTCTTTTGTGTACTTTCGTTGTGGCATTTTGCACCTGCCCTGTGTTTTGTTGTAGCTGCTTGACAAAGAAATGTATCTATCTATCTATCTATTAGACTTGGCAGCCCAATTGATTGGCAAACGTTTTGCAAATTGAGAAATCATGTGACTAAACTTAATAAAATGAAAATTAAACTATACTTTGTAACAAAAATGAATTATATAAATAATGATAGCAAAAAGCTTTGGAGCATCTTCAATGACATTTTGGGGAAAACAGCAAACTCGGCTCCATCATTCATAGAATCAGATGGCTCATTCATCACTAAACCCACTGATATTGCCAACTACTTTAATGACTTTTTCATTGGCAAGATAAACAAACTTAGGCATGACATGCCAGCAACAAACGCTGACACTACACAGCCTAGTATATCTGATCAAATTATGAAAGACAATAATTGTAATTTGGAAATCCGTGAAGTCAGTGTGGAGACGTGAAATAATTATTGTTGTCCATCAACAATGACAAGCCACCGGAGTCTGACAACCTGGATGTAAAACTACTGAGGATAATAGCGGACAATATTGCCACTCCTATTTGCCACATCTTCAATTTAAGCCTCAGTCCTGGAGGGAAGCTGAAGTCATTCCGCTACCCAAGAATAGTAAAGCCCCCTTTACTGGCTCAAATAGCCGACCAATCAACCTGTTACCAACCCTTAGTAAACTTCTGGAAAAAATTGTGTTTGACCAGATACAATGCTATTTCACAGTAAACAAATTGACAACAGACTTTCAGCATGCTTATAGGGAAGGACATTCAACAATCACAGCACTTACACAAATTACTAATGATTGGCTGAGAGAAATTGATGATAAAAATATTGTGGGGGCTGTCTTGTTAGACTTCAGTGCAGCTTTTGACTTTATCGATCATAGTCTGCTGCTGGAAAAACGCATGTGTTATGGCTTTACACCCCCTGCTATAATGTGGATAAAGAGTTGCTTGTCTAACAGAACACCGATATTCCAGGTAGAATCAGGAATTCCCCAGGGCAGCTGTCTAGGCCCCTTGCTTTTTTCAACCTTTACTAATAACATGCCACTGGCTTTAAGTAAAGGCAGTGTGTCTATGTATGTGGAAGACTCAACACTATACACGTCAGCTACCATAGTGACTGAAATGACTGTAACACTTAACAAAGAGCTTCAGTTAGTTTCAGAATGGGTGGCAAGGAATAAATTAGTCCTAAATATTTCAAAAACTAGAAGCATTTGGAACAAATCATTCACTAAACACTAAACCTCAACTAAATCTTGTAATAAATAATGTGGAAATTGATCAAGTTGAGGTAAACTGCTTGGAGTAACCCTGGACTGTAAACTGTCCTGGTCAAAACATATTGATACAACAGTAGCTAAGATGGGGAGAAGTCTGTCCATAATAAAGTGCTGCTCTGCCTTCTTAACAACACTATCAACAAGGCAGGTCCTACAGGAAAATTGCAGTTGGTTCAGAACAGGGCAGCACAGTTGGCCCTTAAAAGTACACAGACAGCTAATATTAATAATATTCATGTCAATCTCTCCTGGCTCAAAGTGGAAGAGAGATTGACTTCATAAATGTTTTTGTAAGAGGTGTTGACAAGATGAAGGTACAGAGCTGTCTATTTGAACTACTGGCACACAGCTCGGACACCCATGCATACCCAACAAGACACGCCACCAGAGGTCTCTTCACAGTCCCCAAGTCCAGAACAGACTATGGGAGGAACACAGTACTACATAGAGCCATGAATACATGGAACTCTATTCCACATCAGGTAACTGATGCAAGCAGTAGAATCAGATTTAAAAAGCAGGTCAAATACACCTTATGGAAGTAACACAAACAAACAACCCCTGCTGGGTTGAGTCTATATATAATGACCTGCTGGGGGGGTCTATATATTATGACCTGCTGGGGGGGTCTATATATAATGACCTGCTGGGTTGAGTCTATATATAATGACCTGCTTGGGTGGTCTATATATAATGACCTGCTGGGGTGAGTCTATATATAATGACCTGCTGGGGGAGTCTATATATAATGACCTGCTGGGTTGAGTCTATATATTATGACCTGCTGGGGGGGTCTATATATAATGACCTGCTGGGTTGAGTCTATATATAATGACCTGCTTGGGGGGTCTGTATATAATGACCTGCTGGGTTGAGTCTATATATAATGACCTGCTTGGGCGGTCTATATATAATGACCTATTGGGGTGAGTCTATATATAATGACCTGCTGGGGGGGTTTATATATAATGACCTACTGGGGAGTCTATATATAATGACCTGCTGGGGTGAGTCTATATATAATGACCTGCTGGGGGGGTCTATATATAATGACCTGCTGGGTTGAGTCTATATATTATGACCTGCTAGGGGGGTCTATATATAATGGCCTGCTGGGTTGAGTCTATATATAATGACCTGCTTGGGGGGTCTATATATAATGACCTGCTGGGTTGAGTCTATATATAATGACCTGTTGGGGGGTCTATATATAATGACCTGCTGGGGTGAGTCTATATATAATGACCTGCTGCTACCAGACTCTTATTATACTGTTCAGTTTATATACTTACTTTGGGGAGAACAAGTATTTGATACACTGCCTCACCTCACCTCCCTCTACCTCTCCAACAGTACCTACTTAGACAGATCTGTACTCTGCACCTCACCTCACCTCACTCTACCTCTCCAACAGTACATACTTAGACAGATCAGTACTCTGCACCTCACCTCACCTCACCTCACTCTACCTCTCCAACAGTACCTACTTAGACAGATCAGTACTCTGCACCTCACCTCACCTCACCTCACTCTACCTCTCCAACAGTACCTACTTAGACAGATCAGTACTCTGCACCTCACCTCACTCTACCTCTCCAACAGTACCTACTTAGACAGATCAGTACTCTGCACCTCATCTCACTCTACCTCTCCAACAGTACCTACTTAGACAGATCAGTACTCTGCACCTCACCTCCCTCTACCTCTCCAACAGTACCTACTTAGACCTGCTGGGGGGGTTTATATATAATGACCTGCTGGGGGGTCTATATATAATGACCTGCTGGGGTGAGTCTATATATAATGACCTGCTGCTACCAGACTCTTATTATACTGTTCAGTTTATATACTTACAGTGGGGAGAACAAGTATTTGATACACTGCCTCACCTCACCTCACTCTACCTCTCCAACAGTACCTACTTAGACTCTCCTGCTATCTCTCTCAGAATGACCTTCTTGATCCTAACCAGTCAGGTTTCAAGACTGGTCATTCAACTGAGACTGCTCTTCTCTGTGTCACGGAGGCTCTCCGCACTGCCAAAGATAACTCTCTCTCCTCTGCTCTTATCCTTCTAGACCTATCTGCTGCCTTTGATACTGTGAACCATCAGATCCTCCTCTCCACCCTCTCCGAGTTGGGCATCTCTGGCACTGCACAGTCTTGGATTGTGTCCTACCTGACAGTTCGCTCCTATAAGGTGGCGTGGCGAGAAGCTCTCTCCGCACCACGCGCTCTCACCACTGGTGTCCCCCAGGGCTCAGTTCTAGGCCCTCTATTCTCTATACACCAAGTCACTTGGCTCTGTCATGTCCTCACATGGTCTCTCCTATCATTGCTACGCAGACGATACTCAATTCATTCTCTCCTTTCCCCCTTCTGATAACCAGGTGGCGAATCGCATCTCTGCATGTCTGGCAGACATATCAGTTTGAATGTCGGATCACCACCTCAAGCTGAACCTCGGCAAGACGGAGCTGCTCTTCGTCCCGGGGAAGGACTGCTCGCTCCATGATCTTGCCATCACGGTTGACAACTCCATTGTGTCCTCCTCCCAGAGTGCAAAGAACCTTGGTGTGACCCTGGACAACACCCTGTCGTTCTCTGCTAACATCAAAGCGGTGATCCGATCCTGCAGGTTCATGCTCTATAACATTCACAGAGTACGACCTTACCTTACACAGAAAGCGGCACAGGTCCTAATCCAGGCACTTGTCATCTCCCGTCTGGATTACTGCAACTCGCTGTTGGCCGGGCTCCCTGCCTGCGCCATTAAACTCCTACAAATTATCCAGAACGCTGCAGCCCGTCTGGTGTTCAACCTTCCCAAGTTCTCTCATGTCACCCCGCTCCTCCGCACACTCCATTGGCTTCCAGTTGAAGCTTGCATCTACTACAAAACCATGGTGCTTGCCTACGGAGCAGTGAGGGGAACGGCACCTCTTTACCTTCAGGCTCTGGTCAGATCCTACACCCATACGAGGGCACTAAATTGATCTGGCCTGCTAGCCCCCCTACCTCTACAGAAGCACAGTTCCCACTCTGAAGGGTGTTCATGATGATGAGGGTCATCAGGGTCAGTTCTGAAGCCTTCGCTTAGCTAGACAGAGATTATTCTGGCTGCACCTTGACAGAGATGTTAGGGATTATGTCCGTGGTTGCCACTTTACAAGAATGGCTCAAACGTTTCCCTGCAGAGACCAATCAGCTAAGCATGTGGCAAGAATCCTATGGGACCCATACTTCTGTGTGTATGGACTTCCTGAGAGAATTCATAGTGGCCAAGGGGCAAGTTTCGAGAGTCAGTTGATCAGCGAGTTACTGGTGAGTCTCTGGTGTGAGGAAGTCGCACACGACACCGTATCACCCGATGGGGAATGGCAGCGTGGAATGTTTCAATTGGATGCTTGGCAACATGATCCGAGCTCTAGCACCTAACACTAAGCAGGACTGGCTGAGACGCATGCATACATGGACGTTCACCCATGTGACGACACCAGGAATTCTGTATCGAAGGATCCCTCGTTTGCCAGTAGATGTGGTTTTCAGAAACACTCTGAACGATCCAGCTGTTACCAATTACGACAAGTATGTGGTGTCGCTCTCCAACGATCTGAAGGATGCTATGGTGATATCGCAGGAACATGCTGCAAAATAACAAGTTTGGTTGCTCACAATGTGATGATGGATTCAGTATCAAACGGAGACAAGGGAGTTCCTTTCCTCAAGAAGAGAGTCAAGATTCACTATCTGGAATGGAGCAGGATGTGTCTGTTCAAGGTGTCACTCAGGGAGAACCAGATCACGAAGAGGAAAGAGAAGCAGACCTATCTGCGGAAGAGAGAACAAATTCCATTCCTGAAAGAGAGAGAGAGAGCTCTTTACCTGATCACGTGCTTCTGGACTCTGAAGGAAGAACTTGAGATTGGATCACATAGTTACCAAGTAGTAGAGATGAGCATTAGGAATCTTCAGGTGTGACCTCAGAACCCAAACACGCTCTTCTACCGCTATTGGAAAGTCTGATCAGGCGCGTGTTTTCCCAACACGCAAACCACGCAATTGCTTGGGGCCCGCAGTGAAGGGGGCCCCCTGCTGCCCGTAAGCAGACATTATAATACAATTATTTTTGCCATAAAAATATATAGAAAATATATAAAAATATATTACAATTATTTAATTTACATACAATTGCTTTTGCACCTAATTTCAAAGATTTATTAGACCACACACACCATGCCTGCACATCACAGGGTCTATTAATTAAACACACTTCGTGACAGTTCTGAGCTCCCGTAAATAGCCAACTGACAGACAGTACTAGCTAGCTTCAGTCAGTCACAAACAAAATGTAATGCACAATGAAGCGAACATATCCAAGTGGGGCTCAAAAATGAAAAAAAGGTTAAAGAAAAAAACTCAACAGGAAAATTTGCAAAAGTTAACCAGTTTCTTCAGAAACACTACTGAAAAGGAATTGGATGGAGATACTGCCGGTAATTTTGCAACTACAAGTTGTAGCAGCGCGGTTAGCAGCACAGACCTACCTGCTAATGCTACAGCGACTAGCTCGAAGGCTGCACCCGCCACAGAGCTTGACAGATCGCCTGATGACGTACCTGTAAATGCAGGTTTGGTGAGTGAAAGTTGTGAAACTGTCATTCTCTCGGACGACACAGCGCTTTGGCCAGACAGGCTTACCGACCACGAGAGATGTCAACTTGTCAAAAGAGGTCCAGTTCAAATTAAGGGTTATGACTTCCCACAAAATGATGATAAAGTCCCACGTCGTTTTACTGAAAAATATTACCAAACGAAAACGAAAAACGGAGAAGAAATACCCCGTAACTGGTTAGTTTGTTCTATGAGCAGTGATTCTGTGTTTTGTTTTTGCTGCAAGCTCTTTGAAAGAGAGACAACATATACACTGAGCAGCAGTTGCTTTCAGTTGTGGGTGAATATTCATAGCCACTTGAAAGAGCACAAGAAGGGCAGATCGCATCATGCCAATATGGAACAATGGCGTGAATTTAAAAAATGACTTGACAGTGACAGTGCCAGTCAGAGACAGAGAGAGAGGCAAAAACCTAAGAAAGAAATTGAGAACTCTGTCCAACCAAAAACATAGCCTCACCCTACTAGTCTACACCTTCACTATGGTGAATCACTAAAACAATACAGAAATACACCTTTACTATGGTGAATCACTAAAACAATACAGAAATACACCTTCACTATGGTGAATCACTAAAACAATACAGAAATACACCTTCACTATGGTGAATCACTAAAACAATACAGAAATACACCTTCACTATGGTGAATCACTAAACCAATACAGAAATACACGTTCACTATGGTGAATCACTAAAACAATACAGAAATACACCTTCACTATGGTGAATCACTAAACCAATACAGAAACACACTTTCACTATGGTGAATCACTAAAACAATACAGAAATACACCTTCACTATGGTGAATCACTAAACCAATACAGAAATACACCTTCACTATGGTGAATCACTAAACCAATACAGAAATACACCTTCTATATGGAAAATCACTAAAACAATGCAGAAATACAGAATTACACAGCACATTAGAAATCAGCTCAATGTAATTGAAGAATCCATATAATCTTACCATTTCTTAGAAAAATGTAAAACACTAAACAAACAACAATAATACAAAAGTCATGTGGTGTTGATGGTATCCTAAATTAAATTATAAAATATACAGACCTCAAATTCCAATTGGTTATAATTAAAAACATCATCCTCAGCTCTGGCATCTTCCCCAATATCTGGAACCAAGGACTGATCACCCCAATCCACAAAATTAGGAGACAAAGTTGACCCCAATAACTACCGTTTGATATGCATCAACAGCAACCTTGGGAAAATCCTCTGCATTATCATTAACAGCAGACTAGTTCATTTCCTCAGTGAAAACAATGTACTGAGCAAATGTCAAATTGGCTTTTTACCAAATTACCGTACGACAGACCACGTATTCACCCTGCACACCCTAATGTACAAACAAACAAACCAAAACAAAGGCAATGTCTTCTCATGCTTTGTTGATTTCAAAAAAGCTTTTGACTCAATTTGGCCTGAAGGTCTGCTATACAAATTGATGGAAAGTGGTGTTGGGGGAAAAACATATGAGATTATAAAATCCATGAACACAAACAACAAGTGTGCGGTTAAAATTGAAAAAAAAAACATTTATTTTCACAGCTCCATGGGGTGAGACAGGGATGCAGCTTAATGCCCACCCTCTTAAACATATACAGTGGGGAGAACAAGTATTTGATACACTGCAGATTTTGCAGGTTTTCCCACTTACAAAGCATGTAGAAGTCTGTAATTTTTATCATATGTACTCTTCAACTGTGAGTGACGGAATCTAAAACAAAAATCCAGAAAATCACATTGTATGATTTTTAAGTAATTAATTTGCATTTTATTGCATGACATAAGTATTTGATACATCAGAAAAGCAGAACTTAATATTTGGTACAGAAACCTTTGTTTGCAATTACAGAGATCATACGTTTCCTGTAGTTCTTGACCAGGTTTGCACACACTGCAGCAGGGATTTTGGCCCACTCCTCCATCCAGATCCTTCAGGTTTCGGGGCTGTCGCTGGGCAATACGGACTTTCAGCTCCCTCCAAAGATTTTCTATTGGGTTCAGGTCTGGAGACTGGCTAGGCCACTCCAGGACCTTGAGATGCTTCTTACGGAGCCACTCCTTAGTTGCCCTGGCTGTGTGTTTCGGGTCGTTGACATGCTGGAAGACCCAGCCACGACCCATCTTCAATGCTCTTACTGAGGGAAGGAGGTTGTTGGCCAAGATCTCGCGATACATGGCCCCATCCATCCTCCCCTCAATACGGTGCAGTCGTCCTGTCCCCTTTGCAGAAAAGCATCCCCAAAGAATGATGTTTCCACCTCCATGCTTCACGGTTGGGATGGTGTTCTTGGGGTTGTACTCATTCTTCTTCTTCCTCCAAACACGGCGAGTGGAGTTTAGACCAAAAAGCTCTATTTTTGTCTCATCAGACCACATGACCTTCTCCCATTCCTCCTCTGGATCATCCAGATGGTCATTGGCAAACTTCAGACGGGCCTGGACATGCGCTGGCTTGAGCAGGGGGACCTTGCGTGTGCTGCAGGATTTTAATCCATGACGGCGCAGTGTGTTACTAATGGTTTTCTTTGAGACTGTGGTCCCAGCTCTCTTCAGGTCATTGACCAGGTCCTGCCGTGTAGTTCTGGGCTGATCCCTCACATTCCTCATGATCATTGATGCCCCACGAGGTGAGATCTTGCATGGTGCCCCAGACCGAGGGAGATTGACCGTCATCTTGAACTTCTTCCATTTTTCTAATAATTGCGCCAACAGTTGTTGCCTTCTCACCAAGCTGCTAGCCTATTGTCCTGTAGCCCATCCCAGCCTTGTGCAGGTCTACAATTGTATCCCTGATGTCCTTACACAGCTGTTTGATTGAGTGTGTGGAGTCCGTTTGATTGAGTGTGTGGACAGGTGTCTTTTATACAGGTAACGAGTTCAAACAGGTGCAGTTAATACAGGTAATGAGTGGAGAACAGGCGGGCTTCTTAAAGAAAAACTAACAGGTCTGTGAGAGCCGGAATTCTTACTGGTTGGTAGGTGATCAAATACTTATGTCATGCAATAAAATGCAAATTAATTATTTAAAAATCATACAATTTGATTTTCTGGATTTTTGTTTTAGATTCCGTCTCTCACAGTTGAAGTGTACCTATGATAAAAATTACAGACCTCTACATGCTTTGTAAGTAGGAAAACCTGCAAAATCGGCAGTGTATCAAATACTTGTTCTCCCCACTGTATATCAACGAACTGGCAAGGGCACTAGAACAGTCTGCAGGACCCGGCCTCACCCTACTAGTCAAATGTCTACTATTTGCTTATGATCTGGTGCTTCTGTCCCCAACCAAGGAGGGCCTACAGCAGCACCTAGATCTTCTGCACAGATTGGGCCCTGACAGTAAATTTCAGTAAGACAAGAATAACGGTGTTCCAAAAAAGGTCCAGTTGCCAGGACCACAAATACAAATTCCATCTAGACACTGTTGCCCTAGAGCACACAAAAAACTATACATACCTCGGCCTAAACATCAGCACCACAGGTAACTTCCACAAAGCTGCGAACGATCTGAGAGACAAGGCAAGAAGGACCTTCTATGCCTTCGAAAGGAACATAAAATTCAACATACCAATTAGGATCTGGCTAAAAATACTTGAATCAGTCATAGAACCCATTGCCCTTCATAGTTGTGAGGTCTGGGGTCCGCTCACCAACCAAGAATTCACAAAATGGGACAAACACCAAAATGAGACTCTTCATGCAGAATTCTGCAAAAAAATACCCTGTGTACAATGTAATGCATGCCTCTCTGAGCCGATACACACAGATTATCAAAATCCAGAAAATAGCTGTTAAATTCTATAACCACCTAAAAGGAAGCGATTCCCAAACCTTCCATAACAAAGCCATCACCTACAGAGAGATGAACCTGGAGAAGAGTCCCCTAAACAAGCTGGTCCTGGGGTTCTGTTCACAAACACAAACAGACACCACAGAGCCCCAGGACAACAACACAATTAGACCCAACCAAATCATGAGACAACAAAAAGAGAATTACTTGACACATTGGAAATAATTAACAAATCAAATCAAATCAAAATGTATTGGTCACATACACGTGTTTAGCAGATGTTAATGCGGGTGTAGTGAAATGCTTGTGATTCTAGCTCCGACAATGCAGTGTGACTCTGTTACAGAGTGTTAGGTGAATTTTTTTTTTTTTATAATAATGATACAAATATTTTAAGTTGATATAGATAAATAAGGAGTAATCAGGTAATCAAGCCTACTACTGTTGTATCGTCTGCAAACTTGAAGATTGACTTTGAGGCGTGCTTGGCCACACAGTCATGGGTGAACAGGGGGTACAGCAGGGGCTGAGCATGCACCCTTGTGGGGTCCCAATGTTGAGGATCAGCGAAGTGGAGGTGTTGTTTCCTACCTTCACCACCTGGGGGCGACCCGTCAGGAAGTCCAGGACCAAGTTGCACAGGGCGGGGTTCAGACCCAGGGCCTCGAGCTTAATGATGAGCTTGGAGGGTACTATGGTGTTGAATGCTGAGCTATAGTCAATGAACAGTATTCTTACATAGGTGTTCCTCTTATCCAGATGGGATAGGGAAGTGTGTAATGTGATGGCGATTGCATCGTCTGTGGATCTATTGGGGCGGTAAGCAAATTGAAGTGGGTCTAGGGTGGCAGGTAAGGTAGAGGTGATATGATCCTTGACTAGTCTCTCAAAGCACTTCATGATGACAGAGGTGAGTGTTAAGGGGTGATAGTCATTTAGTTCAGTTACCTTTGCTTTCTTGGGTACAGGAACAATGGTGGCCATCTTGAAGCATGTGGGGACAGCAGACTGGGATTGGGAGAGATTGATTATGTCTGTAAACACTCCAGCCAGCTGGTCTGCGCATGCTCTGAGGACGCAGCTAGGGATGCCGTCTGGGCCGGGAGCCTTACAAGGGTTAACACGCTTGAATGTCTTACTCACGTCGGCCACAGAGAAAGAGAGCCCACAGTCTTTGGTAGCGGGCTGCGTCGATGGCACTATATCATTGTAAATAAGAATTTGTTCTTAACTGACTTGCCTAGTTAAATAAAGGTTAAAAAAAATTGTTTGTTTGTTTTTAGCCATATTCCCAGACACCTTGCGATGGTTCATGCTTTTGGTTTTGCACGAATGCTGCCATCTACGGTTTCTGGTTAGGGTAGGTTTTAATAGTCACAGTGGGTACAACATCTCCTATACACTTCCTGATAAACTCAGTCACCCTCTCAGTGTATTCTTCTATGTTATTATCGGAGGCTACCCGGAATATATGCGCGTGATCAAAACAATCTTGAAGCGTGGATTCCGATTGGTCAGACCAGCGTAGAATAGTCCTTAGCACGGGTATTTCCTGTTTGAGTTTATGCCTATAGGAAGGGAGGGGCAAAATGGAGTCGTGATCAGATTTGATGGGGGAGAGCGGGGGAGGGGCTTGTAGGCATCCGAGAAGTTG
Source organism: Thymallus thymallus (assembly GCA_023634145.1). Lineage (NCBI taxonomy): Eukaryota > Metazoa > Chordata > Actinopteri > Salmoniformes > Salmonidae > Thymallus > Thymallus thymallus. The sequence continues at coordinate 37,847,819 of CM042378.1, read as the reverse complement.
GAGAAGCAGTTGTTGAGTGTTTTAGCAGTGCGAGTACTACAGTCAATGTGTTGATAAAACTTTGGTAGCGTTTTTCTCAAAGTTGCTTTGTCAAAATCCCCAGCTACAATAAATGCAGCCTCAGGATATGTGGTTTCCAGTTTGCATAAAGTCCAGTGTAGTTATTTGAGGGCCGTCGTGGTATCAGCTTGAGGGGGAATATACATGGCTGTGACTATAACCAAAGAGAATTCTCTTGGGAGGAAATACGGTCGGCACTTGATTTTGAGGTATTCTAGGTTGGGTGAATAAAGGACTTGAGTTCCTGTACGTTATCACAATCACACCATGAGTAGTTAATCATGAAACAAACACCCCTGCTCTTCTTCTTCCCGGAGAGATGCTTATTCCTGTTCATCCTGCGCAATGAACTGAGAACCCAACTGGACGGGGACAGTATATCCGGAGAGAGCCATGTTTCCGTGAAACAGAGTATGTTACTGTCCCTGATGTCTCTCTGGAAGGAGATCCTCGCTGAACTCGTCAGCTTTATAATCCAGAGACTGAACATTAGAGAGTAATATAATCTGAAGCGGTGGATGGTGTGTTCCTCCTGAGTCGGACTAGACGTCCTCTCTGAATACCTCTTCTCCGCCGGCTGTGTTTTGGATCAGCCTCTGGAATCAGTTCAATTGCCCTGGGGGGTACAAACAAAGGATCCAATTCGGGAAAATCGTATTCTTGGTTGTAATGTTGGTGAGTCACCGTCACTCTGATATCCAAAAGTTCTTCCCGGCTGTATGTAATAACACCAAACATTTCCTGGACTAATAATGTAAGAAATATCACATAATAAAAATTAAATACTGCAAAGTTGACTAGGAGCTAGGAGCACGGACGCCATTTCTATCGGCACCATCTTGAATTGTAAATACATCCCATATTTATTTTACCTTTTTGTACAACACTGTATATACTGTACACATATGACATTTGAAATGTCTTTATTCTTTTGGAACTTTGAGTATAATGTTTACTTTAAATTTTTTATTGTTTATTTAACTTTTGTTTATGATCTACTTCACTTGCTTTGGCGATGTTAACATATGTTTCCCATGTAGATAAAGCCCTTACATTGAATTGAGAGATGGTTTGAGAGAGACAGCGACATAGAGAGATAGAGACATTAAGAGAGAGACAGTGACAGCGACACAGAGAGAGACATTAAGAGAGAGACAGTGACAGCGACACAGAGAGAGACATTAAGAGAGAGACAGCGACATAGAGAGATAGAGACATTAAGAGAGAGACAGCGACATAGAGAGATAGAGACATTAAGAGAGAGACAGTGACAGCGACACAGAGAGAGACATTAAGAGAGAGACAGCGACATAGAGAGATAGAGACATTAAGAGAGAGACAGCGACATAGAGAGATAGAGACATTAAGAGAGAGACAGCGACATAGAGAGATAGAGACATTAAGAGAGAGACAGTGACATAGAGAGAGACATTAAGAGAGAGACAGCGACATAGAGAGATAGAGACATTAAGAGAGAGACAGTGACATAGAGAGAGACATTAAGAGAGAGACAGCGACATAGAGAGATAGAGACATTAAGAGAGAGACAGTGACATAGAGAGAGACATTAAGAGAGAGACAGTGACATAGAGAGAGACATTAAGAGAGAGACAGCGACATAGAGAGATAGAGACATTAAGAGAGAGACAGCGACATAGAGAGATAGAGACATTAAGAGAGAGACAGCGACACAGAGAGAGACATTAAGAGAGAGACAGTGACATAGAGAGATAGAGACATTAAGAGAGAGACAGCAACATAGAGAGATAGAGACATTAAGAGAGAGACAGCGACATAGAGAGATAGAGACATTAAGAGAGAGACAGCGACATAGAGAGAGACATTAAGAGAGAGACAGCGACATAGAGAGATAGAGACATTAAGAGAGAGACAGCGACATAGAGAGATAGAGACATTAAGAGAGAGACAGCGACATAGAGAGATAGAGACATTAAGAGAGAGACAGCGACATAGAGAGATAGAGACATTAAGAGAGAGACAGTGACATAGAGAGAGACATTAAGAGAGAGACAGTGACATAGAGAGAGACATTAAGAGAGAGACAGCGACATAGAGAGATAGAGACATTAAGAGAGAGACAGCGACATAGAGAGAGACATTAAGAGAGAGACAGCGACATAGAGAGATAGAGACATTAAGAGAGAGACAGCGACATAGAGAGATAGAGACATTAAGAGAGAGACAGCGACATAGAGAGAGACATTAAGAGAGAGACAGCGACATAGAGAGATAGAGACATTAAGAGAGAGACAGCGACATAGAGAGATAGAGACATTAAGAGAGAGACAGCGACATAGAGAGATAGAGACATTAAGAGAGAGACAGCGACATAGAGAGAGACATTAAGAGAGAGACAGCGACATAGAGAGAGACATTAAGAGAGAGACAGCGACATAGAGAGATAGAGACATTAAGAGAGAGACAGCGACATAGAGAGATAGAGACATTAAGAGAGAGACAGTGACATAGAGAGATAGAGACATTAAGAGAGAGACAGCGACATAGAGAGATAGAGACATTAAGAGAGAGACAGCGACATAGAGAGATAGAGACATTAAGAGAGAGACAGCGACATAGAGAGATAGAGACATTAAGAGAGAGACAGTGACATAGAGAGAGACATTAAGAGAGAGACAGTTCCTCTCCTCTCCTCTCCTCTCCTCTCCTCTCCTCTCCTCTCCTCTCCATCTGCTTTCATTTTCCCCGGCATGTATGACCAACAGAAAATACATTCCAAACGGTCCCCGCTAACCCCAACTCCCCCCTACTCTAAACCACCTCCCCCTCATTTACCCTCCTCCCCCCACCTCCCCCTCCTCCCCCCACCTCCCCCACCCCCGTCTTTCTCTTGGCAGGAGGGCTCGTGTCTCAGATTTACTCATGAAGACTTTGCCAGACAGTGAGAGAGAGGGAGGGAGGTAGTGAGAGAGAGGGAGAGAGGGAGCAATGCATAGAGGGCCTGAATGAAGCAGGAACATGATCTGGAGAGGCAGGCAGGTCAGCAATGAGAGAGAAAAAAAGAGTGAGAGCCAGAGAGGGACAGAGAGAAAAAGAAAGTGACAAGGAGATAGAAAGAAGAAAAGAGTGAAAGACGGGACTCTCCATTGGTCCTAGCAGGGGCATATTATCACCACTGTTCTGCCTCTCCATTGGTCCTAGCAGGGGCATATTATCACCACTGTTCTGCCTCTCCATTGGTCCTAGCAGGGGCATATTATCACCACTGTTCTGCCTCTCCATTGGTCCTAGCAGGGGCATATTATCACCACTGTTCTGCCTCTCCATTGGTCCTAGCAGGGGCATATTATCACCACTGTTCTGCCTCTCCATGGGTCCTAGCAGGGGCAGGACAATCAACACATCACATCAACAATAATAAACCAGGACAAACCTCAGTGAATTCTTCCCTCATCAATTTCCTAAACTGCTCTATTGGCACCAGGGATTTAAGATTTAATGAGGTTTGTCAATTATTCCAAACATGGGGGCGTTAAAACTAATGGCTGATTTACCAAGGTTGGGACCTCAAGAGTTAACCAACCCTCTGAGTGGGTTGGTTGACCTACATTTTTTATACAGCCAGAGTTGGTTGATAAAGAACCTTTTAGGTACAGTGTGGGGTTCTGGACGTGGCATCTACAGTTCTTTAGAATTCTAAAAGGTTCGTTAAATGTATGGAAGCCTGCAGATGTGTCCCTTTCATATCACACAGCACATTGAACATTGTTAACTAGTATATATTTTTTCAGTGTAACATTTATAGTGTTCGTTCAAGAGTTAAATGAACACTGTAAAGTTACGTAAAAGAACTCCAGTGTTGGTATTATTAACCAGGAATGCCACCTCCAACGTCGTTTTAGAGAATTTAACAGTACGTCTAACCGGCCTCACAACCTCAGATATATACCAGAAGCCGGATGTGGAGAACCTGGGCTGGTGTGGTTACACACCAGATACTGACTGGTTTTCTGGTCACACCAGATACTGACTGGTTTTCTGGTCACACCAGATACTGACTGGTTTTCTGGTCACACCAGATACTGACTGGTTTTCTGGTCACACCAGATACTGACTGGTTTTCTGGTCCAAGCCCCCACCTTTTGTTTTAGGTATCTGTGACCAACAAATGCATCTCTGTATTCCCAGTCATGTGAAATTCATAGATTAGGACCTAATGCATTTATTTTAATTGACTGATTTCCTTATATGAACTGTAACTCAGTAAAATCTTTTAAATTGCTACATGTTGTGTTTATATATTTGTTTCAGTGTAGCAAGGAACTCCCCACACCTGGTTGTCTAGGTCTTAATTGAAAGGAAAAAACAAAAACCTGCAGACACTCGGCCCTCACTCGGCCCTCCAAGGTTGGTCCTCCATGGCCTATGGCATCGCTCTCAAGACCCTTATTTGGTTCCAACTTGCACATTTATTTTTAAGAGTGTACTGGCAGTTCTACTCCCTCCAAGAGGGTCGTTGCCACTGCAGCCAAAGTTGTGTTCAGTTTAGCATCAAACCATGGTTGAAGGAAGAAAAAAAGTAGATGGAAAACTCTGTGGGCTTTTAGGACCACAGCCCTCCTGGCAATACAACAGATGGAAAGAGGACACATTGCTCCAGAGCTAACAGCAACACTCCTCCAATGGAGAGTTAACTAGTAGATTTCTGTACAGGGAATAGCGTACTATTTTGGACGCCTATACAATCTTAAATAAACAGTTGGAACCAAATATGGTTCTTGAGAGCGATGCTATAGGGGAACCATGTTAGGGTCTCTGAAAAACCATACATGTGATGGTTCTTTGAAGAAGAACCTTCATTTTATTCAGCGTAGAGAGAATCTGTTTTCTCATTTTCTATCAGCGAAAATTGTGTTTTTCAATGACAGACATGTCTTTGTTTAAAATCTATCACTTGATGGTTTCATTTCTGTCACGACTTCGGCTGAAGTTGGTCCCTCCCCTGGGTCGGGCTACCAAAGGCGGTCGACGTCACCGGAGTTCTAGCAGCCACCGATCCATTTCACAGTTTACGTTTGTCCTGTCTCATCGCACACCCGGTTCCCATTCCCACTAATTGTATGTTGACTATTTATTCCCTCTGCTCCCCCATGGTTCTTGTCCGTGATTGTTACGTGTCAGTGTATGTTCGTTGCCTTCGTGAACATTAAATTCATTGTTTCGCATCACGCCTGTCTCCCTGCGCCTGCTTTCCCCCATTCTGCGCTCATCGCGCACCAATACTCTGACAATTTCAGAGAGACAAATACAGTATATGTATATATATAGTACCTACAAACCCTTAACCAACAATGATTTAATACATTTAAAGAAAACATAATATTTTTTTTTATTGAAAGTAAAAGCAGTAAATAGTAAAACAGCAGCAGTAGGATAACAATGGATCAAATTGCTGAAGGACACGTCAACATGTATTATTAACTAGTGTATTGGAACCAGCGACCTTTCAGTTACTAGCCCAACGCTCTAGGCTATCTGCCACCCGTATAGAGGTCCTGGATGGCAGGAAACTTGGCCCCAGTGATGTACTGGGCAGTACGCACTACCCTCTGTAGTGCCTTGCGGTCAGAGGTCGAGCAGTTGCCATACCAGGCAGTGATGCAACCAGTCAGGATGCTCTCGATGTTGCAGCTGTAGAACCTTTTGAGGATATGAGGACCCATGCCAAATCTTTTCAGTCTCTTCGGAGAATAGGCTTTGTCGTGACCTCTTCATGACTGTCTTGGTGTGTTTGGACCATGATAGTTTGTTGATGATGTGGACACCAAGGAACTTGAAGCTCTCAACCTGCTCCACGTGCTTGGTCCTCCTTTTCCTGTAGTCCACAATCACATCCTTTGTCTTAATCACGTTGAGGGAGAGGTTGATGTCGTGGCACCACACGGCCAGGTCTCTGACCTCCTCCCTATAAGATGTCTCATCGTTGTCGGTGATCAGGCCTACCACTGTTGTGTCGTCAGTAAACTTGATGATGGTGTTGGAGTCATGCCTGGCCATGCAGTCATGAGTGAACAGGGAGTACAGGAGGGGACTCTGCACGATGTGTTGTTACCTATCCTTACCATCTGTGGGGTCCTTAGCTTAGTGATGAGCTTTGAGGTTACTATGGTGTTGAAGGCTGAGCTGTACAGTCATGGCCAAAAGTTTTGAGAATGACACAAGTATTGGTCTCCACAAAGTTTGCTGCTTCAGTGTTCTTAGATCTTTATGTCAGTAGTTACTATGGTACACACAAGTGTCAAAGGCTTTCAATGACAATGACATTCAGTTTACGCAAAGAGTCAATATTTGTTGACCCTTCTTTTTCAAGACCTCTGCAATCCGCCCTGGCATGCTGTCAATTAACTTCTGGGCCACATCCTGACTGGTGGCAGGCCATTCTTCATAATCAATGCTTGGAGTTTGTCAGAAGTTGTGGGTTTTTGTTTGTCCAACCACCTCTTGAGGATCGACCACAAGTTCTCAATGGGATTAAGGTCTGGGGAGTTTCCTGGCCATGGACCCAAAATGTCGATGTTTTGTTCCCCGAGCCACTTAGTTATCACTTTTGCCTTATGGCAAGGTGCTCCATCATGCTGGAAAAGGCATTCGTCACCAAACTGTTCTTGGATGGTTGGGAGAAGTTGCTCTCGAAGGATGTGTTGGTACCATTCTTTATTCATGGCTGTGTTCTTAGGCAAAATTGTGAGTGAGCCCACTCCCTTGGCTGAGAAGCAACCCCACACATGAATGGTCTCATGATGCTTTAATGTTGGCATGACACAGGACTGATGGTAGCGCTCACCTTGTCTTCTCCGGACAAGGTGTTTTCCGGATGGACCAAACAATTATCAGAGAAAATGACTACCCCAGTCCTCAGCAGTCCAATCCCTGTACCTTTTGCAGAATATCAGTATGTCCCTGATGTTTTTCCTGGAGAGAAGTGGCTTCTTTGCTGCCCTTCTTGACATCAGGCCATCCTCCAAAGGTCTTCACCTCACTGTGCGTGCAGATGCACTCACACCTGCCTGCTGCCATTCCTGAGCAAGCTCTGCACTGGTGGTGCCCCGATCCCGCAGCTGAATCAACTTTAGGAGACGGTCCTGGCGCTTGCTGGACTTTCTTGGGCGCCCAAACGCCTTCTTCACAACAATTGAACCTCTCTCCTTGAAGTTCTTGATGATTCCGATAAATGGTTGATTTAGGTGCAATCTTACTAGCAGCAATATCCTTGCCTGTGAAGCCCTTTTTGTGCAAATTAATGATGATGGCACGTGTTTCCTTGCAGGTAACCATGGTTGACAGAAGAAGAACAATGACTTTAAGCACCACCCTCCTTTTAAAGCTTCCAGTCTGTTATTCTGACTCAATCAGCATGACAGAGTGATCTCCAGCCTTGTCCTCGTCAACACTCTCACCTGTGTTAACGAGACAATCACTGACATGAAGGCAGCTGGTCCTTTTGTGGCAGGGCTGAAATGCAGTGGAAATGTTTTTTGGGGGATTAAGTTCATTTTCATGGCAAAGAGGGACTTTGCAATAAATTGCAATTCATCTGATCACTCTTCATGACATTCTGGATTATATGCAAATTGCTATCATCAACACCGAGGCAGCAAACTTTGAGGAGACCAATACTTGTGTGTCATTCTCAAAACTTTTGACCACGACTGTAATCAATGAATAGCATTCTCACATAGGTGTTCCTTTTGTCCAGGCGGGAAAGGGCAGTGTTGAGTGCGATTTAGATTGCAGCATCTGTAGATCTATTGGGCCGGTATGCAATGTGAAGTGGTTCTAGGGTTTCTGGGAAAACGGTGTTGATGTGAGCCATGACCAGCCTTTCAAAGCACTTCATTTCTACAGACATGAGTACTACGGGTAGGTACACACACAAATCACACACAAATCCATGATGGCGTAACAGTGCGGACGTGTTTTCTCTGTCCCGTGTAAATAGTCTGTAATTAGTCTGTCTTTTTCCGTATATTCTTCTTATTCCCCATATACCTTTCCCGCCTCACCCAACAAGGAATGGATCTGCAATTTTCAATATTTCTTTACATTGTCATTTAACTGAACCGCCGACAGAAGCTAGCCTGCTAGCTAGCGTGCTAACTAGCTACTAGCCACTATTAGCCACTGCTAGCGGTCCTCACCACTGCTCTGCCTGCATCAGCCAGGACTATTACACCGGATCGTCGCAGCTAGCTAGCTGCAACCGAGTGGCTGATGTTGTTTGGTTAACACTACTGTCCAAAGCTTGCACCAGTTAGCCTTGAGCTAGCCCCGAGCTAGGCCCATCTCCTAGCTAGCCGACATGTACTAGCTAATTTCCCAGGCTACAGTACCTTTGTGAACCGGCCTTGGACCTTCAACTGTCGACACGGAGCCCCGCCGACCCATCATGACTGGTCTGCCGATGTAATCGTCCGACGTGGTCTCAACAGGCTTTTACCTCTGTAACGTCGCCGAAGATCCTTCTGCTAGCCCCGGCCCGCTAGCATTCTGAATGCCGTGCCTCCCGCTCGCCTAGTGCAGCGCCCAATGAACTGCTCCCTGGCTCACCTCTTGCTGCTCATTGGACCTTATGATCACTCGGCTAAATAGCTGTTCCTTACACGGTACCTCATTCTGTTTATCTGTTAAGCCTCAGCTCTGAACTCAGGTCCTGTGTGTAGCACAACATTCTCTCTAACTGACCCTCTCTGTCCATTCATCACCATTACCAGTTGTTGTCTTAACTCTCTTGATTAACTCCTGTGATTGTTTTATGCCTCTCTCTCATGTCAATATGCCTTGTCTGTTGCTGTTTAGGTTAGTTCTTATTGTTCTATTCCGCTGTAGAGCCCCCAGTCCTGCTCAACATGCCTCAGATAGCTCCTTTGTCCCCCCCCCCCCCCACACACACATGCAGAGAACTCACCTGGCTTAACTGGTGCCTCCAGAGATGCAATCTCTTTCATCGTTACCCAATGCCTAGCTTTACTTCCACTGAATTCACATCCTACCATTGCATCGTCTGTACATTATGCCCTGAATCTATTCTACCACGTCCAGAAATCTGCTCCTTTTATTCTCTCTACCCAACGCACTAGACGACCAGTTCTTAAAGCCTTTAGCCGTACCCTTATCCTACTCCTCCTCTGTTCCTCTGGTGATGTTGAGGTAAACCCAGGTCCTGTAGCCCCCAGTACTACACCTATTCCCCAGGCGCTCTCATTTGTTGACTTCTACAACTGTAAAAGCCTTGGTTTCATGCATGTTAACATCAGAAGCCTCCTCCCTAAGTTTGATTTATTCACAGCTTTAGCACACTCCGCCAACCCGGATGTCCTAGCCGTGTCTGACTCCTGGCTCAGGAAGGCCACCAAAAATTCGGACATTTCCATCCCCAACTACAATATTTCCTGTCAAGATAGAACTGCCAAAGGAGGCGGAGTCTATCTACTACAGAGATAATCTGCAGAGTTCTGTCATACTATCCAGGTCTGTGCCCAAACATTTTGAGCTTCTAGTTTAAAAAATCCACCCTCAGCCCCCAGCTGTGCCCTGGACACCATATGTGAATTGATTGCCCCCCCATCTATCCTCAGAGTTCGTACTGTTAGGTGACCTAAACTGGGATATGCTTAACACCCCGGCCGTCCTACAATCTAAGATAGATGCCCTCAATCTCACACAAATTATCAAGGAACCTACCAGGTACAACCCTGAATCTGTAAACATGGGCACCATCATAGATACCATCCTGACTAACTTGCCCTCCAAATACACCTCTGTTTTCAACCAGGATATCAGCGATCACTGCCTCATTGCCTGCGTCCGTAATGGGTCCGCAGTCAAACGACCACCCCTTACCACAGTCAAACGCTCCCTAAAACACTTCAGTGAGCAGGCCTTTCTAATCGATCTGGCCCGGGTATCCTGGAAGGATATTGACCTCATCCCGTCAGTAGAGGATACCTGGTTGTTCTTTAAAAGTGCTTTCCTCACCATCTTAAATAAGCATGCCCCTTTCAAAAAACGTTGAACTAAGAACAGATATAGCCCTTGGTTCACTCCAGACTTGACTTCCCTTGACCAGCACAAAAACATCCTGTGGCGCACTGCATTAGTATTGAATAGCCCCCGCGATACGCAACTTTTCAGGAAAGTCAGGAACCAATACACACAGTCAGTTAGAAAAGCAAAGACTAGCTTTTTCAAACAGAAATTTGCTTCCTATAGTACTAACTCCCAAAAGTTCTAGGACACTGTAAAGTCAATGGAGAATAAGAGCACCTCCTCCCAGCTGCCCACTGCACTGAGGCTAGGAAACAGTGTCACCACCACACCACAGAATTTCAATAAGCATTTTGCTACGGCTGGCCATGCTTTCCACCTGGCTACACCTACCCCGGCCAACAGCTTTGCACCCCCCGCAACAACCTGATCAAGCCCCCCACGCTTCTCCTTCACCAAAATCCAGATACAGATGTTCTGAAAGAGCTGCAAAATGGACCCCTACAAATCTGCTGGGCTAGACAATCTGGACCCTTTCTTTCTAAAATTATCCGCCAAAACTGTTGCAACCCCTATTACTAGCCTGTTCAACATCTCTTTCGTATCGTCTGAGATCCCTAGAGATTGTAAAGCTGCGACGGTCATCCCCCTCTTCAAAGGGGGAGACACTCTAGACCCAAACTGTTACAGACCTATATCCATCCTGCCCTGCCTTTCTAAAGTCTTCGAAAGCCAAGTTAACAAACAGATCACTGACCACTTCGAATCCCACCGTACCTTCTCTGCTATGCAATCTGGTTTCTGAGCTGGTCATGGGTGCACCTCAGCCACGCTCAAGGTACTAAACGATATCATAACCGCCATCGATAAAAGACAGTACTGTGCAGCCATCTTCATCAACCTGGCCAAGGCTTTCGACTCTGTCAATCACCGCATTCTTATTGGCAGACTCAACAGCCTTGGTTTCTCAAATGACTGCATTGCCTGGTTCTCCAACTACTTCTCTGATAGAGTTCAGTGTGTCAAATCGGAGGGCCTGTTGTCCGGTCCTCTAGCAGTCTCTATGGGGGTGCCACAGGGTTCAATTCTTGGGCCAACTCTATTCTCTATATATATCAACGATGTCGCTCTCGCTGCTGGTGACTCTCTGATCCATCTTTACGCAGACGACACCATTCTGTATACGTCTGGCCCCTCTTTGGACACTGTGTTAACTAACCTCCAAACAAGCTTCAATGCCATACAACACTCCTTCCGTGGCCTCAAACTGCTCTTAAATGCTAGTAAAACTAAATGCATGCTCTTCAACTGATCGCTGCCCACACCCGCCCACCGGACTATCATCACTACTCTCGACGGGTCTGACTTAGAATACGTGGACACCTACAAATACCTAGGTGTCTGGTTAGACTGTAAACTCTCCTTCCAGACTAACATTAAGCATCTCCAATCCAAAATTAAATCTGGAATCGGCTTCCTATTTCGCGACAAAGCCTCCTACACTCATGCTACCAAACATGCCTTTGTAATACTGACTATCCTACCGATCCTTGACTTCGGCGATGTAATTTGCAAAATAGCCTCCAACACTCTACTCAGCAAATCACAGTGCCATCCGTTTTGTTACCAAAGCCACATATACTACCCATCACTGCGACCTGTATGCTCTCGTTGGCAGGCCCTCACTACATATTTGTCGCCAAACCCACTGGCTCCAGGTCATCAATAAGTCTTTACTAGGTAAATCCCCACCTTATCTCAGCTCGCTGGTCACCATAACAACACCCACCAGTAGCATGCGCTCCAGCAGGTATATTTCACGTGTCATCCCAAAGCCAACACTTCTTTTGGCCTCCATTCCTTCCAGTTCTGTGCTGACGGCTTATACATCATATGAAGGATAGCATCACAAATGAATACATAAATAGCATCCCAAATTAATAGTTAAATAACACTTGATGACTTGATCATTTGAATCAGCTGTGTAGTGCTAAGGCAAAAACTTGTTGTATCGGCATTAATGAAGCCTATGGATTGAGTAGAATATAATAACTTCATTGTGCCAAGGATGCAAGTCCTATATACATGTAGTTATTACCCTGCATTGTAAACTGTACATTGAATATATTCACTGATCATGTACTCTTCCTTGGGAAATAAAAGGTGTTGTTCAGGAATGAATCTCTGTGAGACATTATTTTTCATTCATATCCAATACCAGGTGTATCAATCTCCATTCTTTGAATGATGCTGTGTCTGCAAGGCTGATTTCTAATTCATATATACAGAAAAAAAATAAAAGACAGAAAAGGAAAAAGGTAAGAACAGAAGAACATTATGTTTTTTTTATTGAATTAAATGATATAATTGTACCACTGTTTTTATTTCCAGTAGTGATGGACAGCTGGAGGCATTTTGAAAACATGCCGTGACCATAAGCTTAATAAACATATACATTTTCAACAGTTTTAAAACATTAAGATAAATGTTGTAAAGAAACAGGCAGGGAGCAGGTTTCAAACCTTCAACCATTGGGCCCGAAGCCCAGCGCGCTATCGACTGTGCCCCTAAAGCATGCTCGAGCGGCAGAGTCGATATAAACCCAGGGTATCAATATCATGAAAGACAAAAACTTACTGAGCATTTCATCCTCAAAACGCTATGAAGGTCTGATGTGCGGTGTGCATATTAACAGTAGAATATCTGGGACTCAACGAGTAGCCGACCAGTAGCCTCCAGTATAATAAATCAATTGAATACACACAATCACAAAGACAGCCATAAATATTTTGTTTAGGAAGGTCATAAAAAAAAACTAAGACAAGTTTCTTTCAAAATAAACAGAAAAGCATGTTTTAAGATTATTTAAGATTATTTCTCTGTGCTCTAGTAGCTGAGGCTATGGTTTCTCTGTACTATAGTAGCTGAGGCTATGGTTTCTCTGTACTATAGTAGCTGAGGCTATGGTTTTTTTTTACCTTTATTTGCTTCATGTCAACTAAATTAATTAACTTGTTATGCTCTTTCAGATATTGTATAGCAATCAAAACATCTGGCCTGCATGGACATCTGTACTGTAGGATTATTTAACTCTGACATCCAGTCAGCCAGTCCATACGTAAACTCTGTCATCCAGTCAGCCAGTCCATACGTAAACTCTGTCATCCAGTCAGCCAGTCCATACGTAAACTCTGTCATCCAGTCAGCCAGTCCATACGTAAACTCTGTCATCCAGTCAGCCAGTCCATACGTAAACTCTGTCATCCAGTCAGCCAGTCCATACCTAAACTCTGTCATCCAGTCAGCCAGTCCATACGTAAACTCTGTCATCCAGTCAGCCAGTCCATACGTAAACTCTGTCATCCAGTCAGCCAGTCCATACCTAAACTCTGTCATCCAGTCAGCCAGTCCATACGTAAACTCTGTCATCCAGTCAGCCAGTCCATACGTAAACTCTGTCATCCAGTCAGCCAGTCCATACCTAAACTCTGTCATCCAGTCAGCCAGTCCATACCTAAACTCTGTCATCCAGTCAGCCAGTCCATACCTAACTCTGTCATCCAGTCAGCCAGTCCATACGTAAACTCTGTCATCCAGTCAGCCAGTCCATACCTAAACTCTGCCATCCAGTCAGCCAGTCCATACCTAACTCTGCCATCCAGTCAGCCAGTCCATACCTAACTCTGCCATCCAGTCAGCCAGTCCATACCTAAACTCTGTCATCCAGTCAGCCAGTCCATACGTAAACGCTGTCATCCAGTCAGCCAGTCCATACCTAACTCTGTCATCCAGTCAGCCAGTCCATACCTAACTCTGTCATCCAGTCAGCCAGTCCATACCTAACTCTGTCATCCAGTCAGCCAGTCCATACGTAAACTCTGTCATCCAGTCAGCCAGTCCATACCTAACTCTGTCATCCAGTCAGCCAGTCCATACCTAACTCTGCCATCCAGTCAGCCAGTCCATACCTAAACTCTGCCATCCAGTCAGCCAGTTCATACCTAACTCTGTCATCCAGTCAGCCAGTCCATACGTAAACTCTGCCATCCAGTCAGCCAGTCCATACCTAACTCTGCCATCCAGTCAGCCAGTCCATACCTAACTCTGCCATCCAGTCAGCCAGTCCATACCTAACTCTGCCATCCAGTCAGCCAGTCCATACGTAAACTCTGTCATCCAGTCAGCCAGTCCATACGTAAACTCTGTCATCCAGTCAGCCAGTCCATACGTAAACTCTGTCATCCAGTCCATACCTAACTCTGCCATCCAGTCAGCCAGTCCATACCTAACTCTGCCATCCAGTCAGCCAGTCCATACCTAACTCTGCCATCCAGTCAGCCAGTCCATAGCTAAACTCTGTCATCCAGTCAGCCAGTCCATACCTAACTCTGCCATCCAGTCAGCCAGTCCATACCTAACTCTGCCATCCAGTCAGCCAGTCCATACCTAACTCTGCCATCCAGTCAGCCAGTCCATAGCTAAACTCTGTCATCCAGTCAGCCAGTCCATACCTAACTCTGCCATCCAGTCAGCCAGTCCATACCTAACTCTGCCATCCAGTCAGCCAGTCCATACCTAACTCTGCCATCCAGTCAGCCAGTCCATACCTAACTCTGCCATCCAGTCAGCCAGTCCATACCTAACTCTGCCATCCAGTCAGCCAGTCCATACCTAACTCTGCCATCCAGTCAGCCAGTCCATACCGAAACATGGCTTTCTGGAAATGTTCTGTCTGACTCCGTAAAGCCAGTTGGGTTCTCAGTACATCGCACAGATTAACGATTTATGATGTAACTGTGAGAACATACAGGAACTCAAGTCCTTCTGTTCACCAGACTTAGAATATCTAACAATCAAATGCCGACCATTCTACCTCCCGAGGGGGAATTTTCAGCCATCATTGCCACAGCCGTGTATATCCCCCCTCAAGCCGATACCACGTCGGCCCTTAAAGAACTTAATTGGACTTTATGCACATATCCTGAGGCTGCATTTATTGTAGCTGGGAATTTTAACAAAGCTCATTTGAGGAAAAGGCTCCCGAAATTATATAAACACATCGACTGTCGTACTCGCTGTGCTAAAAAGTTTGTGTTATTATCTTCCCAAAACTCCCAAAAATGATCTTCCCAAACCGTTGTAAAGCAGATTAATGTTCTTCATTTTAGTTATTTGGCCGCTTTAGTTGTGATTCAAACCTTATCAGGACATATAGACGCATGGACTACATGAGGTGGGCAACTAAAAACTATCTGCATCATTCACTGATAATATATAATTCACCAGTGAAAGGCTAATATTGTCACCCATCACACTATTCTTGATTTCATCTTTACATATACTAAATAATGTGTGACATTAGTTTTGATTTAGAATGGACCATTATCATGCACCTGTCTGAAACATGTCATCTATGTACTTTAATAGCTAATGGAGGACACTTTTCCCGTGGTTTATTTTCATGCCAGCCAGGTAGACTATACTCCTGTTGTAAAGAGAAGCAATGTGCTTAATATTAGGAAAGTTGAGAAATAAATATAGTAGGTCTAGTCTATAGAAAGCTGATGGAATCCTCCTCTTTTTAATAGAGGCTCTCACAGAGGAGGTGAGGGCTCTGGGAGTGTGGTGCCAGGGTAATAACCTCTCACTCAACATCAACAAAACTAAGGAGATGATCGTGGACTTCAGGACACAGCAGAGGGAGCACCTCCTATCCACATCGATGGGACCACAGTGGAGAAGGTGGAAAGCTTCAAGTTCCTCGGTGTACACATCACTGACAAACTGAAATGGTCCACCCACACAGACAGTGTGGTGAAGAAGGTGCATCAGAGCCTCTTCAACCTCAGGAGGCTAAAGAAATGTGACTCATCACCTAAAACCCTCACTAACTTCTACAGATGCACAATTGAGAGCATCCTGTTGGACAGTATCACCGCCTGGTACGGCAACTGCACCGCCCACAACCGCAAAGCAGAGGGTGGTGCAGTCTACCCAACGCATTACTGGGGGCAAACTTCTCGCCCTCCTGGACACCTACAGCACCCGATGCCATAGGAAGGCCAAAAAGATCATCAAAGACATCAACCACCCGAGCCACTGCCTGTTCACTCAGCTATCAACCAGAAGGTGAGGTCAGTACAGGTGCATCAAAGCTGGGACCAAGAGACTGAAAAACAGCTTCTATCTCAAGGCCATCAGACTGTTAAATAGCCATCACTAACACATTAGAGGCTGCTGACTATAGACATAGACATGGAATCACTGGCCACTTTAATAATATATCCGTATCTGCATCACTCATCTCATATGTATAAACTGTACACTATACTATTCTATGGTATCTTAGTCACTTTAATGGTGTTTATATACTGCATCACCAATCTCTTGTGTATGTGTATACTGTATACTATCAAGCTTACTATGCCACTGTATCTTAGTCCAATGCCGCCCTGACATATACAGTATGTATATATTCTCAATTCATTCCTTACTTTGTAGTTGGGTATATGTATGTTGTGAAACTGTTAGATATTACTGTTAGATATTACTGCAATGTAGGAGCTAGAAGCACAAGCATTTCACTACACCCTCAAAAACATCTGCTAACCACGTGTATGTGACCAACACAATAACATCTGCTAACCACGTGTAGCCAGATCTCTGAACAGGAAGCAGTGTGTTTGTTGGATAACCAGATCTCTGAACATGAAGCAGTGTGTGTTGTGTAACCATATCTCTGAACAGGAAGCATTGTGTGTTGGGTAACCAGATCTCTGAACAGGAAGCATTGTGTGTTGGGTAACCAGATCTCTGAACAGGAAGTAGTGTGTGTTGGGTAACCAGATCTCTGAACAGGAAGCAGTGTGTGTTGGTTAACCACATTTCTGAACAGGAAGCAGTGTGTGTTGGTTAACCACATTTCTGAACTGGAAGCAGTGTGTGTTGGGTAACCAGATTTCTGGCTGTGACCCTGACCTACTGTCTCCTGTTTACATTCTCCTTCAAGTGGAGCTTAGCATTCTTTTGGCATTGTTCTGTTTCATGGAGCAAGTACATTTCACAACCCTAATTTAACTTCTGGGTCCTCCCATTAATTGATGAACAATCTATATCTCTATCCTCAGAGTGGAAATCTATCGAAAAAGGATGCCTGCTGGTCGCCATTCATCTGTAAGAGAGGAAACTAACTGAATCAACACCACTAGGCTAGATCATGTTTCATGAAACACCCACTCCACACCACAATGAGTACATTCTGACCACACAAGCCCTAACCCTAACCCTAACCCTAACCCTAACCCTATTCCATCAATGTATTGACACTGTTAAAAGTTCAACTACTTAAAGTGCTTCCTGTCTGGGTGCTACTAGCCTCCAGTTAGATTCCAAGTGGATTTACTAAGTCAATAAGTGAGTGCTCCCCATTGCTCTTTCCATCCATCCACCGTTAGTAAATACTTTGGTACCGTTCATGATACTGCGTCCAGAATGGCACCGTATTCCCTATAAATGCATTACTTTTTACCAGGGCACAAAGGGCTCTGGTCGAAAGTAGTGGACTACAGTATATAGGGAATAGATTGCGATTTGGAACGCACACTGTAAAACTAATTCTGTTTTTAAGGTAACTTACTGGCTGCCAATTGACAAGGGAACCAGTAATAATATAATATTTGGTACAGACAAGACAAGGGAACCAGTAATAATATAATATTTGGAATATACAAGACAAGGGAACCAGTAATAATATAATATTTGGTACAGACAAGACAAGGGAACCAGTAGTAATATAATATTTGGTACAGACAAGACAAGGGAACCAGTAGTAATATAATATTTGGTATAGACAAGACAAGGGAACCAGTAGTAATATAATATTTGGTACAGACAAGACAAGGGAACCAGTAGTAATATAATATTTGGTATAGACAAGACAAGGTGTAATGATCTTTGTCCAGAGAGGTCTCTGGTGTTCAGGTTTAGTGTCCAGAAACCTCTCTGGATAACTATGTGGAGTTGGTGGTTGCTCCCCAATCAGAGTTAGCTGTGCAGCATGGCCTCTAATTGGGGAGCCTATATAAGGTGAGTGGTTTTCCAGCTGGGTGGGTCTTTGTGTGGGTTCCTTTGTTCCACACCAGTTGATGTTTGTGGGCTCGCCTTTTGTTGTTTTGTTGTTATTAAAAGGTGTTACGTCTCACTACTGCTATGGGAACCAGTAATAATAGCTAAGCTATTGATTATATAAGCTATATATACAGCAGAATACAATGTACCACCATTCATCACTGAAACGTAAACCGTATTAGTTTGGAATTTAAATACATCCCAGGTAGTGGTCACGACTAAGAGAGATGAACCATGGAGAGAGTTGAATCAGAGGAACCATGCAGAGAGTTGACTCATAGGAACCATGGAGAGAGTTGACTCATAGGAACCATGGAGAGAGTTGACTCATAGGAACCATGCAGAGAGTTGACTCATAGGAACCATGGAGAGAGTTGACTCATAGGAACCATGGAGAGAGTTGAATCAGCGGGACCATGGAGAGAGTTGACTCATAGGAACCATGGAGAGAGTTGACTCATAGGAACCATGGAGAGAGTTGACTCATAGGAACCATGGAGAGAGTTGACTCATAGGAACCATGGAGAGAGTTGACTCATAGGAACCATGCAGAGAGTTGACTCATAGGAACCATGGAGAGAGTTGAATCAGCGGGACCATGGAGAGAGTTGACTCATAGGAACCATGGAGAGAGTTGACTCATAGGAACCATGGAGAGAGTTGACTCATAGGAACCATGGAGAGAGTTGACTCATAGGAACCATGCAGAGAGTTGAATCATAGGAACCATGGAGAGAGTTGACTCATAGGAACCATGGAGAGAGTTGAATCAGCGGGACCATGGAGAGAGTTGACTCATAGGAACCATGCAGAGAGTTGACTCATAGGAACCATGGAGAGAGTTGACTCATAGGAACCATGGAGAGAGTTGAATCAGCGGGACCATGGAGAGAGTTGACTCATAGGAACCATGGAGAGAGTTGAATCAGCGGGACCATGGAGAGAGTTGAATCAGCGGGACCATGGAGAGAGTTGACTTATAGGAACCATGGAGAGAGTTGACTCATAGGAACCATGCAGAGAGTTGACTCATAGGAACCATGGAGAGAGTTGACTCATAGGAACCATGCAGAGAGTTGACTCATAGGAACCATGGAGAGAGTTGACTCATAGGAACCATGGAGAGAGTTGAATCAGCGGGACCATGGAGAGAGTTGACTCATAGGAACCATGCAGAGAGTTGACTCATAGGAACCATGGAGAGAGTTGACTCATAGGAACCATGTAGAGAGTTGAATCAGCGGGACCATGGAGAGAGTTGACTCATAGGAACCATGCAGAGAGTTGACTCATAGGAACCATGGAGAGAGTTGACTCATAGGAACCATGCAGAGAGTTGACTCATAGGAACCATGCAGAGAGTTGACTCATAGGAACCATGGAGAGAGTTGACTCATAGGAACCATGCAGAGAGTTGACTCATAGGAACCATGCAGAGAGTTGACTCATAGGAACCATGGAGAGAGTTGAATCAGCGGGACCATGGAGAGAGTTGACTCATAGGAACCATGGAGAGAGTTGAAGGAGCTGATTGAGCACTTCAGGAGGAACCACTCCAACAACATTCATCACTGTTGTAGTTGTTAATATGTATATTATTACATTACTCTGCCCCCACCCCAACAACATTCATCACTGTTGTAGTTGTTAATATGTATATTATTACATTACTCTTCCCCCACCCCAACAACATTCATCACTGTTGTAGTTGTTAATATGTATATTATTACATTACTCTGCCCCCACCCCAACAACATTCATCACTGTTGTAGTTGTTAATATGTATATTATTACATTACTCTGCCCCCACCCCAACAACATTCATCACTGTTGTAGTTGTTAATATGTATATTATTACATTACTCTGCCCCCACCCCAACAACATTCATCACTGTTGTAGTTGTTAATATGTATATTATTACATTACTCTGCCCCCACCCCAACAACATTCATCACTGTTGTAGTTGTTAATATGTATATTATTACATTACTCTGCCCCCACCCCAACAACATTCATCACTGTTGTAGTTGTTAATATGTATATTATTACATTACTCTGCCCCCACCCCAACAACATTCATCACTGTTGTAGTTGTTAATATGTATATTATTACATTACTCTGCCCCCACCCCAACAACATTCATCACTGTTGTAGTTGTTAATATGTATATTATTACATTACTCTGCCCCCACCCCAACAACATTCATCACTGTTGTAGTTGTTAATATGTATATTATTACATTACTCTGCCCCCACCCCAACAACATTCATCACTGTTGTAGTTGTTAATATGTATATTATTACATTACTCTGCCCCCACCCCAACAACATTCATCACTGTTGTAGTTGTTAATATGTATATTATTACATTACTCTGCCCCCACCCCAACAACATTCATCACTGTTGTAGTTGTTAATATGTATATTATTACATTACTCTGCCCCCACCCCAACAACATTCATCACTGTTGTAGTTGTTAATATGTATATTATTACATTACTCTGCCCCCACCCCAACAACATTCATCACTGTTGTAGTTGTTAATATGTATATTATTACATTACTCTGCCCCCACCCCAACAACATTCATCACTGTTGTAGTTGTTAATATGTATATTATTACATTACTCTGCCCCCACCCCAACAACATTCATCACTGTTGTAGTTGGTAATATGTATAATATTACATTACTCTGCCCCCACCCCAACAACATTCATCACTGTTGTAGTTGTTAATATGTATATTATTACATTACTCTGCCCCCACCCCAACAACATTCATCACTGTTGTAGTTGTTAATATGTATAATATTACATTACTCTGCCCCCACCCCAACAACATTCATCACTGTTGTAGTTGTTAATATGTATATTATTACATTACTCTGCCCCCACCCCAACAACATTCATCACTGTTGTAGTTGTTAATATGTATATTATTACATTACTCTGCCCCCACCCCAACAACATTCATCACTGTTGTAGTTGTTAATATGTATATTATTACATTACTCTGCCCCCACCCCAACAACATTCATCACTGTTGTAGTTGTTAATATGTATATTATTACATTACTCTGCCCCCACCCCAACAACATTCATCACTGTTGTAGTTGTTAATATGTATAATATTACATTACTCTGCCCCCACCCCAACAACATTCATCACTGTTGTAGTTGTTAATATGTATATTATTACATTACTCTGCCCCCACCCCAACAACATTCATCACTGTTGTAGTTGTTAATATGTATAATATTACATTACTCTGCCCCCACCCCAACAACATTCATCACTGTTGTAGTTGTTAATATGTATATTATTACATTACTCTGCCCCCACCCCAACAACATTCATCACTGTTGTAGTTGTTAATATGTATATTATTACATTACTCTGCCCCCACCCCAACAACATTCATCACTGTTGTAGTTGTTAATATGTATAATATTACATTACTCTGCCCCCACCCCAACAACATTCATCACTGTTGTAGTTGTTAATATGTATAATATTACATTACTCTGCCCCCACCCCAACAACATTCATCACTGTTGTAGTTGTTAATATGTATATTATTACATTACTCTGCCCCCACCCCAACAACATTCATCACTGTTGTAGTTGTTAATATGTATATTATTACATTACTCTGCCCCCACCCCAACAACATTCATCACTGTTGTAGTTGTTAATATGTATAATATTACATTACTCTGCCCCCACCCCAACAACATTCATCACTGTTGTAGTTGTTAATATGTATAATATTACATTACTCTGCCCCCACCCCAACAACATTCATCACTGTTGTAGTTGTTAATATGTATATTATTACATTACTCTGCCCCCACCCCAACAACATTCATCACTGTTGTAGTTGTTAATATGTATATTATTACATTACTCTGCCCCCACCCCAACAACATTCATCACTGTTGTAGTTGTTAATATGTATAATATTACATTACTCTGCCCCCACCCCAACAACATTCATCACTGTTGTAGTTGTTAATATGTATATTATTACATTACTCTGCCCCCACCCCAACAACATTCATCACTGTTGTAGTTGTTAATATGTATATTATTACATTACTCTGCCCCCACCCCAACAACATTCATCACTGTTGTAGTTGTTAATATGTATATTATTACATTACTCTGCCCCCACCCCAACAACATTCATCACTGTTGTAGTTGTTAATATGTATATTATTACATTACTCTGCCCCCACCCCAACAACATTCATCACTGTTGTAGTTGTTAATATGTATATTATTACATTACTCTGCCCCCACCCCAACAACATTCATCACTGTTGTAGTTGTTAATATGTATATTATTACATTACTCTGCCCCCACCCCAACAACATTCATCACTGTTGTAGTTGTTAATATGTATATTATTACATTACTCTGCCCCCACCCCAACAACATTCATCACTGTTGTAGTTGTTAATATGTATATTATTACATTACTCTGCCCCCACCCCAACAACATTCATCACTGTTGTAGTTGTTAATATGTATATTATTACATTACTCTGCCCCCACCCCAACAACATTCATCACTGTTGTAGTTGTTAATATGTATATTATTACATTACTCTGCCCCCACCCCAACAACATTCATCACTGTTGTAGTTGTTAATATGTATATTATTACATTACTCTGCCCCCACCCCAACAACATTCATCACTGTTGTAGTTGTTAATATGTATAATATTACATTACTCTGCCCCCACCCCAACAACATTCATCACTGTTGTAGTTGTTAATATGTATAATATTACATTACTCTGCCCCCACCCCAACAACATTCATCACTGTTGTAGTTGTTAATATGTATATTATTACATTACTCTGCCCCCACCCCAACAACATTCATCACTGTTGTAGTTGTTAATATGTATATTATTACATTACTCTGCCCCCACCCCAACAACATTCATCACTGTTGTAGTTGTTAATATGTATATTATTACATTACTCTGCCCCCACCCCAACAACATTCATCACTGTTGTAGTTGTTAATATGTATATTATTACATTACTCTGCCCCCACCCCAACAACATTCATCACTGTTGTAGTTGTTAATATGTATATTATTACATTACTCTGCCCCCACCCCAACAACATTCATCACTGTTGTAGTTGTTAATATGTATATTATTACATTACTCTGCCCCCACCCCAACAACATTCATCACTGTTGTAGTTGTTAATATGTATATTATTACATTACTCTGCCCCCACCCCAACAACATTCATCACTGTTGTAGTTGTTAATATGTATATTATTACATTACTCTGCCCCCACCCCAACAACATTCATCACTGTTGTAGTTGTTAATATGTATATTATTACATTACTCTGCCCCCACCCCAACAACATTCATCACTGTTGTAGTTGTTAATATGTATATTATTACATTACTCTGCCCCCACCCCAACAACATTCATCACTGTTGTAGTTGTTAATATGTATATTATTACATTACTCTGCCCCCACCCCAACAACATTCATCACTGTTGTAGTTGTTAATATGTATATTATTACATTACTCTGCCCCCACCCCAACAACATTCATCACTGTTGTAGTTGTTAATATGTATAATATTACATTACTCTGCCCCCACCCCAACAACATTCATCACTGTTGTAGTTGTTAATATGTATATTATTACATTACTCTGCCCCCACCCCAACAACATTCATCACTGTTGTAGTTGTTAATATGTATATTATTACATTACTCTGCCCCTATTTCGCTCTTTTGTTTGGTGTTCAACCTTGTGTTTTTGTATACGTATTTGGTTTGGGCTTCGTCCCGCGCCTTAATGGCTGTATTTGGGTAGAAATGAAAAAAACTATTACACATTCCTGCGCCTGTCTCCAGATCCTTTCAACAACGTGACAAACACTAAGAGTTGATTGCGTTCCAAATGGCACACTATTCTTTATATAGTGCACTGGTTATAAGTAGTACACTATACAGGATAGGGAGCCATTAGGGATGCAACCTTGGTCTTTAGTCTCTACAAAAAGATGAAATCCTTTTGTCAGCCACTGCACACCACACCACATCACATCCCATCCCTCCTGCCTACAGACACTAGCAAATAGTTCTCCTTTCCTCTGAGCTGATCTGTGAACACATAACCCTAAAAACGTCCACTCCTGCCCAACCTCACATAAAATCACATGCATCAAATAATGCTGACTTTAAACCAGTAAGGCTTCTCTATGTGTTGCATTCTTTTTTCACAATAATAATATTCTGCTAGCGGCTTAAAAGTTGCACCTCAAACTGTGAGGAAAAGACTGTTATGCTGCAGCTATTGGCAGCAGATACTGTGGGTTTACAAGCCAACTAATACAATCCCCTCTAAAGGATCCATCTACAGTCGGGCGAAAGTCGAGGAACCTCTTTTTGTTTGGATTTTCTCCCATTTCAATCCATATATAGATGTTGCAATTTATATATACAGTTGAAACCAAATACATTTATCTCAGTTTTCACAATTCCTGACATTTAATCCTAGTAAAAATTCCCTGTCTTAGGTCAGTTAGGATCACCACTTTATTAGAATGTGAAATGTCAGAATAATAGTAGAGAGAATGATTTATTTCTTGAGATGTTGCTTCCATATATCCACATAATTTTCCTTCCTCATGATGCCATCTATTTTGTGAAGTACACCAGTCCCTCCTGCAGCAAAGCACCCCCACAACATGATGCTGCCACCCCCGTGCTTCACGGTTGGGATGATGTTCTTCTGCTTGCAAGCCTCCCCCTTTTTCCTCCAAACATAACAATGGTCATTATGACCAAACAGTTCTATTTTTGTTTCATCAGACCAGAGGACCTTTCTCCAACAAAGTAAGATCTTTGTCCCCATGTGCAGTTGCAAACCGTAGTCTGGCTTTTTTATGGCGGTTTTGGAGCAGTGGCTTCTTCCTTGCTGAGCGGCCTTTCAGGTTATGTTGATATAGGACTCGTTTTACTGTGGCTATAGATACTTTTGTACCTGTTTCCTCCAGCATCTTCACAAGGTCCTTTGCTGTTGTTCTGGGATTGATTTGCACTTTTCGCACCAAAGTACGTTCATCTCTAGGAGACAGAACACGTCTCCTTCCTGAACGGTATGACGGCTGCGTGGTCCCATGGTGTTTATACTTGCGTACTATTGTTTGTACAGGTGAACGTGGAACCTTCAGGCATTTGGAAATTGCTCCCAAGGATGAACCAGACTTGTGGAGGTCTACATTTTTTTTCTGATGTCTGGGCTGATTTCTTTTGATTTTCCCATGATATCAAACAAAGAGGCACTGAGTTTGAAGGTAGGCCTTGAAATACATCCACAGGTACACCTCCAATTGACTCAAATGATGTCAATTAGCCTATCAGAAGCTTCTAAAGCTATGACATCATTTTCTGGAATTTTCCAAACTGTTTAAAGGCACAGTCAACTTAGTGTCTGTAAACTTCTGACCCACTGGAATTGTGATATAGTGAATTATAAGTGAAATAATCTGTCTGTAAACAATTGTTGGAAGAATTACTTGTGTCATGCACAAAGTAGATGTCCTAACCGACTTGACAAAACTATAGTTTGTTAACATGAAATCTGTGGAGTGGTTGAAAAAATAGTTTTAATGACTTCAACCTAAGTGTATGTAAACTTCCGACTTCAACTGTATATACAGTATATGTGTGTTTATATATATTTAAACAGAAAGAAAATCAACATCTGTTAGACAACATTTATCATAATATTTCTGTATTCCCAGAGACATTTAGCATTGTCCTCATTGTCCTCCTCATTGTCCTCCTCATTGTCCTCCTCATTGTCCTCCTCATTGTCCTCCTCATTGTCCTCATTGTCCTCCTCATTGTCCTCATTGTCCTCCTCATTGTCCTCATTGTCCGCATGCTCCTGTTAGAAGGTGGTGTGAGTGGATATATAGTACCTTAGTCACCACAGACCCAAAGTCACTATTGAACAAGCCTTCTGTGGAAATCACACTTGATAACATTTTTATAAAGAAGATTTGAGCTAAAATAACATAATTCTGATAATCACTAAACAACAGGGAAACCCTTTCAAGTTTAAGATACAGATTATTGAATTGCTTTTATCAGAGTATACTTGAAGCATTACTGTATGTTGAAAATACATAACATGGCGCTACACCCCTTAACAAGTCACAGCGAGTGAATGTGGGACCAACTGAAATGTAGGATGCTTCAGGACAGCAGGACCTTCTCCCTTCTCACCCCTGCTTTCTCAGTGGAGCTAAAATGAACGCCAAACTAACTAGGGCACATTCCGGCACATTGTCGTTCTACATGTACTGGCATCTCCTCTAGGCCTGTATGTATTACTGCCTTGTTTTGTTGACGTGCCTCAGCTCTCAGTACAGTAAGTTAGTAAAGTAAGTTAGTTAGTTAGTTAAAGTAAGTTAAGCCTAACCCTGAAGAGTAATAAACACCAGGCATGTCTTTGGGAAGCAGCTAGAACATACAATACATGGTGTGTTGGAGGCCAAAATACATAGTATACTCTGTACTACACAACTATACTCTGTAGTACTCTTATAGTATACTATACATGGTTAAACCATTGATTTATAAATACACTAGATTACTTACAGGGGGCGCTGTTTCAAAGCCACCGTTGTAAGCTACTCCCCCACCGTTGTAAGCCACTCCCCCACCGTTGTAAGCCACTCCCCCACCGTTGTAAGCCACTCCCCCACCATGGAAGCTATAAAAATGCATTTATTAATGTCTACATTTTACAACATTTATTCTATAACATTTATTCTATAACATTTATTCTATAACATTCGCCTTAATGCATCCTTTCAAATTATATTATGTGTGCTAAAAATACATTAAGAAAATAAAATCCTTAAAGATGCACTATGCAGCGGTCCACGGCACTGCATCACAGTGCTTAAGGCGTCACTACAGACCCGGGTTCGATACCAGGCTGTGTCACAGCCGGCAGTGACCGGGAGACCCATGAGGCGGCGCACAATTGGCCCAGCGTCGTCCGGGTTAGGGGAGGGTTTGGCCGGCTGGGATTTCCTTGTCCCATCGCGCTCTAGTGACTCCTTGTGGCGGGCCGGGCACCTGCAAGCTGTTTCTTCCGACACATTGGTGTGGTGTGTCAAGAAGCAGTGCGGCTTGCCGGGGTCGTGTTTCGGAGGATGCATGGCTCTCGACTTTCGCCTCTCCCGAGTTCTTAGGGGAGTTGCAGCCATGGGACAAGACTGTAACTAATATACCAACTGGATATTTACATTGACATTGTAGACATTTAGCAGACGCTCTTATCCAGAGCCACTTACAGACTGGAACAACCACATCTCCATCCCATCTCCATCACATCTCTATCACAACTCCATCACATCTCCATCACAACTCCATCACATCTCCATCACAACTACAACAAAAAATATGCACTATGCAGAAATCGCTCTGGCATTTCCTGGTTGAGAATCATTGTACCATCTAAAGCGCTGTAGAAAATGTTTTCCATAACAAAAAATATAGTATTTTCAGCTGTTTGAAGCAGGAAGTAACAAAACTGAAAGTAACAACAAACAAAACGTAAGAATCGGAAGCATAGAAATAACACACATAGAACAGATCTACCACTTCTTAGTCTTGATTAACTTAAGAACCGGAAGCATAGAAAAAGAACACATTGAACAGTTCTACCATTTCAATGAGAATGACAGATCTATAACTGACATTTCTATGTGAATTTGGTCAGGTCACCCCAAAAACGTACATATTGCAGCTTTAAAGTATACTTTTTTGAAAGTAATAATTTTACAGTCCCCACTACAACTGATATAATTTTGTCCTTGAAACATTTAATTGAAATACTATAGAATTCCATTAATCCAGGGTTTACATACATGATTGGGTTAAACCTAGTATTGTACTGTTGTGTATTGTTGCTAATCAATACGAGGAGAAGGGTCTGTCATGGCAGACATCATATTCTCTGAAAACAACAGAATCAGATAACTCATATATCTACAGTATATAAACCTGTTATTTTGATTGACATGTTACTGTACCCCTTAGTTACAGTACCCCCTAGTTACTGATCACCTTGACCCCTAGTTGAACCCATAACGTACATAAGCAAGTTATAAAAATCTAACAATAGCAGAAAAGGTGACGAGAATAGGAATAAAACACTATGTATCATACATCCAGTGTTGGACTTTCACAATGTGCTCAGCAAATACCTCATCTCTCCCAAGTTTATTTTTTATACATGTAATACATTTAGAATATCATGGAAAAATACACAAAAGAATAATCCACCAGTATTTTCCAAGCAACCAGATCACACTTTCTTTCTGGCCTTCGAAAGTCAATGGTGGTTGGGCATGAGTCTACACCAAGACGTAATGTTGTCGTTGACATGTTAAAGTTGTGTTGTCGTTGACATGTTGATGTAATGTTGTTGTTGTTGACATGTTGATGTAATATAGTCGTTGACATGTTGATGTATGTTGTTGTTGACATGTTGATGTAATGTTGTTGGCATGTTAAAGTTGTGTTGTCGTTGACATGTTGATGCAATGTTGTTGTTGTTGACATGTAATGTTGTTGTTGTTGACATGTTGATGTAATGTTGTTGTTGTTGACATGTTGATGTAATGTTGTTGTTGTTGACATGTTGATGTAATGTTGTTGTTGTTGACATGTTGATGTAATGTTGTTGTTGTTGACATGTTGATGTAATGTTGTTGTTGATGACATGTTGATGTAATGTTGTTGTTGATGAAATGTTGATGTAATGTTGTTGTTGTTGACATGTTGATGTAATGTTGTTGTTGTTGACATGTTGATGTAATGTTGTTGTTGTTGACATGTTGATGTAATGTTGTTGTTGTTGACATGTTGATGTAATGTTGTTGTTGACATGTTGATGTAATGTTGTTGTTGATGACATGTTGATGTAATGTTGTTGTTGATGTAATGTTGTTGTTGATATGTTGATGTAATGTTGTTGTTGACATGTTGATGTAATGTTGTTGTTGACATGTTGATGTAATGTTGTTGAATGCTCTTTAGAACTTGACACTGCTTTTATATGTGGTTTTAATTGACTGGGTTCTGATGGGCTGGGGGGGGCACCGGACTGAATGTCTGAGATTAAAGGAGGGATGGAGGTGAGGGGGTGGTGGTGGTGGTGGTGGTGGGATGGAGGTGAGGGGTGGTGGTGGTGGTGGTGGTGGGATGGAGGTGAGGGGTGGTGGTGGTTGGATGGGGGTGGTGTGATGGAGGTGGGGGGGGGGTGGTGGTGGTGGGATGGTATGATGGAGGTGAGGGGGTGGTGGTGGGATGGTAGGATGGAGGTGAGGGGGTGGTGGTGGGATGGTATGATGGAGGTGAGGGGGTGGTGGTGGTGGTGGGATGGTATGATGGAGGTGAGGGGGTGGTGGTGGTGGTGGGATGGTATGATGGAGGTGAGGGGGTGGTGGTGGTGGTGGGATGGTATGATGGAGGTGAGGGGGTGGTGGTGGTAGGATGGAGGTGAGGGGGTGGTGGTGGGATGGTAGGATGGAGGTGAGGGGCTGGTGGTGGGATGGTAGGATGGAGGTGAGGGGGTGGTGGTGGTGGTGGGATGGTAGGATGGAGGTGAGGGGGTGGTGGTGGGATGGTAGGATGGAGGTGAGGGGGTGGTGGTGGGATGGTAGGATGGAGGTGAGGGGGTGGTGGTGGTATGGTAGGATGGAGGTGAGGGGGTGGTGGTGGGATGGTAGGATGGAGGTGAGGGGGTGGTGGTGGGATGGTATGATGGAGGTGAGGGGGTGGCGGTGGTGGGATGGAGGTGAGGGGGTGGTGGTGGTGGTGGGATGGTATGATGGAGGTGAGGTGGTGGTGGTGGTGGTGGGATGGTATGATGGAGGTGAGGGGGTGGTGGTGGGATGGTAGGATGGAGGTGAGGGGGTGGTGGTGGGATGGTAGGATGGAGGTGAGGTGGTGGTGGTGGTGGTGGGATGGTATGATGGAGGTGAGGGGGTGGTGGTGGTGGTGGGATGGAGGTGAGGGGGTGGTGGTGGGATGGAGGTGAGTGGGTGGTGGTGGGATGGAGGTTGGTTGGTTTGGTGCATGCCCCTACACATACCACTCTTTCTTTGAAATGACAGAGCCATCGGTTTGGGACACCATATCGTCGGCTATCTCGGGCTCTGGGTCATACTGGAATGTGAGAGTCTGTTCGTCGTAATCTCGGCTCTCTCCTTCGTCCACCGTGAAATAGGGCCTCTTCAAGTCCTCCGCGACTCCATCAAAATCCTGCTCGTTTGCTTCGAACCCTCCGGTCAGAGCGATCTGGGCAGGCTTCTTCTCGTCATCTGAGTCGTCTGGGTACTGCAGGTTCTTGGGCATGGGAGGGTGGGCTGGCAGGCCCCCGGCCTTGCTGTAACCGTTCCCAAACACGTGTTTGTTGGTGCTGTAGTCGCCCTTGAAGGTGCGCTGGCGGTGGCACAGGAACACGAAGAGCAGAGTGGCGGCCGCCGCTAGTAGGATCACCCCGACCACAGCGCCCACGATGGCGGCAACTGCATTGTGCTGCTCCTGCGGGTTCTCACGGCCCCCAGGTGGCAGGTTGTTAGGGAATTCTGGGTAGGAAAAGACAGATGGAAGGGTTGTGTCAGTGCTCAGGTGGGAATAGGAGGAGTGAGTGTGCTTGGTGTGCAGGTGCTATTTTTAGGGAAAGAGGGACGGGAGACAGGGAGGTATAAGGAAGGAGGAGGAGGAGGAGCCCACGCCCATGGACACACCCCAACAACGGCTTTAAACCCCCGCTGCAAAGCAACTTTTGTCATCGCCACCGCCATGCAGAGGAACGAGAGAAAGAAACACACAGCCAGTCTGTCTGTCCATCACACACTGTCCCCAAAGAGACATTAACATGTTGGAAACAGCATCATACTTTTGTTGTTTCAGAGGTCAGCCCAGATGTAAAAACCAATGCACACTTACATCCTACACAAGTCTTGAACAGGATATGTGTATTCCTTGTGGTTTTGCAAAGAATACTTTTCGAGCCTCAATTAAATCCTGATTATCATCAGTTTAGTGTGTATCATGAAATGCAAAGCATCTTGTTTTCAGCCTTGCTGGACAAACGTCCATGAATCTATCAGCAACTGTAACAATTCATAGCATTCATCTCTAAAGTACGGAAATCAGGTCATGCAACAACTACATTTATATATATATATATATATATATATATATGTACAATTAAGTTAAGACAATGCAGAGACAGAGTATGGGAATCATCCCTGAAGTACGGGAATCATCCCTGAAGTACGGGAATCATCCCTGAAGTACGGAAATCAGGTCATGCAACACATGTATAAAGATACTGCATAAAGATACTGCATATAGATACTGCATATAGATACTGCATATAGATACTGCATATAGATACTGCATATAGATACTGCATATAGATACTGCATATAGATACTGCATATAGATACTGCATATAGATACTGCATATAGATACTGCATATAGATACTGCATATAGATACTGTATAAAGATACTGTATAAAGATACTGCATATAGATACTGCATATAGATACTGCATATAGATACTGCATATAGATACTGCATATAGATACTGCATATAGATACTGCATATAGATACTGCATATAGATACTGCATATAGATACTGCATATAGATACTGCATAAAGATACTGCATATAGATACTGCATATAGATACTGCATATAGATACTGCATATAGATACTGCATATAGATACTGCATATAGATACTGCATATAGATACTGCATATAGATACTGTATAAAGATACTGTATAAAGATACTGCATATAGATACTGCATATAGATACTGCATATAGATACTGCATATAGATACTGCATATAGATACTGCATAAAGATACTGCATAAGAAGTACTAATAAGTCAAGTCAATGCAGAGACAGAGAAAGGAGTTAGGATGCGTCCCAAATGTCACCCAAACACAACAATGCACTATATAGGGAATAGTGTGCCATTTGGAAGCCATTCTTAGACACAGGAACAGGAAGGTGTTGGTGTCTAGACAAACAGCTTGTCTAACAGGAACAGGAAGGTGTTGGTGTCTAGACAAACAGCTTGTCTAACAGGAACAGGAAGGTGTTGGTGTCTAGACAAACAGCTTGTCTAACAGGAACAGGAAGGTGTTGGTGTCTAGACAAACAGCTTGTCTAACAGGAACAGGAAGGTGTCGGTGTCTAGACAAACAGCTTGTCTAACAGGAACAGGAAGGTGTTGGTGTCTAGACAAACAGCTTGTCTAACAGGAACAGGAAGGTGTTGGTGTCTAGACAAACAGCTTGTCTAACAGGAACAGGAAGGTGTTGGTGTCTAGACAAACAGCTTGTCTAACAGGAACAGGAAGGTGTCGGTGTCTAGACAAACAGCTTGTCTAACAGGAACAGGAAGGTGTTGGTGTCTAGACAAACAGCTTGTCTAACAGGAACAGGAAGGTGTTGGTGTCTAGACAAACAGCTTGTCTAACAGGAACAGGAAGGTGTTGGTGTCTAGACAAACAGCTTGTCTAACAGGAACAGGAAGGTGTCGGTGTCTAGACAAACAGCTTGTCTAACAGGAACAGGAAGGTGTCGGTGTCTAGACAAACAGCTTGTCTAACAGGAACAGGAAGGTGTTGGTGTCTAGACAAACAGCTTGTCTAACAGGAACAGGAAGGTGTTGGTGTCTAGACAAACAGCTTGTCTAACAGGAACAGGAAGGTGTCGGTGTCTAGACAAACAGCTTGTCTAACAGGAACAGGAAGGTGTTGGTGTCTAGACAAACAGCTTGTCTAACAGGAACAGGAAGGTGTCGGTGTCTAGACAAACAGCTTGTCTAACAGGAACAGGAAGGTGTCGGTGTCTAGACAAACAGCTTGTCTAACAGGAACAGGAAGGTGTTGGTGTCTAGACAAACAGCTTGTCTAACAGGAACAGGAAGGTGTCGGTGTCTAGACAAACAGCTTGTCTAACAGGAACAGGAAGGTGTCGGTGTCTAGACAAACAGCTTGTCTAACAGGAACAGGAAGGTGTTGGTGTCTAGACAAACAGCTTGTCTAACAGGAACAGGAAGGTGTTGGTGTCTAGACAAACAGCTTGTCTAACAGGAACAGGAAGGTGTCGGTGTCTAGACAAACAGCTTGTCTAACAGGAACAGGAAGGTGTCGGTGTCTAGACAAACAGCTTGTCTAACAGGAACAGGAAGGTGTTGGTGTCTAGACAAACAGCTTGTCTAACAGGAACAGGAAGGTGTTGGTGTCTAGACAAACAGCTTGTCTAACAGGAACAGGAAGGTGTTGGTGTCTAGACAAACAGCTTGTCTAACAGGAACAGGAAGGTGTCGGTGTCTAGACAAACAGCTTGTCTAACAGGAACAGGAAGGTGTTGGTGTCTAGACAAACAGCTTGTCTAACAGGAACAGGAAGGTGTTGGTGTCTAGACAAACAGCTTGTCTAACAGGAACAGGAAGGTGTCGGTGTCTAGACAAACAGCTTGTCTAACAGGAACAGGAAGGTGTCGGTGTCTAGACAAACAGCTTGTCTAACAGGAACAGGAAGGTGTCGGTGTCTAGACAAACAGCTTGTCTAACAGGAACAGGAAGGTGTCGGTGTCTAGACAAACAGCTTGTCTAACAGGAACAGGAAGGTGTCGGTGTCTAGACAAACAGCTTGTCTAACAGGAACAGGAAGGTGTCGGTGTCTAGACAAACAGCTTGTCTAACAGGAACAGGAAGGTGTTGGTGTCTAGACAAACAGCTTGTCTAACAGGAACAGGAAGGTGTTGGTGTCTAGACAAACAGCTTGTCTAACAGGAACAGGAAGGTGTTGGTGTCTAGACAAACAGCTTGTCTAACAGGAACAGGAAGGTGTTGGTGTCTAGACAAACAGCTTGTCTAACAGGAACAGGATGGCCTTGTCTAACAGGAACAGGATGGCCTTGTGCCACAGACAGACAGCAGGTAATCACAGTGGCAGGCTGAACACTAGGCTCAGTAAGTAAGAGGGACAGGAGGGAGGGAGGGAGGGAGGGAGGGAGGGACAGGAGGGAGGGAGGGAGGGGCGGGAGGGAGGGACAGGAGGGCGGGAGGGAGGGATGGAGGGACAGGAGGTACAGGAGGGTGGGAGGGAGGGAGGGAGGGAAAAAATAGCCCACATTAACATATGTAACATATATATCTTAACAAACAAGGTTAACATATGTAACATATATATCTTAACAAACAAGGTTAACATATGTAACATATATATCTTAACAAACAAGGTTAACATATGTAACATATGTAGCTTAACAAACAAGGTTAACATATGTAACATATGTAGCTTAACAAACAAGGTTAACATATGTAACATATGTAGCTTAACAAACAAGGTTAACATATGTAACATATATCTTAACAAACAAGGTTAACATATGTAACATATATAGATAGATAACGACACAAGGCGAGACCCAGATTCAGACACAGGAGGCAGATGGTTCAAGTCTCTGATATTTATTAACAGACAAAGGGCAGACTAGAGGCAGGTCAGCGACAGGCAAGAGTTCATCAACCAGATCAGAGTCCAAACAGTACAATGCGGCAGGCAGGCTCGTGGTCGGGACAGGCAAGGGTTCAATAACCAGGACTGACTCCAGACAGTACAAGGAGGCAGGCAGTCTCAAGGTCAGGGCAGGAAGAATGGTCAGGCAGGTGGGCTCAGTGTCAGGACAGGCAAGGGTCAGAACCAGGAGGACTAAGAGAAACAGAGACTGGGAAAAAACAGGAGCTAGGAGAAAACCGCTGGTTGACTTGGCAAACAAGACCAACTGGCACAGACAGACAGAAAACACAGGTAGAAAAACACAGGGGATGATGAGGAACACCTGGAGGGGGTGGAGACAAGAACATGGACAGGTGAAACAGATCAGGGCGTGACACAAACCACGTTCACATATGTAGCTTAACAAACAAGGTTAATGAAATCAATAATTTGCTAGTAACAGATGACATTCATATTCCGAAAATCTCTGAAACTCACTTAGATAATACATTTGATGATACAGTGGTAGCAATACAAGGTTATAACATCTACAGAAAAGACAGAAATGCCAAAGGTGGAGGTGTTGCTGTTTATATTCAGAACCACATTCCTGTAAAGATTAGAGAGGATCTCATGTTAAATACTGTTGAAGTAATATGGCTACAGGTTCATCTGTCTCACCTAAAGACCAGATATCATGTTAAATACTGTTGAAGTAATATGGCTACAGGTTCATCTGTCTCACCTAAAGACCAGATATCATGTTAAATACTGTTGAAGTAATATGTCTACAGGTTCATCTGTCTCACCTATAGACCAGATATCATGTTAAATACTGTTGAAGTAATATGGCTACAGGTTCATCTGTCTCACCTAAAGACCAGATATCATGTTAAATACTGTTGAAGTAATATGGCTACAGGTTCATCTGTCTCACCTAAAGACCAGATATCATGTTAAATACTGTTGAAGTAATATGGCTACAGGTTCATCTGTCTCACCTAAAGACCATTCTGGTGGGAAGCTGCTATAGACCACCAACAGTCAGTATCTGGATAACGGGTGAAATGCTTGATAATATATGTGATATCAACAGTGAGGTATATGTTCTGGGTGATTTAAATATTGACTGGCTTTCATCAAGCTGCCCACTCAATAAAAAGCTTCAAATTGTAACCAGTGCCTGCAACCTGGTTCAGGTTATCAGTCAACCTACCAGGGTAGTTACAAACAGCACAGGAATGAAATCAACATGTATTGATCATATCTTTAGTAATGATGCAGAAATGTGCTTGAAAGCAGTATCCAGATCCATCAGATGTACTGATCACAATATAGTATCCATATCTAGGAAAACCAAAGTTCTAAAGGCTGGTTCTAATATAGTCTATAAGAGGTCATACAATACGTTATGTAGTGATTCATATGTTGATGATGTAAATAATATGTGTTGATCTGTGGTTTGTAATGAGGAACAACCAGATGCTGCACTTGATACATTTATGAAACTGCTTATTCCAGTTACTAATAAACATGAACCCATTAAGAAAATGACTATAAAAACTGTTAAATCCCCTTGGATTGATGAGGAATTTAAAAATGGTATGGTTGAGAGGGATGAGGCAAAAGGAATGGCAAATAAGTCTGGCTTCACAACCGAAACCATGTGACTAAACTGAATAAAAAGAAGAAGAAAGTCCACTATGAAACAAAGATAAATGATATAAAGAATGATAGTAAAAAGAAGAAGAAAGTCCACTATGAAACAAAGATAAATGATATAAAGAATGATAGTAAAAAGAAGAAGAAAGTCCACTATGAAACAAAGATAAATGATATAAAGAATGATAGTAAAAAGAAGAAGAAACTCCACTATGAAACAAAGATAAATGATATAAAGAATGATAGTAAAAAGAAGAAGAAAGTCCACTATGAAACAAAGATAAATGATATAAAGAATGATAGTAAAAAGAAGAAGAAAGTCCACTATGAAACAAAGATAAATGATATAAAGAACGATAGTAAAAAGAAGAAGAAAGTCCACTATGAAACAAAGATAAATGATATAAAGAACGATAGTAAAAAGAAGAAGAAAGTCCACTATGAAACAAAGATAAATGATATAAAGAATGATAGTAAAAAGAAGAAAGTCCACTATGAAACAAAGATAAATGATATAAAGAATGATAGTAAAAAGAAGAAGAAACTCCACTATGAAACAAAGATAAATGATATAAAGAATGATAGTAAAAAGAAGAAGAAAGTCCACTATGAAACAAAGATAAATGATATAAAGAATGATAGTAAAAAGAAGAAGAAAGTCCACTATGAAACAAAGATAAATGATATAAAGAACGATAGTAAAAAGAAGAAGAAAGTCCACTATGAAACAAAGATAAATGATATAAAGAATGATAGTAAAAAGAAGAAGAAAGTCCACTATGAAACAAAGATAAATGATATAAAGAACGATAGTAAAAAGAAGAAGAAAGTCCACTATGAAACAAAGATAAATGATATAAAGAATGATAGTAAAAAGAAGAAGAAAGTCCACTATGAAACAAAGATAAATGATATAAAGAACGATAGTAAAAAGAAGAAGAAAGTCCACTATGAAACAAAGATAAATGATATAAAGAACGATAGTAAAAAGAAGAAGAAAGTCCACTATGAAACAAAGATAAATGATATAAAGAATGATAGTAAAAAGAAGAAAGTCCACTATGAAACAAAGATAAATGATATAAAGAATGATAGTAAAAAGAAGAAGAAACTCCACTATGAAACAAAGATAAATGATATAAAGAATGATAGTAAAAAGAAGAAGAAAGTCCACTATGAAACAAAGATAAATGATATAAAGAATGATAGTAAAAAGAAGAAGAAAGTCCACTATGAAACAAAGATAAATGATATAAAGAACGATAGTAAAAAGAAGAAGAAAGTCCACTATGAAACAAAGATAAATGATATAAAGAATGATAGTAAAAAGAAGAAGAAAGTCCACTATGAAACAAAGATAAATGATATAAAGAACGATAGTAAAAAGAAGAAGAAAGTCCACTATGAAACAAAGATAAATGATATAAAGAATGATAGTAAAAAGAAGAAGAAAGTCCACTATGAAACAAAGATAAATGATATAAAGAACGATAGTAAAAAGAAGAAGAAAGTCCACTATGAAACAAAGATAAATGATATAAAGAATGATAGTAAAAAGAAGAAGAAAGTCCACTATGAAACAAAGATAAATGATATAAAGAATGATAGTAAAAAGAAGAAGAAAGTCCACTATGAAACAAAGATAAATGATATAAAGAATGATAGTAAAAAGAAGAAGAAAGTCCACTATGAAACAAAGATAAATGATATAAAGAATGATAGTAAAAAGAAGAAGAAAGTCCACTATGAAACAAAGATAAATGATATAAAGAACGATAGTAAAAAGAAGAAGAAAGTCCACTATGAAACAAAGATAAATGATATAAAGAATGATAGTAAAAAGAAGAAGAAAGTCCACTATGAAACAAAGATAAATGATATAAAGAACGATAGTAAAAAGAAGAAGAAAGTCCACTATGAAACAAAGATAAATGATATAAAGAATGATAGTAAAAAGAAGAAGAAAGTCCACTATGAAACAAAGATAAATGATATAAAGAATGATAGTAAA
The DNA here is from genome assembly GCA_023634145.1 of Thymallus thymallus. Taxonomy (NCBI): domain Eukaryota; kingdom Metazoa; phylum Chordata; class Actinopteri; order Salmoniformes; family Salmonidae; genus Thymallus; species Thymallus thymallus. The sequence goes on along the minus strand of CM042378.1, from coordinate 37,809,314 downwards.
AAGAAGAAGAAAGTCCACTATGAAACAAAGATAAATGATATAAAGAATGATAGTAAAAAGAAGAAGAAAGTCCACTATGAAACAAAGATAAATGATATAAAGAATGATAGTAAAAAGAAGAAGAAAGTCCACTATGAAACAAAGATAAATGATATAAAGAATGATAGTAAAAAGCTTTAGAACATCTTCAATGACATTTTGGGAAAAAAAAGCAAACTCAGCTCCATCATTCATAGAATCAGATGGCTCATTCATCACTAAACCCACTGATATTACCAACTACTTTAATGATTTTCATTGGCGAAATGAGCAAACTTAGGCATGACATGCCAGCAACAAACGCTGACACTAAGCATCTAAGTAAGTATATCTGACCAAATTATGAAAGACAAGCATTGTAATTTTGAGTTCCGTAAAGTGAGTGTGGAAGAGGTGAAAAAATTGTTGTCTATCAAGATAGATAGGTACTTTATTGCTCCCCAAGCCACCGGGGTCTGACAACTTGGATGGAAAATTACTGAGGATAATAGCAGACAATATTACCACTCCTATTTGCCACATCTTCAATCTAAGCCTCCTAGAAAGTGTGTTCCCTCAGACCTGGAGGGAAGCAGAAGTCATTCCTCTACCTAAGGATAAGTAAAGCCCCCATTACTGGCTCAAACAGCTGACCAATCAGCCTGTTACTTTTGTAAAAGAATGGTGTTTGACCAGATAGACAGACCATTACATTCTTGTGGGCCGGGGTATTGGTGTCTCTGGCCTGGTTTGCTAACTACCTCTCTCAAAGAGTTCAGTGTATAAAGTCAGAAAATCTGCTGTCTCAGCCACTACCTGTCACCAAGGGAGTACCCCAAGGCTCAATCCTAGGCCCCACGCTCTTCTCAATTTACATCAACAACATAGCTTAGGCAGCAGGAAGCTCTCATCCATTCATATGCAGATTATACAGTCTTATACTCAGCTGTACTCTACCCTTAACCTTGTTCTGAACACCTCCAAATGTCATGTGGTTTGGTAAGAAAAATGCCCCTCTCCCCACAGGTGAGATTACTACCTCTGAGGGTTTAGATCTTGAGGTAGTCACCTCATACAAGTACTTGGGAGTACGGCTGGACTGTACACTGTCCTTCTCTCAGCACATATCAAAGCTGCAGGCTAAAGTTAAATCTAGACTTGGTTTCCTCTATCGTAATCACTCCTCTTTCACCCCAGCTGCCAAACTAACCCTGATTCAGATGACCATCCTACCCATGCTAGATTACGGAGACATCATTTATAGATCGGCAGGTAAGGGTGTTCTCCAGCGGCTAGATGTTCTTTACCATTCGGCCATCAGATTTTCCACCAATGCTCCTTATAGGACACATCACTGTACTCTATACTCCTGTAAACTGGTCATCTCTGCAACCCTGCCTATCTAATGCACTCTCAGGCAGAATTTGGCCTTGTCTAACAAGATTTGTACTACTATTTGAACCCATACAGGGCTGGGTATCAACTCTCAGGCCTTTCAGAGCGCTCAGGTTTTAATCTGACTCGGTAATGGGATTATTCAGACTTCATTACACACATGAATGAGAGAGAGAGCAACGATAAATTACCTCCAGTGCCACAAGAGATTGGCGCTGCCCTGCTGGTCGCCTGTTAAGCAGCAGCAACCTTATACTTGTTCATATTAGTGTTAGTGTATCACTCTTGGCGCCGCCCTGCTGGTCGCCTGTTAAGCAGCTCCTGTTGTTTGTGCATTAATTGTTGTTTTAGTTTTTCGTCTGTTTTTGTGAGTTTTTCTGCATCAGTTGAACTATAATAGTTCAGGATTATGGAGTGCTACTGTTTTAAGAAGGTTTTAACGATCCTTTTTATCACTGAGGCACTTTTTATTTTTCTCAGAGCCGAACGTTCAGACAACCATGTCCACCTCACCCCACTCTACAGGCCTATGGTCCAACAGCAGCCTGCGACCACCAGGACTATTAGGAGATGGTCCCCGGAGGCGAATGAGGCCCTACAGGACTGCTTTGAAACAACAGACTGGGATGTGCTCTGTGAGGCTCATGAGGATGACATCGATGGACTTACTGACTGCATAACAGACTATATTCATTTTTGTGTAGACAACACTGTACCCACCAGGAAGGTACACTGTTTTCCAAATAATAAACCCTGGGTCACCAGCGACCTGAAGGCCCTGCTGAATGAGAAGAAGAGGGCCTTCAAGGAGAGGGACAAGAACAAATTGAAATGCGTCCAGAGGGAGCTGAAGTTGCGGATTGCTGAGGGGAAGAGAGTGTATAAGGAGAAGATGGAGGACAAGCTGAGGCAGAGCCAGGTGAGAGAGATGTGGAAGGGTATGGTAAATATCACTGACTTCAAAAAGTCAAACAGTGGGCAGACGGAGGAGACCCAGGACAGAGCCAATGAGCTGAACCAATTTTTTAACAGGTTCGATACTGGCCCTGTCCACCTCCCTTCCAGCTCCTCAGGCCACACACCCTCACGGCTGTCCCACCCCACCTTTGCTCACAACACCTCTGTTGAGACAATCAGCGACCCCCTCCCCACCTCCGCCCCTGCTCCCTCTGGACTGATCCTCAACACCCCCCTTCTCCCCACCTCCCCACCTGGGCTGGCTTTCACCACCAACCAAGTGAAGAGAGAGCTGGAGAGACTACACCAGTGGAAAGCGGCGGGCCCTGACGTTATCAGCCCTAGGGTGCTTAGGGTCTGTGCTGACCAACTGTGTGGAATACTCCAGCACCACTTCAACCTTAGCCTGAGCCTAGAAAGGGTCCCTGTGCTGTGCAAAACATCCTGCCTCGTCCCAGTGCCCAAGAAGGCTCACCCCACTGTCCTGAATGACTTCAGACCTGTAGCACTAACATCCCACATCATGAAGACCCTGGAAAGGTTAGTCCTCGCTAACCTCAGACCCCTGGTGTGTTCATCAATGGACCCCCTGCAGTTTGCATACCAGCGTAACATCGGGGTGGATGATGCTATCATCTACCTTCTGCAGAGGGCCTACTCTCACCTGGACAACGCAGGTTGCACTGTGAGGGTTATGTTTTTTGACTTCTCCAGTGCCTTCAACACCATTCAGCCCCTGCTACTGGGTGAGAAGATGAAGAGGATGAAAGTGGAAGCCTTAGTCTCCTGGGTCACGGACTACCTGACCGGTAGGCCACAATTTGTGCGACTACAGAGCTGTGTGTCAGTAAACTACTGCATACCTTCTACCAGTCTGTGTTTTTTTTGCAGTGGTGTGCTGGGTCGCCAACATAAAGTGAAACATATTCACTTACTTGTTAATTTAAACAGTCTGTATATTAAGTAAACTATTATTGCCCTCACTCATATCATATGCACTTGTAGCTACTGAAGTATTTCTCTGCCATCGACCTGTATAGTATAGTTAACCATGCACCATCCACCAATGTATAGTGTACATATTCAGCCAACCACCCATACTATGCAATGTCTTTTTATAGCTTTTTTGCACTCCAGATTCTTGTATTTCTATACTTTTTCATACTGAAAAATCTACCTCCTCCTATCTACATCCTATCTACCTCCTCCTATCTACCTCCTCTTATCTACCTCCTCCTATCTACCTCCTCCTATCCAGCTCCTCCTATCTACCTCCTCCTATCTACACCCTCCTATCTACCTCCTCTTATCTACCTCATCCTATCTACATCCTCCTATCTACATCCTCCTATCTACCTCCTCCTATCTACCTCATCCTATCTACATCCTCTTATCTACCTCCTCCTATCTACCTCCTCCTATCTACCTCCTCATATCTACCTCCTCCTATCCACCTCCTCCTATCTACATCCTCCTATCTACATCCTCCTATCTACCTCCTCCTATCTACACCCTCCTATCTACCTCCTCTTATCTACCTCATCCTATCTACATCCTCCTATCTAACTCCTCCTATCTACATCCTCCTATCTACCTCCTCCTATCTACCTCCTCCTATCTACATCCTCCTATCCACATCCTCCTATCCACCTCCTCCTATCTACATCCTCCTATCTACATCCTCCTATCTACCTCCTCCTATCTACATCCTCCTATCTACCTCCTCCTATCCACATCCTCCTATCTACATCCTCCTATCTACATCCTCCTATCTACCTCCTCCTATCTACATCCTCCTATCTACATCCTCCTATCTACCTCCTCCTATCTACCTCCTCCTATCTACATCCTCCTATCTACATCCTCCTATCTACATCCTCCTATCTACCTCCTCCTATCTACATCCTCCTATCTACATCCTCCTATCTACCTCCTCCTATCTACCTCCTCCTATCCACATCCTCCTATCTACCTCCTCCTATCTATCTCCTCCTATCTACATCCTCCTATCTACATCCTCCTATCTACCTCCTCC